>CM075977.1:316312234-316349970 GCA_038087875.1 Malacoraja senta
TTGCCCTACTTTATTGAATGAGGGACGACAGTCCAGCATGGTGACATAGCGGTAGACTCCAGAGAGTTTTCAGAAGTAAATAGAAACCTGATGGCAGCTCTTCTGGGGGATTGTGTGATGTTAGTCAACAGGTCCAACAGCTTTGTATCTCTATTGCCAATTAGTTTGAATAATTGTTAATCGGCAATATAGTGTCAGTGTGAGAAAGTTACCATGACAACATTTAATTCAAATTTAAATCAAGTACAGAAAGCAAAACTGAGTGGGAAATTAAAATGGATAAAGAAAAAATAGAATTGAGACAAAATATCACAACAATATTACTTTTTAACTAAAAAAACAAAGTGCTGGATGAACTCATTGGGTCAGGCAGCATCTGTGGAGATAAATGGACAGACAATATTACAGATTGGGACCCTTCTGTGTTTTAAAATCTTTTTAAGTCTCCAGCAATAAATTGAAATCTGTAGGGATGGAATACCTAATGCTTGGAGAAGTTATTTTTTGTATCAGAAAGGGTGGCCTACAAATTGTACCATGCTATTTTTTTGGTGTTAAATGTAGTGTTATAATAATGCAAAAGGACACGGAGTGCTGGAGTAACTCAGCAGGTCAGGCAACATCTTTGGAGAACATGGGCAGTTGACATTTCGGGTCGGGAGCCTTTTTGAAACCAAATTTTATTTTTTATGTTGCAAGTTCTCACGGTCAACAAGTCATCTCTCAGTTGGACATATCACAATGCAAGTAACTCTCCTCCAGCTGCAGAAGATTGTTGCTACTGAGGTACTGGATGCTGCTGTGATGGGACTAGTGAAAGTGACTTGTAAAGACTGTCAAAGTGACTTGTAAAGGTTGTTTAGTTTAGTTTAATTTATTGTCACATTTACCAAGGTTCAGTGGAAAGCTTGTTGTTGCGTGATAACCAGTCAGTGGAAAGACGATACATGAATATGATCGAGGTGTCCCCAGTGTACAGATACAGGATAAAGGGAATAATGTTCAGTGAAATATAAAGTCCGGCAAATAGACAATAGGTGCAGGAGTAGGCCGTTCGGCCCTTCAAGCCATTCAATATCATCATGTCTGATCATCTGCAATCAGTATCCCATTCCTGCCTTCTTGCCATACCCACTGACTCCACTATCTTTAAGAGCTCTATCTAACTCTCTCTTGAAAGCATCCAGAGAACCGGCCTCCACCGCCCTCTGAGGCAGAGAATTCCACAGATTCACAACCCTCTGTGTGAAAAACTTTTTCCTCATCTCCATTCTAAATGGCTTACCCCTTATTCTTAAACTGTGGCCCCTGGTTCTGAACTCCCCCAACATCGGGAACATGTTTCCTGCCTCTAGCGTGTCCAAACCCTTAACAATCTTATATGTTTCAATAAGATCTCCTCTCATCCTAAATTCCAGAGTATACAAGCCCAGCTATTCCATTCTGTCAACATATGACAGTCCTGTCATCCCAGGAATTAACCTTGAGAACCTACGCTGCACTCCCTCAATAGAAAGATGTCCTTCCTCAAATTTGGAGACCAAAACTGCACACAATACTCCAGGGTGGTCTCACTAGTGCCCTGTAAAACTGCAGAAGGACCGCTTTGCTCCTATACTCAACTCCTCTTGTTATGAAGGCCAACATGCCATTCACTTTCTTCATTGCCTGTTGTACCTGCATGCTTACTTTCAGTGACTGATGAACAAGGACCCCCCTCGTTGTTCTCCCCCTTTTTCCTACTTGACACCATTCAGATAATAATCTGCCTTTCTGTATTTGTCACCAAAATGGATAACCTCACATTTATCCACATTAAACTGCATCTGCCATGCATCCGCCCACTCCCCCAACCTGTGCAAGTTACCCTGCATCCTCATAGCATCCTCCTCACAGTTCACACTGCCACCCAGCTTTGTGTCATCTGCAAATTTGCTAATGTTACTTTTAATCCCGTCATCTAAATCACTAATGTATATTGTAAATAGCTGCGGTCCCAGCACCGAGCCTTGCGGTCCCCCACTAGTCACTGCCTGCCATTCTGAAAAGGACCCGTTAATCCCTACTCTTTGTTTCCGGTCTGCGAACCAATTTTCTATCCATGTCACCACTCTACCCCCAATACCATTTTCTCTAATCTTGCACACTAATCTCCTATGTGGGACCTTATCAAATGCTTTCTGAAAGTCCAGGTACACTACATCCACTGGCTCTCCCTTGTCCATTTCCCTAGTTACATCCTCAAAAAATCCAGAAGATTAGTTAAGCATGATTCGATGAAAGATGTTCCAAGGGTTTTCAATGCGGTTGAAAGTAGTTAGGATGGTTCTCGTTGTTAGGATGGTTCAGTTGCATAATAACAGCTAAGAAGAAACTCTTTGAATCAGGAGGTGTGCATTTTACACTTTATTGGCCAAAGAAGGCATGTCCTTTGTACATGAAGCCCCTCTGGGCTACGGCCAGTGCTCCTGACACATGGGTCTCAGCAAAAACATTTTATTATTTTTTTTAAATTTTTTTTAAAAATATTTTTATTTTAATAGAAGTAAGTACAATTGTATACAATCATATTTTCATAATACCTTTTATGTACAGCTTCTTATTTTTTAATTTTTTTGTAATAAAGAAGAAAACGAAAAAAGTTAGATAATGAAAAATAGAAAAATGTGAGATATATAGTGTGTGAAAAAGAAAAATAAAGAATGAAAAAAGAAAGTTGAGACATAGAAAATAGAAGAAAGAGAATAAAAGAAGAGAAGAGAAGAAAAGAAAATAGAAGGAGATCTTATTTATAATCTTGACCATCCGCAGTCACGGATTAGCTTTTACACCTGTTTTGCACCATATGTTTCCAAAAAGACGACAAATGGAGACCAACTCATTATGAATTGGTCACATTTATCTATTAGGAGGAATCGCATTTCCTCAAGATGTGCGGTATCCAACATACTTGCAATCCACATTTTGAGCGTTGGTATTGGTGTATTTTTCCAAAATGTCAATATTAATTTTTTTGCTATTATTAAACCATAATTAAAAATTGACTTTTGAGATGAGCTCAATTTGTTCCCGTCTTCCATTACCCCAAATATAATCAATTCATTATTGGGTTCCATTTTTGTCTTAAATAGTTTTGTAAATATTTCGAAAATATCACTCCAAAATCCATGAAGTTTTATACAAGAAAGAAAAGAGTGTGTTATAGTTGCGTCTTGGGTTAAACATTTATCGCAAATGGGCGATATATTTGGATAAAATTTATTTAATCTTGTTTTTGAGTAATATAATCTATGTAAAATTTTTAATTGGATTAGATTATGTCTTGTGTTAATCGAACACTTGTGAATGTATGTCAAATACTTTTCTCATGTAGCCTTCGTAATTTTTATCAACAATTCCCGTTCCCACTCTTCTCTAATTACCTCGGTCACAGGTAAATCTATATTTAAGATACTATTATAAAAAATATGATATTAATTTTTGTGTATCAGCTTTTATATTAATTACTTCTTCTAGTAAATCAGGAGTTATTTTTTGATATCCCTGTATGTATGTTTTCAAAAAATTACAAATCTGAAAATATTTAAAATAATTAGTGTTTTTCAGTTTAAATTTTAATTGTAATTGTTGAAATGATAATAAATCTCCCATTTCATACATGTCCCCGATCCTTTTAATTCCTAAACTTTCCCATTGATTATATATTTTATCCATCATAGATGGTTTAAATAAAGGATTATTCGCTATCGGTGTTAACAATGATAGGTTTCTTAATTTTAAGGATAATTCTATTTGTTTCCATATTATTATTGTATCTTGTATAATTGGGTTTTTCTTATATATTGTATTGTTCATTTTTTTCGGGGAGAAGAGGATCGTTCCTATATTACAAGGATAACAATCCTCTTTCTCCATTTTTATCCATTCTGTCTGTTGAGTTGAACTATCCAACCAGTAAATTATATTCTTAATATGTATTGCCCAATAGTAATACAAAAAATTTGGGAGTGAAAGTCCCCCGACATCTTTTGGTTTACATAAGTGTTCTTTTTTAATTCTATGTGATTTATAATCCCAAACAAAATTAGTAATATTAGCGTTCAGTTTAGAAAAAA
This sequence comes from Malacoraja senta, assembly GCA_038087875.1. Taxonomy (NCBI): domain Eukaryota; kingdom Metazoa; phylum Chordata; class Chondrichthyes; order Rajiformes; family Rajidae; genus Malacoraja; species Malacoraja senta. The sequence goes on from CM075977.1 coordinate 316,316,350, forward strand.
TATATTTTGGTACATATACTGGTATAGATTGAAATAGGTATAATAACTGTGGTAGGAAGCTCATTTTAATAGCATTTATTCTGCCTATTAATGATAAAGGGAGTGTTTTCCAAAATTTTATCATTATATTAAGTTTATTTATTAAGGGTATAAAATTGGCATTGAATAAAGCTTTATGTTTTCTAGTAATCTGAATACCCAAATATTTGAATTTTTCTGTTGCTATTTTAAAACAAAATGTTCAGCAAAAACATGAGAGCAGTAGATGAACACTTGTAATTTAGGGAAGCCAATCTATCAACTCTGAAGAATGGAAAGAAAAGCAGATGAAGTCTTATTTTCTTTATTAGGAAGTTTAGGTGGCCTCCCTAATTCACAATTGAGCAACAAATTGGAAAGTATCAGGGTTCAGCATCAGCAGTTGAATGGAATAATCCTCGCATTTGGAGAGAGTTACCATGATCATGACCTCCAGAGTAATGAAGTTAAGACAGGGGCATAAGATTGGAATTGAGTTCAGAGAAGGTCACAGAGCCGAGTGAAGACAAATCAGTGCAGTTTAAGTGTTGGCTTTTTAATTAGTACAGTTTCAAGCGTAATAGGTTGAGCAAACCCTGCTTGACCCATGAGTAAATAGGAACTGTTCAGAAAATACAAGATGAAGTTTGTGCTCTACTAGTGTTGATACAATTAGGGATAGTGTTACGCTTGGAAAAATGTGTTAGGGAGAATGAAAATCCATTTACGACATGATGGATGCTAAGAATCCCCAAAATGCACACACTTTGTTTGTCAGGAGATCTACATCCTCCTATTCCTCTCTCTGAATGCCTCATCAAATCCCTATGGACCATCTACATTCCATTTAAAATCACTTATCCATAAAAATCATCAGCTTCTGCCAAGCATGCTCTAGCCTGATCATTGAATACAAAAAAAGGGGTTGGAAAAATGTGTAAGGATTTTCTTTCTACATTAAATGGAATTTTACTGGTGTGATGTCCTAATTATTACCAGATAACAGAATGGCAGGCAGTGACTAGTGGGGTACTGCAAGGCTCGGTGCTGGGACCCCAGTTATTTACAATATATATATATTTTTTTTAGACAAGGGAATTAAATGTAACATCTCCAAGTTTGCGGATGACATAAAGCTGGGTGGCAGTGTAAGCTGCGAGGAGGGTGCTTTGAGGTTGCAGGGTGATTTGGAGAGGTTGGGTGAGTGGGCAGATGCATGGCAGATGCAGTATAATGTGCATAAATGTGAGGTTATCCACTTTGGTGGCAAAAACAAGAAGGCAGAGCATTATCTGAATGGTGTCAGATTAGGAAAAGGGGAGGGGCAACGAGACCTGGGTATCGTTGTATATCAGTCACTGAAAGTAAGCATGCAGGTACAACAGGCAGTGAAGAAAGCAAATGACATGTTGGCCTTCATAGTGAGAGGATTTGAGTATAGGAGCAAGGAGGTCCTACTGCAATTGTATAGGGCCCTGGTGAGACCACAAATGGATTATTGTGTGCAGTTATGGTCTCCTAATTTGAGGAAGGACATTCTTCCTATTGAAGGAGTGCAGCGTACTGTAGGTTCACCAGGTAAATTCCCGGGAAAGCGGGACTAACATATGATGAAAGAATGGGTCCACTGGGTTATGTTCACTGGAATTTAGAAGGATGAGAGGGAATCTTATAGAAACATATAAAATTCTTAAGGGTTGGACAGGCTAGATGCAGGAAAAAAATTCCCGATGTTGGGGGAGTCCAGAACCAGGGGTCACAGTTTAAGAATAAGGGTAGGACCATTTAGAACTGGGATGTTTTCACCCAGAGAGTTGAAAAATGTTTTCACCCAGAGAGTTGCGATTCTGTGGAATTCTCTGCCACCGAAGGCAGTGGTGGCCAATTCATTGGTTGTTTTCAAGAGAGCGTTAGATTTAACTCTTGGGGCTAACGGAATCAAGTGATATGGGGAACAAGCAGGAACAGGGTACTGATTTTAGATGATCAGTCATGATCATATTGAATGGTGGCTCAAAGGGCTGAATGGCGTACTGCACCAATTTTCTATGTTTCTATGAATTTTGATGAACCAAGTTAACAGAAGGATATGTAGACACTTGCAGAAACTTGTTTGTTTTGTACATTGAGGTATGAACAGTAAGTTTGCAGGTGATACAAACAGTGGTGCTGTTATTGATTGAGCTCAGCCCATTGTTAACTGCCATGCCTGAGACTGCAATCAAGAAATCAGTTTAGTTTTATTGTCATGTGTACCAAGGTACAGTGAAAAGCTTTTGTTGCATGCTAACCAGTCAGTGGAAAGACAATGCATGATTACAATCGAGCCATTTACAGTGTATAGATACATAATGAGTGAATAACGTTTAGTGCAAGGTAAAGCCTGTAAAGTCCGTTCAAAGATAGTCCCAGAGTCACTAATGAGGTAGATAGTAGTTCAGGACTGCTCTCTAGTCCACTCATTCAGAGATGAGCTAGAAATCAACTCATCTGTCCTTCAGTGCTGGTACTGGATCCGGTATTTCGCCATTGGGAAATGGGCAGGAGCACTAATGCACATTGCATCTGGCCCCTCAACACTGCATCAGATATGTCTGGTGGAAATAGCCCATGTACATTTGTCTAAATGAGATTGATTACAAAGTATAGGTAAGCAGTTCATTTATTATTAATTAATTGTTGTTTTTAATTAATTAACAGTAGTTTCAGCAATTTTAAGTACATTTGCAGAAGCCAGGTCTCAAGGTTAATTGCAGCACAGTGGCACAGGGGTAGAGTTTTTTCCTTACAGCGCCAGAGACCTGGGTTCGATTCTGACTATAGATGGTGTCTGTACAAAGTTTGTACGTTCTCCCTTTGACCGTGTGGGTTTTCTCCAGATACTCCCACACTCCAAAGACATACAGGCTTTTGGGTTAATTGGCTTTGGTAAGTTGTAAAATAGTTCCTATTGTATGTAGGTTAGTGTACGAGGTGAGTGCTGCTTGGCGTGGACGTGGAGGGCCGAAGGGCCTGTTTCCGCACTGTTTCTCTGACATCTAAAGTCTAAAGGCTAAGCCTTGAAAGGTAAGCAAGGCCGTGGGAAAGGTATGGGGGTATATAAGGCATCATGTGAATTGAACACATTCAACCCCAACACATATTTCAATGCTAAATCTCTCCGTATGGGTAGATCAGAGGTTCCAGAGAACCAAAGCATCTCAGGCATGGCTTCCTAATTTTAATATTAAAGCATGCTTGGGTGGCCATCAGAAGTTGCTGTTGGATTAACAATAAACACAAAAGCAGTCCAAGCCTTAATGTGGCAGTGATTTAAATTTATTCTAATAATTTTTTTAATGAGAATTTTGAACTATAAAATAGAATGATAGTAAATATATGCATTGAAAAATTATGAATGCTTCAAATACACCTTTGGTGGATTGCATCTCTAAGAGCTATCATTTCTCTTCACTGAGTGAGGGGACAGAGATCAGTGCCTCGGGATATATTATTTGTTCTTTCTTGAAGATTGTACATAATTGCTCGTTGTTACTTCAGTATTTCCATCCAAATATCTGATGCTAATTAATTGTAGCAAATAACTCAGGCAGAGCAAAACCCACAAATCAGTACTTAAAATATAAAATCATTGAAACCACATCACTGCCAGTTAACGCCAGTGTGACAAGGCACGTCCGCATGCTGCTTCACTTTCTTGATCAATTTAGTTTAGTTTGATTTAATTTAGAGATACAGTACGGAAACAGGCGTCGACCAACGATCCCCACACACTTACACTATCCTACGCACAATAGCGACAATTTACATTTATAGCAAGCCAATTAACCTACAAACCTGTACATTGTGTGGGAGGAAACCGGAGATCCCAAAGAAAACCCATGCAGGCCACGGGGAGAATGTACAAACTATGTACAGACCGGACCCGTGGTCATAATCGATCCAGGGTCTCTGGCGCTGTAAGGCAGTGACTCTACCAGTGCACCACCATGACAACCTATTTAGGAAATTCTATGAAGAGGAAGCTCCTGAATTTCAGTATTCATTTAAATCCTATAATTTAAAGAATTATACTAAACTATTGTGAAATCAAAGTTGCATTGCTCTGGGACTTTATCACTTGTTTCCTGATCAAGGTTTATCAAAAAGGGCTATCAGGGAACAGGGCATTTATTAATAGCAATAAACAGAAATTTAAAGTATAGCAAATTATAGAAAGTGCAGAAGCAAAAGAGTCACTTTCAGAACAAAAGCAGGATATTTTCTCGTGCTTGTCTTAGTGATGGATGGGAATTCTGCAAATGGCATATATTGTTTTTCTTCTTGCTCACTATGAATACAAAGCACAGCCAGGTTGGGTGTAATATGTTAAACACAGCTCCCACTACACTGCCCGGACATCCATCTTAACTTAAAGAATCTGGAGGGCTTACGAGCAATCATTTTAGTCTGAATCCAGATCTCAGCAATGACAGTAAAGGCTCTGTCCTACCTGTTTGCGGTCATCGGCAGTGAAGCGCGGCGTTGCCGGTAGCGGGGACCGCACGGCAACGGCGAGAGCGCCGAGCCTATCCACTGGAGCGCCGCACGGATGCTGCGCGGGGGCCGAGTAATTCAAACACGGCGGGTCCCACGTGCTTGCGGTAAGTAAAAAAAAGGGCGGGCCGACTGCGATGACGTTGGCCCGCCGCACGTGACTCACGAGCGGCGGCTGTGGCGGCGGCCGTCCTGATCGTGGCGCTGTAGCGGTGGCTGTGCCTGCGGCCGTGCCACACACGTGCCTCACTGGCGGAGGCACGTGCCTCACTGGCGGAGGCTGTGGCAGTGGAGGTTTGATGCACGGTGCTCGAGCAACACTGGCGACGGCCCGTGCGGGCGGCTGTGCCGCACTCGTGCATCACTGGTGGAGGTTGTGCGGGAAGATTATTGTTTTCAACATTGTCGGTTTTATTTTAGCACCGTTGGGAACACCGCCGCACGGCCCCGGAATTCTTCCCGTTTCGCCGCCAATGACCGCAGACTCGTGAGACAGGCCTTTAAGGGCCAATTTTCTGAATTCATTGCACGAGTAGGGAACAATGGGCTATTTGCTGAATTGAGCAGTTGATGGGACCCTCACTGGGACCTGAAGTTTTCCAGTTTCCACAACCAGAAAGATAGCCTCAAAATCCATTTAAGTCACATCAACCTGCCAATTTAATTGTGACATACTTAAACAGAAATAGGTGAAAACTACTAAATTAGTATAAACAAAGATCCAATGAAAGCCCCATATTCATCCTTTTCATTTCTTCGAAGGTAGACAAAAACTGCTGGAGTAACTCAACGGAACACGCAGCATTTCTGGAGAGAAGGAATGGCTGGTTTCGGGTTGAGACCCTTCTTCGAGGCCGTCTGAAGAAGGGTCGAGACCTAAAATGTCACCCATTCCTTCTCTCCAAAGATGCTGCAAGTCCCGCTGAGTTACTCCAGCATTTTGTGTCTATCTTCAGTGTAAACCAGCGTCTGCAGTTTCTTCCTACACTTTCCATTTCTTCGATGGTTTGCATTGGAAAAGTTGTTTAATTGTTAAGCTGTAAAATCTATTAAACGACAGTCAGGACAAAACAGGTCTCGGTGAGAATAATGTCTCATCTAAAACACCTCAGAACAAGCACATTTGGAGGAGATTGTTTAAGATAACAGTCTTATCAATTTTGTGGATAGATGTACAGTAAGACTGTAAAAGGCAGCGAAAGCTTGTCTGTATTTTAGTTATAGATGTCATTGAGTTATGGTTAGAATTAGTGGAGAGTTTAGTTTTGTTTTGAGATACTTGTTTAGAGAAACTGGCTCACCGAGCCCCTGCTGACAATTGATCACCTAGAGTCATAGGGTCATACAGGCTGGAATGAATGAATGAATAAATTAATGAATAAGTTTATTGGCCAAGTATTCACATACAAGGAATTTGCCTTGGTGCTCTGCCCACAAGTGAGAACATGACATGACATACAGCAGGTGGCCCAGCTGCTGGAGGACTCTCCCGACGCCGGGGTTACATCATCCGGCGAGAACGGCCAGGATCATCGGGCCTCCGTAGAGGCAATAGCGGGGGCTTCATTTGGCCTGACTTTTTTGGGTGAACTGGGGCTGGGGACTGGACATTGTGCCTTCCCCCACAGTGGAAATCACTGTGGGGGGATGATTTTTGTATGTAATTGTTTGTAATTGTATTTGTTAGTCTGTGTTCAAGATGGCGGTCGGAGGGGAGGGTGGACGCTGGCGCGGTTTCGTTGCCGCTGCTCTCTCCTCAAATTGTGCTTCTGATTTTCTTTTTTGTGTTTTTGGAAGGAATTCTGTCCCTGATTTGTGTATTGGTCTTTATAACTTATTTTTTAAATTCTGATTATATGTTTCCTATAAATCTCTGTAAGGTGTCCTTGAGACCTCGGTATAAGGCGCCCGTAAATAAAATTCATTATTATTATACAGTGACAGTTAAGAATGATACATAAAAGATTAAACATTAATAATAAAACATTATTGATTTAACCAGAGTCACGTGAGTGATTCCGTGAAGAGCCCGCCAGTCAGCATGCGTGTCATTACGTCAGACGCATGGCGCAGCTGGGAGGAGCAGCGCTCCTTCAGTGGTAAGTTTAAAAAACCCTCAGGTAAGTCTAAAACTTAGTCGGAGGTCGTTTTCTGCGCTTGGTAATTCTTGTTTCAGGAGCGAGTTCAAGTATGGAGAAAGCGTCGAGGGTGAAGTCAAGGCGAGCCGCTGAGAAAGTAGCTCTGGAAGCCCGCGGGAGTGCGGGTAGCGGGCGGCCGCCTAGCTCACCTACCGAGTCGCTAGCGGTACGACCAGCGACTGCAGACTTGGTGTCTGAGAGCACTGTGGCTGCACCTTTGGGGCGCAAAGCCACTAAAATGTCTGCAAGGCCAGTGGACTCGGACGAGTCGGGCCGGGAGGGTTCCCCTCCGGCAAGGGATAATATATTTGGACGGTTGTCCCGGATGGAGCTCCTAATGGAGAGGATGCTCCACCAAGATACACTCCAACAGGAGGAGTTGTGTCAGCGCCGGCCTCTTCCAGAGCCCGCGCCAGCGGCACCTGTGTCAGGGCTGCTTAATGTCTCCCTCTTGGAGGAGGAGAGCATGAGGGGTCAGTATTCTGACGCCGAGTCTGTGGGTCTAGCAGTGGAGGCTATCCCAAGGGATGAAGGGCATTAGTCAGAGGTACCATTCCTGGCAACAAGGTTTGCCGTCCCAACAGAATCAGGAGAACCGCTGGTTGATGAGTTGGCCGCAAGTATTAATTACTTGGCGTCACACCAGCTTCAAGAACTTACAATGAATGAAACGGCCAAAAAGTACGACACCCCGGCTAATTGTGTTCTGCTCAAAGTGCCGGCTGTGAACCACGCCATCTGGGGTCATATGGGCGTAGGCATCAGAGCTCAGGAAATGAGGCTTCAGAGGGTGCTGAAGCTGCTCGCCTCGGGCATTACAGCGTTCGCCAGGTCGGTGAATGAAGGGCACATGTCTGAAGTGCAGCAGGATGCTCTGGCACTCATGTGCAATGCGCATTTCGAGATAAACTGTCTGAGGAAAAGCGCCATCCGCCCTACCATCAACCCGAAGTTCGCCGCTTTGTGTAAACCCAGCAATGTCCAGCCACCCAATCTGCTGTTTGGTGAAGACCTCGCAAAAAGGGTCAAGGAGCTCGACGACGAGGCAAGAACGGTCGGGCTGATCAAAGCACCGATGAACAGCAGATCAATTCGGCGGCAGTATCCCCACGAACGCTTTGCTGAAACTGGGTCCCTTCAAGGACCAAGCCGGCCATTCGCAAATATGCGCAGCTGGCGCACTCCAACAGCGGCACGGGCGAACATGTCTTTTCCCACCAGAAATAGGGGACAGAAAATTCCACCGGTAACCATGGAGGTAGGTGGGTCTGGTTCTTGTCAGAACATATTAAGTACGAATCACCTACAAGTTGGGGGGAGGTTACACTTGTTTCTGAAGGAATGGTATGGAATAACATCAGATTCGTTTATACTGTGCAGCATACAAGGGTTTCGAATTGAATTCCTTCCCAATTTGCGTCCACCCACACACCATACACCAAGTCGGGTACTCATTTTCTCATAAAAAGAGAATTTAGAGGTTCAAGAAATTGGAAAATTATATAAAAAAGGGGAAATTGAGAAGGCGGTTTATCAACCTCACCAATTCGTGTCTAATATTTTTCCTAGGTCAAAGAAGGATGGGGGTTGTCGAATCATCCTTGACTTGACGAGCCTTAATCCTTTTGTGCAGTATAAACATTTCAAAATGGAAACATTTGTTACTGCCAAACAACTGATTTCCAGAGGATGTTATATGGCATGTATAGATCTTAAGGATGCATATTACTCAGTGCCTGTTCATAGGGATTATCGGAGATATTTGAAATTTAGCTGGATGAGGCAATTATGGCAATTTAAAGCATTACCTAATGGGTTAACCTCAGCCCCTAGATTATTCACAAAACTGTTAAAACCAGTACTGGCGATACTCCGGGCTCAGAGTCATATTGTAATGGCTTATTTGGATGATATTTTAATCATAGGGAAGACTTGGAAAGCAGCTGTTTGAGAGATTGGGGTTTCTCAGCCATCCAGTTAAATCCAAATTGACACCAGTTAGAGTTATTGATTATTTGGGATTCACTATTAATTCAACTCACATGTCAGTAACTCTGCCCAGGGGCAAGAGATTAAAGTTAATTGAAAGTTGTAACGAGCTCATGGTGGAGCAGCAACTTTCAATTGGACATGTGACCAGCTTGATTGGCAAATTAGTGGCTGCCTTTTCAGCTGCACAATATGGACCTTTGCACCACCAAAATTTACAGCGAGCAAAGGTACAGGCACTCAGGATACATGTAGGTCATTTCGACAGGCACATGCAATTAACAGCTGAAGCCATTGCTGAAGTGCATTGGTGGATTATGAACATCTCAACTTGCTCCAACAAAATTCTGGTTGAGGAACCTTCAGTTGTCTTACAGACTGATGCTGGTGCCCTAGGTTGAGGGTGCTACTAATACCATCTCTAGCTGTGGAGGCAGATGGAATAAGCATGAGGCATTTATTCTTCAATCACATGGGATTAACTATTTAGAGTTATTGGGAGCATTTTATGGGCTTAAGGCTTATTGTACTACTAAGCGTCACTTGCATGTTCAGCTTCAGATTGACAACACTACGGCAGTGGCGTATGTTAATCACATGGGTGGAATCAAGTCGCAATCTTGTGATAGATTGGCTAATTTTATTTGGCGCTGGTGCATTACAAGAAACATTTGGGTTTCAGCTAGTTATCTATCAGGTAGATTCAATATGGTGGCAGACACCAGGTCACGCAAATTCAATGACAACACAGAATGGATGTTGAATCATGATGTATTTAATGATATTGTTGTTAGGTATGGGACGCCAGATGTCGATTTGTTTGCATCCAGACTCAACCACCAGTTACCTAAGTATGTTTCATGGGAACCAGACCCAGGGGCGGTAGCAGTAGATGCATTCTCGCTACACTGGGGAGGAATGTTTTTATATGCATTTCCCCCATTCTGCCTCATCAGTCGGTGCTTGCTCAAGATCAAGCAGGACTCCGCCTCAGGAGTGTTGGTGGTACCCGACTGGCCTACTCAACCATGGTTCCCTCTCCTTTTGGACATAAGGAGAGGGAACCATGTACTGACCTGAAATGTACTGACCTACTGGTGCACCCTGTAACTGGGGATCAACATCCATTATATGACTGTATTGATCTGTTAATTTGCAGATTCTGAGGAGGCCATACCTGGGGCTTGGACTATCCGATCGAACCGCGGATGTGATCACTGCGGCCTGGAGGGATAGTACCAAAAAACAGTACATCTCTCATGTCAGGAAATGGGAGGTGTTCTGCGTACGGGGGAACATTACATATCACATGGCTTGCATCTCAGATGTGCTAGAATTTCTGTCAATGCTATATTTTGATGAAGGGTTGAGTTATAGTGCCATCAATAGTGCCAGGAGTGCCCTGTCATCATACTTATCGCTAGGGTCGGAACAACTGTTGGATCTCACCCTTTAATTTCCCGGTTTATGAAGGGCATTTTTAATTCCAATCCCCCCAGGCCCAGGTATTCTGAAATCTGGGATGTGAGCGTGGTACTCACGCTGCTTTGCCAGTGGGCTCCAGCCATAGCCCTGTCTTTGCCCAAAATCACCCTTAAGTTGGTCATGCTCATGGCACTGGTTTCAGCGCAACGGGTCCAGACGTTGCAGAAACTGCGAATGGACAGGATGGTATTGTCTGGAAATACTATTACATTTTACATTTATGATTTAATTAAGCAGAGCAGACCAGGGGTGTCAGGGTTTAAGCTGATTTTTTCGGCATACCCCCCGGATTTACGACTGTGTGTAGTGTCGTACTTGCAATATTATATCAAGGTCACCAACAGCCTCAGAGGTTCGGAGTCAGCATTATTTATTAGCCACAAAAAGCCGCATATGAAAGTGTCGGTTCAGACCATTTCAAGATGGCTGAAACAGGTTCTGGTTTGCGCTGGAGTAAACACTGACATTTATAAATCTCACTCCACCAAGGCGGGATCAACGTCAGCAGCGAGGGCAATGGACGTCCCTCTCGACCATATCCTCGTGGCCGCAGGATGGTCAAGTGAATTAACGTTTCAACGGTTCTATAACAAATCGCTTACCAAACCGGGGGTATTCACCCATTCTGTTTTAAGTTCTGTTTAAATTCTGTTGCATAGCTTCCCCCTGGGAGAGAGGGGTTGTTATTGTTTTTCTTTGTTAAATAAACCATTAACAAATTCAAATCAATGTCATGGTTCAAATGAATTTGTTATTATTCTCTCATCCTGAGTCAATTGCTGCAGTGAGACGCCTGGATTCGTATCTGCGGCATGAAATCACAGAGCTTTGAAATCTTCACGGAATCACTCACGTGACTCCGAAGTAAAATAGTAAGATTAAATGAGAACTTACCAGTTTGAAGTTTGATCTTTATTTTATGAGGAGTTGAGATGAGTGATTACGTGCCCACCAACTCCCAACCCTCATATCACAGAGGTCATCTGGTAGTTCTAGGTTTCTAATCTTACTATGTTACTTCAATTACTGTTATCTGTGATTTCACACAGCTGCTTTGAAGATTGACACGCATGCGGACTGACGGGCTCTTCACGTAATCACTCATCTCAACTCATAAAATAAAGATCAAACTTCAAACTGGTAAGTTCTCATTTAATCTTACTATTAAACATATGAATTAAATAAAATACCAGAGCAAAAGGAGGCTACAGATTTTTGGTTATTGAGTAGAGCTACTACTCGTGGAAAATAGCTGTTTTCATGTCTGGCTGTGGCAGCTGTGACAGTCCGGAGTCGCCTTCCAGTGGGAAGTGATTCAAAGAGTTTGTGAGAGGGGTCAGAGATGATCTTACCCGCTCGCTTCCTGGCCCTTGCAGTGTACTGTTCGTCAATGGAGGGAAGGTTGCCAGCCAATAACCTTCTCAGCTGATCAGACGATTCGCTGCAGCCTCCGGGTGTCGTGCTTGGTGGCTGAGCCAAACCAGACCATGATGCAGAACGTGAGGACAGACTCTACGATGGACGTATAGGATTGGACCACCATTGCCTGTGGCAGATTGTGCTTCCTCAGCTGCTGCAGGAAGTACAACCTCTGTTGTGCCTTTTTGACTGTGGAGTGGATGGTAGCCCCCACTTAAGGAGATGATGGTTCCCAGGAACTTTAAATACTCCACAGATGTTACTGTAGTGTTGTTGATGGTGAGTGGGGTCAGGGGAGGGGGAGCTCTCCTAAAGTCTACAATTAAGACTCCTTGGAGATGATGGTTCCCAGGAACTTAAAATACTCCACAGATGTTACTGTAGTGTTGTTGATGGTGAGTGGGGTCAGGGAGGGGGAGCTCTCCTAAAGTCTACAATTAAAGTCCCAATTAATTCTACTGTCTTAAGAGCATTGCGCTCCAGGTTGTTGCGATGGCACCAGAACGGTAGCTGTGTCACTTCCTGTCTGTAGGCAGATTCCTCCCCATCCTGGATTAGTCCAATCAGGGTTGTGTCATCCGCAAACTTGAGAAGCTTGACAGAGGAGTCAGTGGATGTGCAGTCATTGGCGTAGAGAGAGTAGAGGAGAGGGGAGAGTATGCAGCCTTGTGATGCTCCTATGCTGAGGGTTTGCGGGTCCGAGATGTGCTTTCCAGCCTCACATGCTGTTTCCTGTCTGTCAGGTAGCTGGTGATCCACCGACAGAGGGGTTCAGGCACAGTCAACTCGGAAAGTTTGGAGTGTAGTAGCTCTGGCACAATGGTGTTGAACGCAGAGCTAAAATCAACAAACAAAATCCTCGCATAGGTCCCCTGGCGGTCTAGGTGCTGGAGGATGAAGTGCAGGCCCAGGTTGACTGCATCATCCACAGATCTATTGGCCCGATAAGCAAACTGCTGAGGGTCCAGCAGGGGGTTTGTGATATTTTTCCGCTTGGCCAGCGCAAGGGTCTTCATGACTACAGAGGTCAGTGCGACAGGCATGTAGTCATTAAGACAAGTAATCCTTGCCTTTTCGGGTACTGGGACAATAGTGGAGACTTTGAAGCAGGCAGGGACAGTACAGGTTTGCAGGGACTTGTTGAAAATGTCCGTGTAGACCGGTGCCAGTTGTTCGGCACAGAGCTTGAGAGTAGAGGGGGAAACTTGTCCGGTCCTGGAGATTTCTGGCTTTTCTGTCTTCTGAACAGCCTCTCCACCTCCTCTATTTTAAGGAGGTGGTACTTAAGTTGATGATGGAGAAGTGATGTTGTGCAGCACCGTGGGTGTGGGTAATTGGGTGTGAAGTGGTGATTGGAGAGGGGTGGGTGGGAAAGGGTCCAGTCTTTTCAGACTGGAGTCTTGCTTTAAACAAGCCCTTCGGCCCAACTTGCCCACACCGACCAACATGTCCCATCTACATTTGGCCCATATCCTCTAAACCTGTCCTGTCCATGTACCTGTCCAAATCTTTCTTAAACGTTGTGATACTACCTGCCTCAACTACCTCCTCTGGCAGCTCAGACCCACCTATGTGAAAATGTTACCCCTCAAGTTCTTATTACCTCTTTCCCCCTCAACTTAACTTTATGTTTAGTTCTGTTTAGTCCACTAGATCTGTTATTTCACTTTCTTATCCACTCTCAACACACAAGGAACAATGAAGGGTGTCGACCCGAAATGCCACCCATTCCTTCTCTCCAGAGATGCTGCCTGTCCCACCGAGTTACTCCAGATCTTTGTGTCTATCTTCGGTTTAAACCAGCATCTGCAGTTCCTTCTTACACAATTACTCCACAAACCCGCACATCTTTGAGATGTGGGAAAAACTAGAGCACCCCGAGGAAACCACATAGTCACAGGGAGAACATGCATATTCCATTCAGGAAGTAGCCGAGGTCTGGATTGAACCTGGGTCTCTGTTGCTGTGTGGCAGCAGTTCTAACAGCTGTGCCACTGTTTCTCGATTTTTTAGTTGCTTAGTTTGATTATGACCGTATGATTATGTCCCTGGGTGAAAGTATAGATTAAAGCCCAGAGTGGAAATTATTTACATAGTGTTCACATGCTTTGCTGTTTTGTTTCCCAAATGTTCAGCTCTCTTCTGAGTTTGACAGGTTATTAATGGCATCAAGGGTTGTGGATCAAAGGTCATAAATGGAGCTGAATTATAAGTCATCCAAGCTATAAATCCATGGTGAAGCAGGCTGAGTGAACTACTCATGACCCTGTGCTCCTTTAACATGAGCTGTGAATATTGCCTTTCTACTCAGAAGCTTGCCTGGGCTGAAATGCTGAGATTCTCCATGTGTTACCTAGCTTTGCCAAAGGCTGCTCAGTACAAAGCTGATGATCACGCTCTGAGGCTCAGTGCTTGAGCTCGAACTACCCTTCCCTGCCATATTTCACACCCTCCAGCCCTGCCAACCCTGGCTGTGCTGACCTCTGGCAGTGCAACAGAACCTCCAAGCCAAGACTGATCAAGATACTGTGCAAATTCCTTTACGTCTCCCATCCAGAATAAACCACTGTTCACATTTCCTTGGTACTGGCATCATTCTGCCATTTCTTGTGAGCACATGGGACTTCAGCCAATCTTTTTTGGAGAACTTAACTTTTTCACCTCCTCTGTGTCCCTTTCAGCACCAGGGATGTACTGAGCACATCACAGATATTAATGATGATCACAACTATATCAACTTGTCTCACATTTTCCTTTCTTATCTCTAGCCTTTGTTCCAAACATCTGCCTATCATCTCCCCCCTCGCCTATGTTGATCTATTATCTGCCACCCTTTGTCGAGCCTCTCCCATTATCAGTTTTCTTCCCCTCCCCCCTCCCCCCGGCCTCACCCATACAATCGGTCTGAAGAAGGGTATTGACCAAAACCATCACCCATCTATGTCGTGCAGGGATGCTGCCTAACCTGCTGAGTTACTCCATGTCCTTTGTTTCTACGTCACAGATATTTCTCCCTTGAAACTCTTTCTGTCAGTACCAGCCTCTCACAAAGAGATACGCCAAACTGATGAGATAACTGTTTAGTAGCACTGTAGCGGCACCAAACGTGGTGAATAAAGGTGAGACGTCAGGCCGGTTCAAACAGTTGTTTATTTCAGTGGTGACACATTAGGTTGGTGCGCTAACTATAATAACAGTGTTGCTGTAGCTGAGCGAGGTTGTTCACTCGGGCTCAGCTACCGGTTGACTACCTTAAGGTCTCGAGGTGAGATGACCTCAAGTACCAGGACACTCCCTCTAGCCCATGACGTCATGTGCCCGCCCTCCTACTTCCTGACGAGGGTTCGAGCATAAGTGACCCGTGTATAGGCTGACGCCACAGGACCCCCCCCCAGAACCGGAGGAAGGAATAGCATGGTCGAGGGCGGCTCCTGCATGTGGGTCTGGGACACCCCGGGTGTGGGTCAGGACGGAGGGCTCACGGGCGCAGTAACGCTCTGCGTGGGCGATCCCGAGGTACCGAGGGGTGCGAGGAGACCGATGCAGAAGCCGCCGGACGGAAGAGTAACAGTCTCATCTCCTCGACCAGCTAAGAGAGAGTGTCCTGTGAAATACGGCCTCCAGCAACGGCTGGGAGACGTCGGCAACAATGAGGGGAAAAAAACTAAATAAAATAAACAAGCCAATTTCTGAACCGGGCATGGAGATGCAGTGAATACAAAAGGAACAGTAACAACACAAATTACAGTGCAATCAGTGTCCAAAGTTCAAATTGTCCAGTGTTTATAGTGCAGGATAGGAAAGCTGTGCAGTGTTGCAGTGACAGCCTCCGACCTGACGGTGGCACTGTTGCCAGTGGTCAGGCTGCAGGGACTCCATCCGGCTGGAAGGTGTCGCTGTGGACGGCGGTGAGGCTGCAGGGACTGCATCCGGCCGGAAGGTGGCGGTGTGGACGGCGGTCAGGTAAGTTCGAGCTTCTCTTCCGGCCGGCCGTGGCAGCCATTTTTGTAGTCGGGGTGGCCGCTTGTTTCAGGATGGTGCGGTGGCCATCGTGCCGGCCGGCTGACGCGGACTTGTCCAGCGATTCAAGATCGGTGAGGAGCAGAAGGGCGTCTTCGGCGGTTGCCCGAGGTGAGCCCGCCCTATCGGGTGGCTAGGCCCTGGGCAGCGGCCGGCAGGGCTAGGTGCGGTTGCTGGGCGTGGAGCCGTGGCAACGGCGAGGCCTGTTGCGGTGCCGGGTCTGCAGCCGTGTCCGCGGTGAGGCCCGGTGCGGTGCAGGTGAGGTGAGGCCGGGGCAGGGCCTGGAGCGGTGAGGCCCAGTGCAGTGCAGGGCCTGGAGCCGTGTTCGCGGTGCGAGGTCAGGGCCAGGTTCATTGTCGGGAGCGGGAGAGCGGCAGGTACTCTCTTTCTGCTCCCGGGGCCGTCGGGCGTGTGTCGGCCTTGCTGTGGGCAGCAGGCTGCTACGCTCGCAGCTCCTGCAGCAGCTGGTGGGGCAGCGGCGGCTGGTAAAACCTCTCCGCTCCGGTGGTCGGCTCCGCGCAGGTCATGCGGGGGAGCTCAGCGGCCGTCACACAAGGCGGCCTGCCCCGTTGCCGGGAGCGGGAGAGCGGCAGCAGCCGTGGCTTCTCAGCTCCGGTGGGCAGCAGCTGGTGGGGACGGGTTGGGGGCAGCGTAGTTCTGCAGGGCTGAGCAGCCGGCTGCAGACATCAGGTCTCCCGTATTTCTGCGTGCTTCGGGTAAAATCCAAATTTCAATCTGGACAGTCGGGGGTCACCAATGTAGCGGCACCAAACGTGGTGAATAAAGGTGAGACGTCAGGCCGGTTCAAACAGTTGTTTATTCAGTGGTGACACGTTAGGTTGGTGCGCTAACTATAATAACAGTGTTGCTGTAGCTGAGCGAGGTTGTTCACTCGGGCTCAGCTACCAGTTGACTACCTTAAGGTCTCGAGATGAGATGACCTTAAGTACCAGGACACTCCCTCTAGCCCATGACAACACGTGCCCGCCCTCCTACTTCCTGATGAGGGTTCGAGCATAAGTGGCCCGTGTATAGGCTGACGACACAGCACCATAATATTTTCTCAAGGGCTGGGCATGGTTACATAAATTAGCATGAGAGTCCTGATGCAGGGTCAACCTGCTGAGTAGCCACGGGTTACTTGCATGCTACACTCATTTTGAATGTGATACCATTACATACAATGTCCTTCCCATGTTGGAAGATGTTGCTGGTGTCCATTGAGGGAAGTTGAGTTTGGTCAATACATTTGGCGTGACTTGGTTGCATAATATTACTCTGCACCAAATTGATTTTGATACCTACTGATTTTCCTGCATTCCAATTTTTTCTAGCACCGCATCAGTATTAAATATTCCAGCTTAGATGTTTCAAAGTAAAATGTCTTAAGGGATTATATTGAAATAATGATTCTGCTCTGTTTAGATTTCTGAAAAATTGCTCTGCACTTTAATAGATGCACTACATAGCCCTTGCAGATGTATTAGCAATTATTTAGGTTATGGCCTATGTGGGTAAATGTTACAAATATCTAGCAACCTATACCATACACATAGAGTCTTAGAGTTTATCAGCGTAGAACCAGGCCCTTCAGTCCACGGATTCTATGGCTACCATCATGCCTACCTCTACTCATTCCACTTGCTTGGTGTCCTTTGGCCATCAAAATTAGATTCTTGATTAGTACAGGTGTCAGAGGTTATGGGGAGAAGGCAGGAGAGTGGGGTTAGGAAAGAGAGGTAGATCAGCCATGATTGAATGGCAGAGTAGACTTAATGGACCTAATAACCTAATTCTACTCCTATTGCTTATGACCTAATAACACTATAATTTCCTAGGCAGTGCTGCAGCAGAGGGTGCTGATTGCTGCCTTGCGCTTTGACCTTCTGGTGTTAACTTGACATGCCTTCTGAAATAACCACTCATCAAGTCATTGCCTCATCTTCTGTCGCAAAGAATTATGGCCAGTGAGCTGCTCGGGCACTTTTCACAGTGTACTTGGCCAATCACAGTTGTAAGATATAATTAACTGGATCAATACAACTGCAAGAATCAGCCAGTTTTTAATCAGAACAGCTGTTTACACTTTATATCATTGAAATAAAGAACACCCCACAAGTAAATAATTTGTTTTATTATTTGTGTGGGAAGGAACTGCAGATGGTGGGTTAATCCAAAGATAGCCACAAAGAGCTGGAGTAACTCAGCGGGTCCGACAGCATCTCTGGAGAGAAGGAGTAGGTGATGTTTGCTCACCGATGATCGTTGATTGACGATCAAGGAGGAAGCGGGTGCAGCGGATATTGAAGGTGCCAGGGGTCGAGGTCGGGACACGGGGGATCTGAAGGATGCGGCGCCGGAAACAAAGGAGGACCCGGCGTGGGGGAACTGCCATGAGGGAGAGGGATACTTTGCAACTTTGTTGGCACTCTTTATGTGGTGACTCTTTGCATACTCTGGCTGAGCAAAACAAAGAATTTCACTGTGACTTATCACATGTGACAATAAAGTATTCATACATTCATTCGGGTCGAGACTATCTCAACGACACTTCTTCCCACCCTGCTTCTGCAAAGGTTCTATCCCCTAATCCCAATTCCTCCGTCTCTGCCGCATCTGCGCCTAGGATGAGGTGTTCCATATCATGACACCTGAGATGTCCTTATTCTTTAGGGAATGGGGGTTCCTTCTTCCATCACAGATGAGGCCCTCACTCGTGTGCCCTCGGTACCTCATAGCTCCACCCTTGCTCCCCCTCCCCCTAGTTGTAACAGGGACAGAGTCCCCCTATTCTTTACATATCACCCCATCAGAAGTCACATCCAACACATAATCCTCCGACATATTCGCCACCTCCAACGGGATCCCACCACTAGTCACATGTTCCCATTTCCACCCCTTTCCACCTTCCGCAGGGACCGTATCCCTCTGCAAATCCCTGGTGAACTCATACCTTCTCACACAAACCACCCCCTCCCAAGGTACCTTCCGCTGCAACCGCAGGAGATGCAACACCTGACCCTAGACCTCCCTCTTCGACTCTGTCCAGGCACCTCGACAATCCTTTCAGGTTAGGCAGTGGTTCGCTTGCATCTCCTCCAACCTCATCCACTGTATCCGTTGTTCAAGGTGTGGACTCATACATTGGCGAGACAAAACGTAGACTGGGTAATCGTTTCGCTGAACAGATTCGCTCAGTCCACCTGGGCCTTCTTGATCATCTGGTTGCCAAACACTTTAATTTTCCTTTTTAAGAAGGAACTGCAGATGCTGGAAAATCAAAGGTAGACAAAAATGCTGGAGAAACTCAGCGGGTGAGGCAGCATCTAGGAGTGAAGGAAATAGGCAACGTTTTGGGACAAAACCCTTCTTCAGACTGATGTGGGGGGGGGCAGGAAGAAGAAAGGAAGAGGAGGAGCCAGTGGGCTGAGGGAGAGCTGAGAAGGGGCAGAGAAAGCAGGGACTACCTGAAATTAGAGAAGTCAATGTTCATACCGCTGGGATGTAAACTACCCAAGCGAAATATGAGGTGCTGCTCCTCCAAGTTACGGTGGTCCTCACTCTGGCCATGGAGGAGGCCAAGGACAGAAAGGTCGGATTCAGAATGGGAGGGGGAGTTGAAGTGCTGAGCCACCGGGAGATCAGGTTGGTTATTGCGAACCGAGCGGAGGTGTTCGGCGAAGCGATCACATCCGAAGCGAAGCGGATGCAATAGAGCTATTGCATCCGCTGCTCTAGATGTCAGCTGCTCTACGTCGGTGAGACCAAGCGTAGGCTTGGCGATCGCTTCGCCGAACACCTCCGCTCGGTTCACAATAACCAAATGGTATTCCTTCTTAAGCTGTTAACAGAAAATCCTAAAAATATTCAGCAAATTGGAAAACATCTGTGCTGAGAGAAAATAAAATTAATGGTTGAGGACATAGTTTGCAATTATTGTTTCTATCTTTTCTTTACAATTTGATATTAGATTATTATTGTCATATGTGCCATGAAATAGTGAAAAGCTTTTGTTTGTGTGCTCGTTAGTCAAATCACATCATGCTATAAATTAGTACAATCAAGCCATGCTGTACACAAGTGCAACAGTTAGAGCCAAGAGAAAAATACCAGAGCGGAAAAAATAGTATTACAGAATTGTAATGTGACAGTATCTTGTAGTACAGAATGAGTCAGAACAGAACATAGAACATGGAACAATAGAGCACAGGAACGGCCCCTTCAGCCCCCAACATCTGTGCCGATCACGACGCCAAGCTGAACTAATCTTCTGTGCTTGCAGATGATCCATATCCCTCTATTATCTGCATATCCACTTGCCTATCTAGAAGCCCCGTATCTACCTCCACCACCACATCCGGCAGTGCGTTCTGGACACCAACCATTCTGTGTAAAAATCTTGCCCCACGCATTCCCTTTAAACGTTGTCCCTCTCATCTGAAAGTTATGCCCTCTAGTTCTTGACATTTCCAGCCTGGAAAAAGCTTTTGGCTCTATACCTGATCTACACCTCTTACAATTTTATAGAATTCTATCGGATCTCCCCTCAACATCTGATGTTCCAGAGAGAACAATCGGGGTGGGTGGAGGGGAGGTTGGGGTAGAATACGTCCCCAACTATGTGCAATCTTACTCTGCCACAAACACTTGAAATTCAGCCATGATTTATGGCCAAAAAATTATGCACCATAAACAAGTCAGGTATGAGTTTTTAGTACCAATATGTAGTGAAAATCAACTTCAAGGTGGACAACATAGATCATAAGCTTGTAAACAGATTCTTCAGTACACTGAGTCTGCACTGATCATCAAACAGCCACGCACTATTCCTGCAGAAATCCCATTTTATTCCACTCACTGCCTTCTCCTTTCAACATTTATTCTTGAACTATCTCAGCCCGAAACATATTATAGTTTTACTTATGGTCTTCTTTCCCTATCAGCCTGTGCCAGGTCCCTTGTTTAATCACTGCATTTAGATCTTCCCTGAGTGAATAATTTTACATTCAACATTTTTCACGTGTTTCTCTGATTAACATGTCTACCCATTAACTAAAAATGCTATCAAACAGAGGAGCTAGTTACACCCCTTTAACATTTACCTACCAAGGTTGTTTCTCTCCCACTGCCAGGCTATACATCACTCAGGATTAAAACAGAAACTACTGAGGATACTCAGTAGGTTGGGCAGCATCAACAGAGAGAGAAACAGATGTCACCTGACCTTTTCAAGGTTCAAAGTTTCAAGGTCAGTTTATTGTCACATGAACCAATTAAGGTGCAGTGAAATTTGAGTTACCATACAGCCATACTAAGTGAAAAGCAACAAGACACACAACCACATCAAAGTTAACATAAACTACCATCACAGCGGATTCCACATTCCTCACTGCAGTTGTACAGAGCCCGAGTGAGACCACACCTGGAGTATTGTGTGCAGATTTGGTCCCCTAATTTGAGGAAGGACATTCTTGCTATTGAGGGAGTGCAGTAGGTTCACAAGGACACATGACATTCCCGGGATGGCGGGACTGTCATATGCTGAGAGAATGGAGCGGCTGGGCTTGTATACTCTGGAATTTAGGATGCGAGGGGATCTTATTGAAATATATAAGATTATTAAGGGTTTGGACACGCTAGAGGCAGGAAACATGTTCCCGATGTTGGGGGAGTCCAGAACCAGGGGCCACAGTTTAAGAATAAGGGGTAAGGCATTTAGAACGGAGCTGAGGAAACATTTTTTCACACAGAGAGTTGTGAGTGTGTGGAATTCTCTGCCTCAGAGGGCGGTGGAGGCAGGTTCTCTGGATACTTTCAAGAGAGAGCTTGATAGGGCTCTTAAATATAGCAGTCAGTGGATATGGGGAGAAGGCAGGAACGGGGTACTGATTGGAGATGATCAACCATGATCACATTGAATGGCGGTGCTGGCTCAAAGGGCTGAATGGCCTACTCCTGCACCTATTGTCTATTGTCTATTGTCTATTGTCTCATGTGATGGAAGGTAATAAAGTTCTTCTTCTTCTTCCTCTTGTTCTCCTCTTGTCGGGGCGATCAAAGCTCCCACAGCCGACAATCGAAGCCCCCGTCGGGGTGACCGAAACTCCTGCGTCGGGGCGGTTAAAACTCTCTCTGCAGCATGGAGCTTCCGAGTCAGCCTCTTCTTACCAGAGACCGCTGGCTTCACGATGTTAAAGTCCACAGGCCCCGCGGTTGGAGCTTCAATCCCCAGCAAAGGGATCGCAAGCTCCGCAATGTTAAAGTCCCGCAGACTTTACGGTCACGGTGGCGTAGCGGTAGAGTTGCTGCCTTACAGCGAATGCAGCACCGGAGACTGATCCCGACTATGGACGCTGTCTGTACGGAGTTTGTACGTTCTCCCCATGACCTGCATAGGTTTTCCCCGAGATCTTTGGTTTCTCCCACACTCCCAAGACGTACACGTTTGTAGGTTAATTGGCTTGGTGAATGTTTTTTTTAATTGGCATCCAGGGGATGTAGGATAGTGTTAATGTGTGGGGATCGCTGGTCGGCATGGGCCGAAGGGCCTGTTTCCGCGCTGTATCTCTAAACTAAACTAATCTCCTGCGGCTTGGAGCGCCCGTCGGTTTCCAGTCTTTTTATCTTAGATTTCCAGCATCTGCAGTTTATTTTGCTTTCCATCTCTCTGATTGCCAGACAACCACAGCCCATCCACTTGACAATCCATTTGAGAAGCCCGCTCACCTGCCCCTGGTCTATAACTCTCACGACCTAGCACGACCTGGCAGAGTTAGCCCCAGCCTTGGAAGTCCTTAGCGCATAGGGTGGATACAATGTTCAGTAGCTCACCAAGACTCGGGTCTTATGAACTGCCGCATTTTGTGGACCTGTCGATAAAACATTTGGCTGACAACAAACTGGCTGAATGAAGTTCCTTCGGAAACGTTTACCAACAGTAGAATATTAAGAATCAAAGAAGAAAGAGGAAGGAATTAATTAAAAACAGAAAGAGTATAAAGCCATAATTCCAAAACCAACATTGAGAAAGGGTTGCTCTATATGGCTGAGGAAATATTAGGCAATGAATGAAATCAACATTGGTCATATTTATTCTCATGCCAAGCCTTTCACTTATCTCCTTTGTACATCCAACTTATACAAGTGTGAATTGAAAGAGTAAGTGTTGTGCTCATGACAGGAAGAGGGTCATTCGAAAATATGACTTGCAACTTGCCCAGATGAAGCATTATGTTATGAAATGTTAAGAGATGAGCAGCTATTTATATTCATGGGAAATCTTGTTAAGAAAAGCCCCAATGGAAGAATTATTTTATTGCTCTGATTAACTGGCGATGACAAACTAAATAATTAGTTCATCTTTGGAGGGGCTATTCTTATCGACGTTAATATAATGTTAATAAAAAAATGAAACACCGAGTACAATCCATGCAAAAGTAGGTTTTACAGGAAGAAACATATTAAATTCATTTCAGACCATTGTTGCGGTCTGGCCAATTATTGAGAAGGTTAAATATTGTGAATAATACCGGCTCTGATATTTTTATATGTACTTCAGTAAGGACACTTATTATTTATCTCACCAACAATGCCAACAAAGTTTCCATAGTCTTTTCATGTTGATTTTCTTGAACTTGATGTGTTTTCCCATGTAATACCCTCCACAGGGGATCGGGGACATCTGTGAACAGTTCAAGAAACATCTGAACCTTTCAGTCTGTAACATCCTCATTGAGACTTGCAAACCGAGTAATAGAAAACGTGAAATAGGAAATGAATTTAAATGATGCACTAAAAATGAAATATTCAGAAGCACAGATGGAATTAAAAATAAGAGATAAAAGATTCAGAAACAATGTTTAAAATTAATTAAATTATTTTTCAATATACATCCGAGAGTGAAATTGACCATGTGTAAAATACATTTTTTCAAGTCTAGAAACGATTTTATGACAATAATTATCACATTACATCATTCATTTACTCATTGACCTTAACTTCAAATTATTTTTAGTGTTGAAAATGTAAGCATGCGATGAAGAAGCATAGAAAACAGGAGCAGGAATTTGCTATTTTGCTCTCTGAGCCTGTTCTGCTATTTAATATGATAACGAATAATCCTTTGTCCCAATACCGCATACCTACTTCCTCATACCCTTTCCTCTTAAATATATTCAAAGTTGGCCTGTATAGCTCTCTAGGGGGTAGAGAATTTCACAGAATGAGTGCCTCACTGGCTTTCCTCCTGCTGATATTGTCCATGTAACTTGGTTGAGACAAAGATGCCCACATCACCACTGCCATTTTAGATAGATTAGATTAGATAGCCCTTTATTGTCATTCAGACCGAAGTCTGAACGAAATTGCAACAGTCATACATAAAACAACAATAAACACATATTAACATCCACCACAGTGAGTCCACCCAACATCTCCTCACTGTGATGGAGGCAAAAGTCTTAGGTCTGCAGTCTCTTCCCTCCTCTTCTCCCTCTGCGCTGAGGCGATACCCCCCCGGGCGATGTTTCCCGTGGCTCAAACACCGCGGCCCGGGGTGGTCGAAGCTGCCGCCCACCAGTCCTGCAGACGCAGCCGCTGGCCCGCGGCCGAACCCCGGACTCAGGCCACCACCGCCAGAACACCGTCCCAGCCACTCTCACGTGAGTACCGTGCCGTCTTCAGCCTCTGTTGGCTTGCTCCCTACTTATATCTTGGAATCATGTCATGGAGAATTCACCTCATGTTTCTAAAGCCAATCTGCCTAAAGAAAGCTATTGTATACACATACTGGAATGTTAAGTCCAGTGGGTCGAAGAGTCTACCTCTGCCTGTTCCACTTCCTCTGGTCTCTACTTGCATGTGCCAAACTTGTATCTCTTGAACTTCTCTGAGGGTACCTGATTCAGATATCTCTTCAAGGTTTCCAACTCACTCTTATGTGGGACCTTATCTATAGTTTGTGTTGCATGAATGAAGTCCTATGTTCTCTAGTGTCCTCTCCTGGAATGCTGACTATATTGTTCAACCACAGGAACATTTCCAAAAGGAAAAGGCTGAGTCCGCCTGCATCTTTTGAGCACTCCAACACATTTGCCATGTCCACTGCGTGCCAACATTACTGCTTTTCTCCGACACTCTTCTTCTATATTCTCTGGATCATTGTCCTGCTCCTCCTTCAAACAGCAACATCCCAAACATGCCAGTGGACTCAAGACAGTAAGCTCCATTTGTACTGCGGCTTGCCCAAGGCCAACAATGGAGTAAATCCATCAATGGAAATTCCTTGGAGACACAAGAGATGACAGATGCTGGAATCCTGAATAAAAGAACAAATTGCCAGAGGAATACAATGGATTAGACGGCATCAGTGGAGGGAAATCGATAGATGACGTTTCAGTCGGGACCCTTCTTCAAACTCAAGAAAGGGTCTAAAGAAAGGCTCTGACCCGAAACCTCGTCTGTCCATTTCCTTCCACAGATGATGCCTGACCTGCTGAATTCCTCCAGCACTTTGTGTTTTACAGTAGAACATTCTTTATTGGAAGCATGGTCTCTCTACAAATGGCGGGATCTGGTGCAACAATGTGACAAAATGTATATTGTCCATCCAATTCTTAAAGTTACACTAAAAAGGCAAATACCATAATGCTACCATCCATTTCTATTGTAAGTGCGCGTTTATTTGGTTGCCTAGATAAAGAGAGGGAGGGATAGGTGTTTTGTGCCTAAATTTAGTTTAGTTTAGAGATACAACATGGAAACAGGCCCTTCGGCCCACCTGGTCTGCGCCAACCAGCGATCCCTGCTATCCTACACCCACTAGGTACAATTTACAATTTTACCAAGCCAATTAACCTACAATCCTGTACGTCTTTACAGTGTGGGAGGAAACCAGAGCTCCAGGGGAAAACCCATGTGGGTCACGGGGAGAATGTACAAACTCTGCACCGACAGCACCCGTATTCAGGATCTCTGGCGGTGTAAGGCCGCAACTCTACCACTGCGCCACCGTGTCTCACCAACACCCTGCCAGCTGAACATCATGCTGCCATGTGCCAACACAATTTGTGTTGTATTCTCGTTTTAATCAGCCCCTAGAAGTTGGCCTGTGATTCCTGAGGAAATGGCATGGCCAACATAGACAGGTGTGGCTGGATGTACTTGACATGTGGCTTATTAGCAAGTTTGGCAGGTGGTCTGACCTTCCACCATTAATGGGTATCTGTGTGCCCCTGACAGATGTACTTGGTGTTCTCTACGCCATCCCAAATGCTACCTCTCCACTTTGAAATGGGCTGCGGCCAGGCTTCTGAAGTGTTGGTTCAAACAAACCATGACCTTGATCATGTGGAACGAATCAGTCATGTCTCCTTTACCTTTAGCAATCTCTCCAGATGTTAGCCCTGCAACTGTGTGTATATTTGACTTCTCATCCCCACACTTACTTAAGTTTTGAGGTGATCGAATGAAACTTCCCCTTCAATAATTGTTTTGCTGGAAGTACAATTCTTTCTGAATTCAGCATTAATGTGAAAAGTTGATGCAGTGGCGATTTGAAATATTCATCTTTTCCACTATCTATTTTGCTTTATTAAACTGGACGAGATGTCATCTTGAAGAGGGCAGCTGCTCTGTGCAGAATGCCTTCAAGTGCGGCTATTTGTCATTCTGCCAGGGAAGGTGATGCCACAGTGGATAGTGGACAAAGATAGTAATTGAGCTGATGGTTTGTAACTGTCCGTGGGAGATTGAGTCTAGTTGTACAGTTATTTATTTCATTGCAGCTGCAGAAAAGCAGAGAATTTCTGAGCCATCTTGGACTTAGGCAGGGACCATGCCTGGCATATGAAGCAGGGGAGTCGGGAAATAGACAATAAATAAAGTACCACTGCTGTTTATTCAATGCATTTTTCTTCCACCATGTTGTGATTCGCAACCCCTGCTATCTTATTTAAAAAGGCTAGATTTTCATGCCTGTAGCTTCTTAATATTCATTCAGACAACAATCCATTCACCATGAATACTGCTATAGAACTGCATGTTAAATAATGCCAGTTTCCATGGCAACATCCATTTCACAAGCTCATCTCGAGAAAGCTGGCAGTCACAATGGTGTGAGTCATATAACCCTGGGACTGTGGGCTATGTTTTCATCTCCTACGCATGCACTAGTTTCAGAGGATCTACAACCACTGTCCAAAATGGGCGATGGTGACAATCTTTCTGCAATCAATTTTTTGCCGCAAGATAGTAATAGTGACAGAGAAAATAATCAATTGAGACACAATCATAATAATGATTCTTCTGCAATGCTGAACAATCATCATGCTAGATGTAAATTATAGCAGATTCAATGTTTGTATGAGGTACAGCGAACAGGGAGAAATCTAAATGTTTTAACTTGATATATTTGTAATACTCTGCCGAGCACAAATTCCACAACTCCCTTCCAAATTGTCTTTTTATCTGGATGATCACGTCTTCATTAAAGGGAAAACAATTGCAAAATCACAAATTGAAGTTTGCTTTGCAAAGTTATCAGAGTGATTGTAGATGTACATTACAGCTTTCACCGCTGCAATGGCCCATTACATTTATTAACCGACTCACGCATCAAATTTACGAGGTATGGTCCACATCTTATAAACAAGCCTGCACGATTATTTCATAGGCGAGGTAATGGTGCAATTAATAAAGGAACACGACGAATAATGTTTTGAATGTTTCACTGAGATGCTCCGTGATTAAATTTAACTTTGTGGTCCCTGCATGAGAATTAACTATGGTCACGTTGTAATCAAAAGGCTTTTTTAGCATTTGCATTCCTCAGAGAAAAAGGCAGAAAGAAATAGAAAGGACACAGGCAGAATAAATCAATAGTCAAACAACAAAATATAAGGAAATGGATTAGGTAAACGGGTGCACAGCATAAATATATTTTAGTAAATTCATTTGAAGGTAGTAATTAAATGAAGATTATACTTCACCTTCCCAGATAAACAACAACATTTCAATCTTGAGTCAAAGATCACAATTCCAGAATATGAAGGATATATACATTTTACTCTTAAACAACGCCCATCATTAAACAAGCACATTGCTCCAAACTCTGTCATGGCAGGAGATTTCCATCATGACAGAGAAAACGCTTCTGGGAATCTTCAAAGCTTTTTTGAGAAACTGTAATATCTCCCCAGCTCATAGGAATTCCTGGCCCGTTACTGCTCAGTAGGAACGAGAAGTATCCTGGCCTGGCCCAAGGCTCTGTGAACTCATCCATTAGGAACATATGTAGGCCAAGCAAAAACAGTGGAAGGAGCAAGAAGAGCCAATATATTTTTGAAGGCACACAAGATGGCAGACACTGGAATCTGCAGCAAAGAAGACAAGGCACTGGTAAGGCCGCATTTGGAATATTATGAGCAATTTTGGGCACCATATCTGAGGAAGGATATGTTGTCCAGAGGAATGTTCCAAGGAATGAATGAGTTAACATATGATGAGCATTTGTCAGCTAAGAATGAGGGGCACCTCATGGAAACATACAGAATAGTGAACAGTGGATGTGGAGAGGATATTTCCACTAGTGGGAGAGTCTAAGACTAAAGGTCATAGCCTCAGAATTAAAGGACAGGGGAAGGAGATGAGAAGAAATTATTTGTGGTGAATCTATGGAATTCTTTGCCACAGAAGGCTGTGGAGGCCATCAGTGGATATTTTTTTAATGGGCCTGTCCCACTTAGGCTATTTTTCAGGCGACTGTCGGCGACTGTCAAGTTATGCAGGTGGGGGACAGGACAAGCGGGGGGAGCGGGGGTAGCACTGTCTGAGTGAAATTCACATGGTGCAAAGACTTTGAAGCTCGGTGGACATTTAACATTACCGGTCGGTTATCCTTAGTTCTGAAAACTACTGCTTATGTTTCTTTTCCCCGCAATGACCGAATGAAATTCACCAGTCAGCACCGGCTACAACCTACGAGAACCTTTGAGAACCTTCTACCTCCTGGCAACCCACTAGGACCTCCTGGCGACCCACCTACAGCACGAGAATTCTCGCTACTCTCCGTGGCGGCTTCATTCTAGTCGCCTCTAATTTTTCAACATGTTGAAAAATTTGCGGCGCCCATAATGAGGCCGCGACTAGTTTTCAGAACTCCTACAGAATGCGGGAACTCCTCATGACCATGAAGGCGACTCCCCGGCAACCACCCGCGAACATGTGGCGACTATGTGGCGACTGCATAGTCTCCTGCATTCGACAAACAAGTTGTCTAAGTGGGACAGGCCCATAAGACAGCGATAGATAAATTTGTGATTAGTACATATGTCAGGGGTTATGGGGAGAATGCAGGAGAATAGGGTTAAGTGGGAGAGATAGATCAGCCATGATTGAATGGCAGACTTGATGGGATGAATGGCCTAATTCTACTCCGATCACTTATGACCTTATGACCTTAAATTTGTTTACTTCAGCAGTAAACAGATCTCATAAGTTCATGAGTGATAGGGGCAGAATTAGACCATTCAGCCCATCAAATCCACTCTGCCATTCAATCATGGCTAATCTATCTCTTCCTCCTAATCCCATTCTCCTGCCTTCTCCCCATAACCCCTGACACCATATTTACTAGCAAATTTACAGTCTTTCAGTCAAGTATCCCAACAAGCACTTTGTCATGATACTCTTCTAGTTTAGTCTAGCTTAGTTTAGAGATACAGCGCACAAACAGGCCCTTCAGCCAACCGAGTCTGCACTGACCAGCGATCCCCGCACATTAACACCATCCTACACACTAGGGACAATTTTACATTTACACCAAGCCAGTTAACTCACAAACCTGCAAGTCTTTGGAGTGTGGGAGGAAACCGATGATCTCGGAGAAAACACATGCAGGTCACGATGAGAACATAAATCTCGTACAGACAGCACCCATAATCAGGATCGAACTCGGATCTCTGGTGCTGTGAGGCAGTAGCTCCACTGCGATGCCACCATGCCACCATTCTACAATGGGCACCAAGTATGATTGGGTTCCAGTGGGACTCAAGGGGAAATTTGGGTCTTTTTTTTAATTAATTGAAATTTTCAACAGCTGCAAATCTCTATTCCTTCTTTAAATATGTCAAACCAGATGTGTGAAACTTGTGTCTATCCCTGGGCTATCAGCATACAGTAGATACACCTTTCCCCAAATTCTCGCACAGCCAGTTAACAGTAATTTTTTTCTGACGCATATGCTGTCATAACCGTGTCTGTTCAGTGTTACAGGCACTGTACTCTGAGTTACTGCCTCCTTCCAAATTTGAGTTTGCTGCAAATCGGACTGGCAATAGCTCGTAGCACTACTTTGAGAGCTCTGAATTTTGATATCAATGTCAGGGTGACAAT
This sequence comes from Malacoraja senta, assembly GCA_038087875.1. Lineage (NCBI taxonomy): Eukaryota > Metazoa > Chordata > Chondrichthyes > Rajiformes > Rajidae > Malacoraja > Malacoraja senta. The sequence goes on from CM075977.1 coordinate 316,346,346, forward strand.
TAGCATTTTTACTGGCCATAAGAACCCTGTGACACCCTGTCGACTCCCCACAACTCAGACATACCGGAAAATCAATAAACTGAAAGACAACCGAAAGCATGCCTGAAATTCCCAATGTACAGTAACCATGTCTAAGGGCAGTTCTGATGCCGCACTCAGCATAGAATCCTTCAAGGTCAGGTCAGGGATCTCAGCAAGTCCATCATCTGTCAATTCTGATTATCCAACATCCGACATTTTGACTGATGCAGCAAAGCACTGAGGCTCCGTCACATTTGCTTTCTATCGTATGTCTGGAATTCGTAAATTCTTAACCTCTTTACAGAGTTATTCACTTGTTTATCTCAAATTTCAAACTCTTCCCTCTTCACTTGGTTGCGAGTTCAAGCATTTCCCAATTGGAAGTATTCTATTCAAACTCCATGAATATTTTAGCTTTAGCCGATTTCTTCTAAACAGACCAATTCCTTCCACTTCAAATCGAAATCTGAACTTCTAATCTTATGAACAGATTTCCATACACTTGCTGTCATATCACGTAACCCCAGTCTGCTGGAACAAGATGCTGAGACTATTTCTTCCTCTCTGATTCAGTCGGAAGCAGTCCAGATTTTACCGCACAAATATAATATATGACCAATAAAAATGCTGATAGTTACTTTTTCAATCTTTAAAAAATAAAAATAAGATTTTCTCTACATGCAATAGGGCCTTTCCCACAAATAAGAACTCTCATAGAAAGGTTTATTAAACCACAATGATGTGGGGATAAAGGAAAAACTAGACTGTGCAAGTTACCAGAAATGTAGTTGATAGGATTCTGATGCTTAAATTGAAATGTGTTGGATACTTTGAATAATAATAAGAAGGAAGGAATTATTACAGGAAATATGAGACACAAACTGTACTGAAGAGGCATTGTGAGAAAGATGGATTAATTAATTGTACATCATTTAATTCACTGCCAGGGAACACGAAGTAGGTGATTTTGTTTCAGAATTTCCCCACGTTTGATGTGCAATGCATGCAGGACATGGATATTAACCCTTAACATCCAGTTGTGTAAGAAGGAACGGCAGGTGCTGATTTACACTGAAGATAGACACAAAAGGATATGGGGAGAAGGCAGGAACGGGATACTGTTTGGGGATGATCAGCCATGATCACATTGAATGGCGTTGCTGGCTCGAAGGGCCAAATGGCCTACTCCTGCACCTATAGTCTATAAAATACTGGAGTAACTCAGCAGGTCAGGCTGTATCACTGGAGAAAGGAATAGATTATGTTTCGGGTTGAGATCCTTCATTAGATTGGTGACGTTTCGAGTCGAGACCCTTCATCAGACTTAACATCCAATTGTTTGTTTCTGCATAATTTATAGTTATGGCTTCTCTTTACTAATCAGTGAAATAAATGATTTCTCCACATAACATTAATTCCTTCTTTATTATGTCTCCTTTGATCAAATCACCATTATTACATGCCCTTCTTTTCTAAGAAGTGGGAGGCTGGTTCTGGAGTTGATCTGGATGCTATAAACCAGTGATCAACCTCATGATTCTCATTTGCACATTCACAACATCCACAACGTGAGCACAGTGTTTAAATTGAATCCGGACAAAGCTTTTGTCTAAGGGCAATCCAAATTCCAGCCCATCACCAAAGCTGCCTACTTCCTCTTTTGTATTTCACTGATGAATATCGTGTATGTAACGAGCTGCTGGAGGAGGTAGTTGAGGCAGGTGCTATCGCAACATTTAAGAGACATTTAGATAGGTACATGGATAGGATAGGTTTAGAGTGATATGGGCCAAATGCGGGCAGGTGGGTCTAGCATAGATGGGACATGTTGGTCGGTGTGGGCAAGATAGGCTGAAGGGCCTGTTTCCATGCTGTATGAGTCTCTATGAGACTCTATGAGTATATAACTCATGTCTGGATGTCACTGCTGTGGCGTTAGTTGGATAGAAGCAATTGATGACAGATTCAAGTTCCTCTTGCAAAAGGAAATATCCATAGAGCCTGGGAAGCCTGTTTCTGTAAACTGTAAAGACAAGCTTCTGCATCACAGGGATCGATTATACAGGGATAGCTTATACTGGCAATTGGATGGGCGACGGCTGATTTGGGATAGTCAGCATGGTTTTGTACGTGGGAGGTCGCATCCCACAAATCTAATTGATTTTTTGCAGACGTGACCAAAAAGGTTGTTGAGGCCAGAGCTATAGATGTTGTCTACATGGATTTCAGTAATGGGCCTGTCCCACGTAGGCAATTTTTTCGGTGACTGCCAGCGACTGTCAGAGTCGTAGCAGGTCGCCGAAAAAACGGCGACTGGACCCCCCTAGGACAATGTCTACAACAATGTCTATAACAACCTACGTCAAGCTATGGCAAGCTACCATCCACCTACGACCACACCTATGACAACCTACGTCCACCCGCAACAAGCTACGACAAGGTAAGGCAATTCAGTCGCCAGTACCTGTCGCTGGATGATGTAGGTTGACGTAGGTAGACACCAATGGAATTCACCGAAGTCAGCACCAGCGACAACCAACGTCACCTGGCAACAACCTACATCATCCTGGCGACAAACTACGTCATCCTGGTGACAACCTATGACAGGACTTACATCAAGCCAACTGTCATCGACTGTCGCCAAAAGTTTTGTACATTTCAAAATCCAGCGGCGACCATGTGGCGCCGCTGGATTCTTTGGGCGACTGAGGAGACTACTCACGACCATACAGGCGAATGAGGAGACTACTCACGACCATACAGGCGAATGAGGAGACTACTCACGACCATACAGGCGAATGAGGAGACTACTCACGACCATACAGGCGAATGAGGAGACTACTCACGACCATACAGGGCGAATGAGGAGACTACTCACGACCATACAGGCGAATGAGGGAGACTACTCACGACCATACAGGCGAATGAGGAGACTACTCACGACCATACAGGCGAATGAGGAGACTACTCACGACCATACAGGCGAATGAGGAGACTACTCACGACCATACAGGCGAATGAGGAGACTACTCACGACCATACAGGCGAATGAGGAGACTACTCACGGCCATACAGGCGAATGAGGAGACTACTCACGACCATACAGGCGAATGAGGAGACTACCCACGACCATACAGGCGAATGAGGAGACTACTCACGACCATACAGGCGAATGAGGAGACTACTCACGACCATACAGGCGACACCCCGGCGACCATGTGGCGACAGCCTAGTTACCTGTAATCGCCTAAAAAATCCCTCGGTGGGACAGAGGCAGAAGGCATTCGACAAGGTTCCACATGGTAGGTTGCTCTGGAAGGTTAGATCGCATGGGATCCAAGGAGAGATAGCTGAATGGATAGCAAATTGGCTCCATGGAAGGAAGCAGAGGGTGATGGTGGAAGGTTGCTTCACGGACTGGAGGCCTGTGACTAATGGTGTGCCTCAGGGTTCGTTGGGAGGTCATGTTGCAGTTGTATAAGACGTTGGTGAGACCACATTGACAATATTGTCAGTTCTGGGTACTATGTTATAGGAAAGATATCGTTAAGCTTGAAAGGGTTCAGAAAAGATTTACGAGGATGTTGCCAGGACTAGAGGGTGT
>CM075977.1:316350170-316400351 GCA_038087875.1 Malacoraja senta
TTAGACCAACCATCAATGCTAAATATGCTTCACTCTGCCAGCCTGGCACAGTGCAACTGGCACAGCTGTTTGGCGAGGATTTCGCACAGCAGGTGAAGGAGCTGGAGGAGGAGGCTAAGACGGCAGCCACGTATTCACCAAAGCGGAAGTATCCCTATAAGGGAGCAGACTGGTCCAGGCAAGGGACGAGTCCAGCTACGATGCAGCGCAGTTGGCGTTCGGCTGTAGCACCGCCACGGAGGTAAGATATCCAGCTCAAGGCCGGGGAAGAATGCCAGGTGGTAAGGAGGTAAGAGGGTCTGGTTCTCATGTAGACAGATCTAATGTGATACAATTAAATGTTTACCTCAGATATGTTTATACTGAAGGTTATTCAAGGGCATCGAATAAAGCTTAAATGCAAATTCTGATTTACCCATACAACATGTTCCAAAAAAGGAGTTTGACTTCAGTATCACTGAACAATTGGAAGTTCAGCTGGAACTTGCAAGCTTATGGAATAAAGGTGTAATTGCTAAGGCAGTTTACCAAAGCCATCAGTTTGTGTCCAATATCTTTCCCAGACCAAAAAAGGATGGGGGGATGCAGAATTATACAGACCTGAATAGGCTTAACCCTTTTGTACGGTATAGACATTTTAAGATGGAAACGTTTGTGAAGGAGATCTTAAAGATGCGGATTCAGTGTCTGTTCATTTGCAGGATAGAAGATTTAAAATTCAGCTGGATGCGGAATTATGCCAATACAATCCACTGCCTAATGGTTTGTCTTCAGCTCCTAGAGGGATTACAAAGTTGTTAAAACCTATTCTAGGCATGATGAGAAGTCAAGGTCATGTGCTCATGGCTTAGCTAGATAATATCTTGATTGTAGGACAATCAAAGGAAACAGCTGAAGCATCAGTGGCAGTTGGTAAAAACCAATTTTTAATTGGGCTTTATAAGCTATTCTGAGGAATCTAAATTTATACCTGTGACACAAATTGACTAGTTGGGTTCACAATGGACTTAATCAACATCATTGTGACCTTGCCCAGGCAAAAAAGGGTAGAGCTAATTAAGAGCTATATCAAGTTAATTGCTAACACACAGCCTTCAATTAGCCAGGTGACAAGACTGCTGTGGTAATGGCTGGCAGCATTTCCAGCAGTTCAATATGGCCACTTTATTATCTACAATTACAAAGGTCAAAGGAACAAGCATTGAGGATACATAGGGGTCATTATAATAGACCTATGCTTCTATCAATAGAGGCTGTTGCTGATGTACAATGGTGGATTCAGCATGTGTCCACTAGTAGTTCCAAAGTGTTATTGGACCAAGCTTCCATGATTTGCAGACAGATGTCAGAGCACTTGGGTAGGGTGCTACTGATACAAGATCCAGCGGTGGAGACAGATGAACATTGCTTCTGCATACATGGGGAATTAACCAAGAGTATTTTATGGACTCAAGGCTTATGGCACTAACTAAACTAGTTTGCATGTGCAGTGCAAAATAGACAACACTGCAGCAGTTGCTGATATGAATCACATGGGTGGAATCAAATCGTTATCATGTGACAGGTTGGCAAATACAATTGGACCTGGAGTAGGGATAGAAAGATTTGGATTGGAGCTATCTATCTGCCAGGGAAACTTAATGTAGTACCAGATGGCAGCTCACGAAAATTCCATCATAACACAGAGTGGATGTGGAACCAGGATGTGTTCAAGAACATAGTACTTCTATATGGAAGGCCAAAATATGTTTCATAGGCACCAGATCCAGGGGCAGTGGCAATTGATGCTTTTTCACTAAATTGGGATGATATGTTTGTGTACATTTTCATAGGTCGGTGTTTGAGAAAATCAAGCAGGATGCTGCTTCAGGGGTTTTGGTGATACCAAATTGCCTGATTCAACCATGGTTCCCTTTGATGTTACAGATAGCGATTCAACCTCTTTTTGCTGATTCCAAACAGTAGGAATTTGCTGGAGCATCCAGTAACGCATTAAGTTCATCCGTTATGTGACGGTATGGATCTGTTAGTTTGCAGGTTTCAAGAATGCCTTACATTGGTCGAGGACTTTCTAGGCCAACGGTGTATATACTCGCTGCAGTCTGGAGAAAGAGTACTCAAAAACAGTATATGACTTATGAAAAAAAAGGAACAATATTGTGTTCAAAAGAATATTCAATATGATACTGTAGTTATTGAAAATGTGTTAGAGTTTATCTACACTTTATTATGATGAAGGTCTTAGCTATACTGCTATCAATACAGCTAGAAGTGCTTTGTCCGCATATCTTGTAATAGGTACACGGACACAAAGTATAGGTTCTCACCCTCTCATATCTAGGTTGATGAAAGGAATCTAATTCCAAACCGCCTAAGCCTAGGTATATGGTAATCTGCGATGTAAGCGTTGTTCGTAACATACTTCGTAATTGGGTCCCTGTCACGGCTATAACTTTGTTAAAATTAACCATGAAATTGGCTATGCTAATGGCATTGGTGTCAGGACAGAGAGTGCAGACTTTCCAAAAAACTTCAGTTCGAGAGAATGGAAGTGAATACAGAGAATGTTCTGTTTTATATTTCTGACCTGCTCAAACAAAGCAGGCCAGGTGTGACAGGTTTTAAGATTGTGTTCTCAGCATATCCTACAGCTCCATGTTTATGTGTAAGGACACATTTGTTACATTACATTGAAGCCACAAGGGCTTTAAGACAAGAAGAAACAGGATTATTTGTAAGTTACAAAAAGCCAACATAAAAGAGTGGCAGTTCAGACTATCTCAAGGTGGTTAAAGCAAGAGTTGGTTCAGGCAGGAATTAACATTTATGAGTTTACATCTCATTCCACTAGCGCAGTAACAACATCCGCGGCCAGGGCGATGGACGTTCCCATCGACCATATATTAAAAGCCGCAGGTTGGAAAAATGAACTTGTGTTTCAGCAATACTACCATCGGCCGATTGCCGATAGAGGGCTGTTTGCTAACTCAATATTGAGTGCAGTTGCTATTGTTTAAAGTCTGTTTTCAATACTGTTTCATTCTGTTTCGTTTGTTGCCCTACATTAAGAGGGTTTATTGGTTGTTTTATGACCAAAAATAAAACTGTTTTGTTTTTGCATAATATGTTTACAGCATTATTGATGATACTCAGTCAATCGATGCAGTGAGAAGCCGGGATTTTGATCTGCGGCATAAAAATCACAGAGCTTTAAAATCTTCACGTAGTCACTCACGTGACTCCGAAGTAAAATAGTAAGATTAAACGAGAACTTACCAGTTTGAAGTTTGATCTTTATTTTATGAGGAGTTACGTTGGTGATTACGTGCCCGCCACGCCCAACCCTCTCTCATAGAAAAAAGGTCATAATGGTAGTTCTCATGTTGATCATCTTAATATGTTACTTCAATTATGGTTTTGTCTGTGATTTCATACCGCTGCTTTGAAGATTGACGCGCATGCGCCCTGACGGGGTTCTTCACGTAATCACCAACGTAACTCCTCATAAAATAAAGATCAAACTTCAAACTGGTAAGTTCTCGTTTAATCTTACTATTCTGTTTTTGTCAGTTGCCCAATAATCAAAATGCCAATATATTATCCCATAACCAAATGCTTTTAGCTGTGCAATAACTTTTTATGTGGAACCTTATTGAGAGTCAGCTGGAAATCCAAATATGCCACATCTACTGCTTCCACTTTATTCACTGTATATTTAATGCCTCAAAAATCTGAAGTAAATTTGTTGAGCACAATTTCACTTTCATAAAACCATGTTGACTCTTTGATAATCTTATGTTTTTTATGTCTTGCTGCAAATTTCTTAGTGGTCTCCAGTATCTTCCTACTGGTAGGGTTCAAGCTAATTAGCCTACTTTCTCCTACTTTCTACCTTCCTCCCTTTTGAAATAGTGACATAACTTCCCAAATTGTCCAATCCTTTTGAACCTACCAGAATTTAAATAATTTTGGTAGATTGCAACCAAGACATTCAACAACTTTGCAACCTTTTTTGGCTGCAGGCTATTAAGTCTAGGGGACTCATCGACCTTTAGAAAGTCACAAACTGCCTGTCAGTATAACTCAGCGGGACAGGCAGCATCTCTGGATAGAAGGAATGGATGACGTTTCAGGTCGATACCTTTCTTCAGACTCATTGACCTTTAGTACCATTAGTTTGCCCAGTATGTTTTCTCTAGTGGTAGAAATTGATTTAGATTTGTTTTCCCGATAGCCCCTATTATTATTATTGTGATGTTTTTTTCTGCTGTGAAGACAAATCCAAAAGAATTATTTCGAATTTCTGCTATTTCTGTATTTCCCATTATCAAGCCCCCAGTTTCATTGCCTGAGGGACCCAAGTTTATTTTAGTTACTCTTTACCTTTTAAACAGAGTGTGGCAATTATTTTTTTAAATTCATCATATCAGCATTATTTTCACCGCTTCTGTTGAAAGTACTGATTTATTTTAGTTAAATAAGATAACAATTTGTTTTTATAGTTAATAATATGTGAGAAATATCCCATAATCTTTCCATGATGAAACATATTTGGTGAAGGTTTTCCAAAACTGGGCATGATAACAAGGTGCTGTGTTCAAATATTATCTTCAATAACAGGAAGATGGATCTCGACCTGAAACGTCACCTATCCATCTTCTCCAGAGATGTTACCTGACCTGCTGCGTTACTCCAGCACTTTGTGTCTTTTAGATTGACAGATAGAATCCTGTTGTGGAATCATTTTAGATTAAAAAAAATAATATTTGTATAAACAGACTAAGTTTACTTCAAATATATCTTTGTTAAACATAATTTCTTGATCCATCTGTTGTTCGACTTTTTTGAGGACTTGGTTCATCAGCAGCTTACCTTTATAAACAACTCGAGTTTTAATAAATCCCTCTACCTTTGTTCGTTAATCAACCCATGGCAGTTATACTTTAATCACTTACAGTATGGTTGATATCTTCTCAGTCATCTTGCCGATTCCCTGTTATCCTGGATCTACTTCTGCTCATAAATGTTTTACGGTTATACAGGTGATTATGACTTTATTGTTAAGGATGTCCAATGTAAGGACTACTTTTTATTTCATCTGTTCTCCAAGGGATGCAGCACACACTGCATAATTTCAGTTTGTGCAGGCTGCTTTTGTATTGTTTTCTCCCATTAGTAATAATTTCCAAGGGTAGGTGTCGCTTTTTACGATCAGTTATAAGCAAGTACAGAAGCAGGGAATGAGCGAGTGGGAAAATAGCAAAGAGGAGGACTGTGACGGTGTGAAAGGCTGGTAAAATAAATAATGAGAGGAATGATGGTGCAAGGCAGAAATTAATGATAATGGAATAAATCTAGAATAGGTGGAAGTGGGAATGGCAATACATTGAATGAAGTCAGTAATTTAACGTTGAGACTGTAAGGCTTTACCAGAAGTGGAGGTACAGTGGTTGCAAGAGTCAGTGGGTTTATAGTGAATCCTGTTACTAATCTATCCTCGGGTATGAAGGTAGAGTAAGAGAAGGGAGAAAAAACAAATGGAGATAGATAGAAAAGTTTATAAAATGTGCAATTTGAGGTGATAAGAAGATATGGCACCAAAACATTACTAACAAAGGTAGAGAGGAAGTAGGTCCAGGTAGGGCTGGTACATTACTTATTCTACAGAATAGACATGGCCAGAGCTCTTACAAATTCCCAAAGCAGTGAAAGAATGCTTTTAGCCAGCCAGTGATAGGGGTAGGGATTGCAAAACCCCATCTCCTCCCACACTGTTTAGTTTAGTTTAGTTTCGAGATACAGTGCGGAAACAAGCCCTTCGGCCCACCGAGTCCAAACTGACTAGCGATTCCCGCACACTAACACTATCCTACACACACTAGTGACAATTTACACTTAACCCAAGCCAATCAACTTGGAGTGTGGGAGGAAACAGAAGATCTCGGAGAAAACTCATGCGGTCACGGGGAGAATGTACAAACTCCGTATAGACAGCGCCCGTAGTTGGGATCGAACCCGGGTCTCCGGCACTGCAAGTGCTGTAAGGCAGCAACTCTACCGCTGCACCACATGCCGCCCCTGAAAGGGGCTTCTGCTTCCTGAAATACTCTATTCTACTCTCCCAGTATCCTGTATGAGGGGACTGTTCCAACCATGTATTGCTGTATTGCCGTTATGGACCTCATGCGTTGAATGGTTTCTTTCCATGATATAATTATTCTATGGTTTTGTGATTCATCAATATCCAACCTGGCCCAATTTATTAACACATTTATGTTTCTTAGAACTTAAACTCTTCTAGAACTGCTTTTTTCCAAATGTTGTGTTTTATTGTGCTCATGTCCAGAGGTCATATCATCATAATTAAAGGACATTCCTTTATGGAGTAGATGAGGAGGACCTGATGGGCCAAATGGCCTAATTCTGCTCATATCACTTATGATCATATGAATTTATGTCCATTCAACAGCAAAAAGCAGATTATCCTAAAGATGACTAATGTTGGTTACATTTAACACAATAGGTTCCCTACCCAGCTGCAGGAATAGGTTTAAACTAGATTATCATTGCTATTGGACGGAAACGATTTGTCGATGATTGTTTTCATTCATTTTAAATTATATATTTTTCCACAATACATAGCTTTGGAAGGAAAGTCTCAGACTCGTGTTTTCTTTCTTCCAACATAAAGTTTAATTCATTTTATAAATGTCAGATTTATCCTTTTCCAAGTGTTGTCCACTATGGGACAGTAACTTGTTTTATCTAATCAATTTCAGTTCCAGAAACCAATTATACCAAGGTTGCATTTTCTGTCTCTGAGGCAGATCATCTACTCAAAGTCAAAGGTGATGTCAGATATCTGATCACATTAAGCCAAAGTGTGCTTAGTATAAATTGAAGCTCTGTTAATCTGATAGAAGAAAATTAAAGGAAACACTGCTGTTTGTTGAAGGATTTATCTTTTTTCATATTGTGAAGAAAGATTCTAATGTCACCATTCAGTGTCAGTTTAATTAAATCTCACAGCTCTATTTTAATTTAAAAATCTGACAAAAAACAACATTTTTGTAGATTTTTCCCTTAAGGGGCTGATGCTAGAGGATGGTAGAATATTGGCTATTAATTGGCCTTCATCGCCAACACTGAAATTGAATTGGAGTACAGAGGAGAGCAGATCTGTTTAAAGCTACCAGCTAAAGGTGAGTTTTGACTCCATGTTGCCTTTAAAATTGACACAAACACAATTACCTTCAGAAATAATTTCCATCACTCTTTTATCGCCTAATCTTCAAAACATGAGCTATGAAGGCACGAAAATGTGTACACATATTTATCTGTCATGTGCTTAAAGTTTGTAAAAAGGGCTTCAATCAATTGTTAGAGCACATAATTTGCTGATTTTTTGGACGTAAGCAAAAAGGTTGATGAAGGCAGAGCTGTAGATGTTGTGTACATGGACTTTAGTAAGGCGTTCGACAATATGCCTGTTAGGCGCTTCCCCCCCTGGTGAATGCTATGTACTGACCTTTCTCTGTTTCTTTCCCGAGTACAGGCCTTGTGGATGTGAGTCGGGAATCAAAGGGTTAAAAGGCTCCTGTACCCGATTGGCCAAGCTGCGTCAGGTGATGGGTGACTCATCTGAAGCATAAATACCAGAACTTCCCAGAATTCTCTCTCTTCGTCTACGACCCTGCCTGTGAGCTGACTGCTGGAGTGAGCTGCAGAAGGCCTGGCCACATGGCATAGAACTTTGTGTACTTTCAACATTAATTAGTAACAAACATTGAATTGGGATGGATAAGGGCTGACCAAAGAGTTTTCGTGTATTTTGTTTCAGGATTATATATCTTTAGGCAGGTTAGAGACTCCGGTTCGACGGTCCATCACGTGGCTGGCCGGAGCACCATTAAATTGTTTGTTAGTCCATTCCTATCCCTGACTGGGTTGTTTGAATCAGGTTTGGGGGTTTTGTGTCCCATTGAAATAATTAAAACTATTTTTGAACTTAAACCTGGTTTTTGACTTATGTTACGCGGCTCTGAAGTACCTGCATTCGGGAGTCGTAACAATGCCGCATGGTAGGCTGCTCTGGATGGTTAGATCGCATGGGATCCAAGGAGAGATAGCTGAATGGATAGCAAATTGGCTCCATGGAAGGAAGCAGAGGGTGATGGTGGAAGGTTGCTTCTCAGAATGGAGGCCTGTGACTAGTGGTGTTCCTCAGGCTTCGGTGCTGGGCCCATTACTGTTTGTCATCTACATCAATGATTTCGATGAGAACATACAGGGCAAGATTAGCAAGTTTGCTGATGATACAAAAATTAGTGGTTTTGCAGATAGTGAAGATGGTTGTGAACGATTGCAGCAGGATCTGGAACGATTGGACAGGTGGGCAGAGGAATGGTTGATGGAATTTAATACAGAGAAGTGTGAGGTGTTACATTTTGGGACGTCGAACAAGGGCAGAACCTACACAGAAAATGGTAGGCCTCTGGGTGGTATTGTAGAGCAGAGGGATCTAGGAGTACAAGTGCATGGTTCCATGTAGGTCGCAGGGCCGGCCTAAGCCGAGTGGACCGATTGCTCCCAATTGGGCCCCGCGCTTAAGGGGGGTCACGCGGGAGTAATCTACTCTCGGCTCGGGTAGATCTACCCCGGGTGGAGGGGGGGAGAGGGGTGGAGAGAGAGTAGAGGGGTGGAGGGGGAAGAAAGGGGTAGATGGGGAGGGGGGTGTGAGGGTGAATGGAGAAGGGGGAGAGGAGGAGGTCCCTCACGGTCCCAGGGCAGCGCTCCCGCCCCTCCAGTCACCGTGCTTCACACACACAACCCCGGCTACACCCCTCTTTCTCCCCGGGGAGATGCGGTGAACAATACAGGGAGGGCCGGGCCGGGGTTTGGAGCAAAGTTTACAAACCTCGGCCTCAGCTCACATGCGTTCATCCGGACCCCGGCATCTGCTCCCGCCACCGGCCCTCTCCCTCCCTTCTCTCCTTCCCTTCCCTACCTCCCTTCCCTTCTTCCCTCCCTTCCTTCTCTCCTTCCCTCCCTCCCTTCTCTCCTTCCCTCCCTCCTTCCTCTCTCTCTTTTCCCTTTTCTCCTTCCTCCCTTCTTTCTCTCCTTCCTCTCTCTCCTTTCCCTTCTCTCCTTCCACCCTTCTCTCCCTTCGTCCTTCTCTCTAATGCACGCACGCACGCACACACACACACACACACACACACACCCCTACCTACCTAAGTTAGGATGGGGTAGAAGCCCGAAGGGTAGGATGGGGCTGAAGTCCAAAATTTAATGCTGGACTGAGTTTTTCGCCAACAGTTATTGGTTTGCCAGGATCTGGTTAATTATTATTTTTTTCATTTCACAGTCACTAAAACAAGTTGTATTGTAACTATGTACTTTTCAGAGGTGATCTACACATTTTGTTTGTTACTTGTAGGCTTACATGTATGCAATTTTATATTAAAATGTAGCTTAGATCTGTTTGGTCCATAAACTCGCAGGCACTTTTTAAGCGCACATTTTGATTAGACCTTGGCTGGAGTGTGGCGGCGCCTAACGGCAGCGGCTCGACTGCAGTCCGTCTGTCTTTTTTAAAATTTTTGTCTCGTTAAATGTATGTTTTTTATTCTAGTTTTTATTATTTTTTAGCTGTGTATATGTGGGGGGTGGGGTGGGTTAAACCGTTTAATCTCGTCCCTGTACGGGGACCCGACTTTTTCCCTGTCGGGTCTCCGATGTCGTTGGGCCTAACATCATGGAGCCGGTGGCTTCGAACTGGAACCAACCTGAGGGCCCCAGTCGCGGAGCCTGCGGACTCGCCATCGCGGAGCTGGCCGACTTCGGATCAGGGAGAACTGTGGTGGCGCGCGGCTGCGACCTGACTTCGGAGCTTCGGAGGCTCCTGCCGCAGGCCCGGTGGACAGGAACATCGGGAGCTCGCAGGTCCCTGGTGGGAGACCGCTTTTTGGAGCTCCCGCAACGGCAACTTCTCCCGCCGGAATCACGGGGTTAAATGACTCGGGGCGGGATCTAACATTGCCCGTCGCGGCTTAAACGGCCGCGGGACTTACCATCGCCCGCCGGGGGCTTTAACATCACGAGCCCCAGTCGCCTCGACGCTGCAGTTGGAATGCTGGACCGCGGGAGAAGAACAAAGGGAAGAGATAAGACTTTTGCCTTCCAGCACAGTGAGGAGGTGTTGAAGATTCACTGTGATGGATGTTTGTGTAAATTGTGTTAAGTGTGGGTCTTGTTTTTTTTTTGTAATGTTAAACTGTAGGAATGATATTTCGTTCAAACCAAGCTGTTTGAATGACAGAATAAAAGGCATTCTATTCTACTATATTCTATTACTTTGCATTCTACCATAGAGATATAAAGTCTATAATAGACTTTATTTGTATTTCTATGATTCTACAGACCTTGGCTGGGAACCTAGGGCTCACCAAAATTGTTCGAAATTGGGCCCCACACCTCCTAAGGCCGGCCCTGGCAGGTAGATAAGATGGTTGAAAAGGCTTGTGGCACTATGGCCTTCATCAGTTGGAGTATTGAGTATAGAAGTTGGGAGGTCATGTGGCAGTTGCATAAGACGTTGGTGAGACCTCATTTAGAATATTGTGATCAGTTCTGGGCACCATGTTATAGGAAAGATATTGTCAAGCTTGAAAGAGTTCAGAAAAGATTTACGAGGATGTTGCCAGGACTAGAGGGTGTGAGCTATAGGGAGAGGTTGAGTAGGCTGGGTCTCTATTCCATGGAGCGTAGGAGGATGAGGGTAGATCTTATAGAGGTATACAAAATCATGAGAGGAATAGATCGGCTAGATGCACAGAATCTTTTATCCAGAGTAGGGGAATCGAGGACCAGAGGACATAGGTTCAGGGAGAAGGGGGAAAAGATTTAATAGGAATCCTAAGGGTAACTTTTTCACACAGAGGGTGGTAGGTGTATGGAACAAGCAGCCAGAGGAGGTAGTTGCACCTGGGACTATCCCATGGTTGGACAGGTACATGGCAGGACAGGTTTGGAGAGTTATGGACCAAGCGCAGGCAAGTGGGGTTAGGGTAAATGGGACATTGCTGGCCGGTGTGGGTGAGTTGAGCCGATGGGCCTGTATTACCATGTATTCCACCCTGTTTCCACCCTGTATTACTCTATGACTGGGACTCTATGACAACTCTAAAATCTCTGCAGAATAATCCAGATACAAGTAGTCTCCAGGCCTCCACTCCCTTCAATCGCTCCCTTTGTAATCCTGGGTAACTGTTTTGATCACAGTCAATCGTGTGATCAAATGGTTGTTTCCTGTGTTATCACAGCTATTGGATTTCAGAGCCATCAAAATGATTATATAATTAGAATCCACTTAACTCATTGAGACCTTGGCATAGATGAGAAATTGAAAACCTCAAATGATATTATTAGGTCCAGAAATAGAAACAATAACAATAATTAGTATAACAATAATAGTATAACAATAACAACAATCATAATAAATAATAAAAGGAACAATAATTAGAAACAATAGGTTAATTTAGAATTTCAAGAATAGCAAAAATGTCACTGTTGCCAAAACAAATATTTGATTTTCACAACTTCTGAAACTTCAATTTAATTCAGAAATATTTTAAACTTGACATAGGACAGAACTGATGTATCAAGAAGGGTCTTGACCTGAAACGTCACCCATTCATTCTCTCCAGAGATGCTGCCTGTCCTGCTGAGTTACTCCAGCTTTTTGTGTCTACCTTTGATATATCAAAATTGTGTGTGCTTCCAGAAATATAACAGCATTGTTGTCTTTCATTTTATTTCTTCCTCATACAATTATTTTTTAATGACAGTTAAAAATACTTGAAATCATGTTATGAATAAGTTGGTTTCAGTGTTAACGCAGATACATAGATACATAGACATTAGGTGCAGGAGGTGGCCATTCGGCCTTTCAAGCCAGCATCGCCATTCAATGTGATCATGGTTGATCATCCACAATCAGTACCCCGTTCCTGCCTTCTACCCGTACCCCTTGATTCCACTAGCCCTAAGAGCTCTATTTAACTCTCTTTGACTGACTTCATCTTCAGAACTGGTGTCGAAAACGGAGACCCAGCTGTGTGGAAGTTAAGCTTTGTTGCAGATTGCATGGTGAAAAATACCATTTAGATGAACAGTAGTGAAGCTGGTGGAGCCACTGCCTCACATTGCCAGAGACCTGGGCTTGATCCTAACCTCAGGTGCTGTCTGTGTGGAGTTTGACCACATGGGTTTCCTCTCAGTACTCCAGATTCCTCCCACATCCCAAAGACGTGCAGGTGTCACGGGTTATGGAGAGAAGACAGGAGAATGGGGTTGAGAGGGAAAGATAGATAAGCCATGATTGAATGGTGGCGTAGACTTTATGGGACAAATGGCCTAATTCTGCTCCTATCACATGAATATATGAACTTATGAGCGTGCAGTTTTGTAAGTTACTGTCCTCTGTAAAGTTGGCCCTCGGGTGTAGGGAGTGGATGTGAAAGTTGGGATAACATAGAACTAGTGTGAACAGGTGATTGATGGCCAATGTGAATTCTTTGGGCCGAAGGGCTTGTTTCCATGTTGTATCTCTAAACTAAATTAAACAAGGCAGGGAAAAGCATCGATCCCTCATCAAATCTTCTATAGGTTAGAGTGTGAGGACAGGCTGTGTAGGCAACAGTTCTAACTATAGTTTAATTTACAGATACAGTGCAGAAACAGGCCCTTTGGCCCACCGAGTTCGCACTGACCAGCGATCCCCGCACATTAACACTATCCTACACACATAGAGACAATCTTTTCACTTATACCAAGTAGCCAATTAACCTATAAACCTGCACGTCTTTGGAGCGTGGGTGGAAACCGAAGATCTCGGAGAAAACCCTCGTGGTCTGGGGAGAACGTAAAAGCTCCGTACAGACAGCACTCATAGTCGGGATCGAACCAGCGTCTCTGGCGCTGCAAATGCTGTAAGGCAGCAACTCTATCGCTATGCCACTGGGTCGCCCCTGTTGTGATGTTAGTAAGAATGACACCATGAGGGTAAAGTCACAGGACTGGACATCGGGCATCGGACAGATAATTGGGGGTCTCCTCAAACAGCTCTAGTGAAAGATTATTTCTATGGCTGAACCTCTTGTTGTTGTTTCTTCAACCACCACCAACTTATATCTTTGCTTCAAATTCACTTGGACCATCTGTAACACCTCTCTCCCCTTTCTTGATACCTCTATCTCTATCTCAAAAGACAGACTATCCACAAACATGTACTGCAAACCCATTGGCTCCCACACCTAGCTAGACTACATCTCCCCCCATTCTGACTCTTGCAAGGATTCAATAGACAGTAGAGTAGGAGTAGGCCATTCGGCCCTTCTAGCCATCACCGCCATTCAATGTGATCATGGCTGATCATCCACAATCAGTACCCCGTTCCTACCTTCTCCCCATATCCCCTGACTCCACTATCTTCAAATGCCCTATCCAGCTCTCTTTTGAAAGTATCCAGAGAACCGACCTCTGAGGCAGAGAATTCCACAGACTCACAACTCTCTGTGTGAAAAAGTGTTTCCTCATCTCCATTATAAATGGCTTACCCCTTATTCTTAAACTGTGGCCCCTGGTTCTGGACTCCCCCAACATCCCTCTCTCACAGTTCTCCAACTTTGCTGCATCTGCTCTCAAAATGAAGCTTTCTACTCTAGTACATCTGAGATGTCCTCTTTCTTTGGGAAACATGGTTCTCCCGCAGTTGTAGGTCAAGCCCTTATCTGTGACTCCTCCATTCCTTGTCTCCAAACTGCTCTCATCATCAATCACCCCTGTCAGAACAGGAATAGAGTTCCCTGGTTCTTACCTTTCAGTGCACAAGTCTCCTCATCCAACTCATCATTCACCAAGATTTCTGCCGGCCACCACGCGATCCCACCACTAGTCACATCTTCCCCTCCCCATTCCTTTCTGCTCTCTGCAGATACCACCCTCTCACTGTGGTTCCCTGGTTCCCCATCCATTTTGCCCCTCCCCAGGTGCTTCCCCGAGCAATAGCGAGAGGTGCAACACTTGTCCTTACACTTCCATCTTCACATCCATCGGGTACCAAAACAGCTCTTCCAGTGGTTTAAATACACCTCCTTCAACCTAATCAATTGCATTTGGAGCTCTTGATGTGACGTCCTCTACATCAGTGAGACCAAGCTTAGACTTGGCAATGGCTTCACCAAACACGCACCCTGCCCTTCAGATCCAGCTGTAGCTGTCGGTTGGAATCCACTTCAGTTCACCTTTTTAGCGGTCTGAGAATCGACTACTGGAGTTTTCAACAAAAGTTTATTCGAAAGCACAAGTTGCAGCATACAGGTTTATCAGACACATCTGCCCACATCGATGGTCAACGCTGAACTAACGCGCGTAAGGGAAAAACCGCGCGAAAACAACAGCCCGTCCTGAGTCACGTGACCGCGGCTTCCGAACGCCGGGTTCGATATCTGCGTGCGCTAGCTGGCGCCGCTACACCTTCCTATTTCCATGCCGATCTGCCTGGCCCTTAGATCCCCCATTATCAGAATGAAGCTGTACATAAACTGGAAGAACAGTGCCTTATTTTCTGCATGCATACCCTGCAACCCAATGACGTGAACATTGAAACATAGAACATAGAACAGTACAGCACAGGAATGGGCTGTGTGGCCCACAACATTTGTGCTAAACATTGAACTCTCCATTTCAGATCAACCCCCTACCTTCTCTCTTCTGATCTACCCAAATCCTCCCATGCACACCTTTCTTTCCACTACTCCACCCCCTGTCATGCAGTTCCTTTCCCCTTCATCACCTCCTTCAGCTCATCACACACAGCTACCTGCTCTGGGTCCCACATTCCACCCTCCATTCTCATCTACCCACCATCCCTCCCTCTGATCCTACATTTCATTCTTCACCATCCATTCTTATCAGATTCCACCATCTACTGGTCTTTATCTTCTCCACGTATCACCTCCAGTCTTGGTGTCCATCTCTACTCTACTCTTCCCCACCAGACTCATCTGGAAATCAATTACCTGCCTCTTGTGCACCCTTCCCCTCACCACATTCTACCAACTATTCGACTCCAGTCATGGAGTAGGGTGCTGACCTGAAACATTGCCTATCCAGATGTTACAGAAGATACTTGTCCCACTGACTCCCTCCAGTAGTTTGTTTTTTGTGTTTGCTCAATCTTCCAACATCTGGAGTTTACACTGAGGCAAGACATTAACCTGAGTATCTAACCCCTGGGCCGAATTTTAGATATCACATCAGTCATCAGTATTTTCCCATTCTATACACTTCCAGTGCATATTAACAGCTGAAAAAAGAGACAAAGTGCTGGAGTAACTCAGAGGGTCAGGCAACACCTCTGGAGAACATGGAAAAGTAATGTTTTAGGTGAGAACCATTCTTCAGACTCACAGGACTCACAGTCTGAAAAGGGCACCGACCTGAAACATTACCTATCCAAGTTCTACATAGATGCTGCCTGACCCGCTGAGTTTTTCCAGCATGTTGTGTTTTTATTTGTAAACCAGCATCTGCAGTTGCCTTGTATCCCCATCGATATTAGCAGCTGGCATGATATGCTCCACTTATACACACAAGCATTGGCTGCAGTATTAGAACTATTATCCAGCACTGATTGACCTTCCCTTGGAACTATTGTCCATCCCTTATTGCCCTTACCTCGGTGTGGGCCAAACTCAGGTTGTTATACAACTGAATCATTTAGAAACATAGAAACATAGAAAATAGGTGCAGGAGGAGGCCATTCGGCCCTGCGAGCCAGCACCGCCATTCACTGTGATCATGGCTGATCGTCTCCAATCAATAACCCGTGCCTGCCTTCTCCCCATATCCCTTGATTCCACTAGCTCCTAGAGCTCTATCTAACTCTCTCTTATTTGCTAGGCCATGTCAGAAGGCAGATAAAAATCAATCACGTTGCTGTGGGCCTGGAGCTACATGGAATCTTGATCAGTCTGTTCCTTCACCTATTCCTTCGCTCCATAGATGCTGCCTCACCCGCTGAGTTTCTCCAGCTTTTTTGTCCACCTGTAATCTGGACCAGGTAAGCAAAGCAGATTTAACCCTTTCTAGGACATTATTAAAACACATTAATTTTACTGCAATCATGGTCATAATTACTGTCCATTTTATTTACAATTATAGATTTTTAAATTTAACAAATATATATGTTACAGCAGCCATCAAAGCTCGCTTCCACAGCACTGAATTGCTAATCCATTCCTTTCGATTAATGTCTGTGCTTCCACTGTACACCATGTATGAAGCACCCTGCTATGTTTATTGATGTAGACTGAATTTTGTAGACTGAATTTCTTCATGCTGTGCACAAAACTGCTGTTCTATGTGAAAGAATTCTCACCCCATTGGTTCCCATTAAGTTTGTTTTCCTTAAATACTAGTGGGCTTGTTCTCTCATTTGTGTATCTGTATTCTTAAAATTTCTATAAACATTTAAAGTTTTGTCAAATAGTATTGTTCCTCACAAAATGTCATACTTTACAAGCTTTTTGCCTTTTCGCTTATCTGACATCAGTTTACTCAAAGGAAATTTAGTGCCATGTTTGATAACGTGAATGAATAATAATTCTAGAAAAACAGGTCAGATGGTATCTGTGAAGAGAGATACAGTTACCATTTTAAGTCAACGAGCTTTTATCAGTCTGGATAAAGTCTCTTTAACTCATTTTTTTCCCACTGATGTTGCTGGGACTGCTAGGTGTTTCCAGCATTTTTGTTATTATTTGGGCTCTCCAGCATCCGCAGTAATTTGCTTTTTAGCTTGGTTAAAATACTGAGTCAGTTATGCATGCCTAAAGTTGGTTACAGTCCTCCTTGCAGTTTATTATGTCTATGACACTTGCAAAGTTTGATATTGTACCCTACCTCCTCAATTGAGCTCTTTTCTACTTCTTAAGCAGAGTAAAATTCTTAACCTCTTAAATTTTTATTTGTGAAATAACCATTGAGACATTTGGACAGGTACATGGATAAAAAAGGTTTAGAGGGTACATGGACCGAATGCAGGTAAATGGGACATCTTAATGGGGCCTATTGATTGGCATGAACCTGTTGCTCCGAAGGTCCTTCCATGCTGTATCGTTATATATCTCTGCACTGGTCTGATTTTTTTTCAATGCAATATTTGCTCCAAGGTATAGAAGCAGAAAATGCTGAAAATACACAGCAGGTCAGACAGCATCAGTGATGAAGAGAAACAAAATTAATATTTCTGGTTGAAGAGTTTTCCTCATAACCTTTATTGTTTCTTTTCCAACAGTTGCTGCCTGATTGCATGACCTATTGCGCACTTACAACATTTTCTGGATACGTATCATATTTCCAGCATTTGCAGTATTTAATTTACTGTTCCATGTTGTCTGCACTTTAATACTATACCACTTAACTTTATCAATGACTCACCTCAGCAATAATTTTCTTTCCAAAATTCATACTGATATCAACCAAGCTCTCTTATTCTCTTGTTGCAATGCTCTAATTTCTTTCAAGAACTCTTACTAAGTTTGGGAGACATGATCATTCTTTTGCAAATCCACGTTGGCTATTCTTATGTAACCTGTGTACAAACGAGTTTGTTCTAGTATCAGAAGCTAGTGCTTTGAAAAGGATGAAGAATCTAGGACTGGATCACAAAGATGGATACATAACCAATTTCAGGAGCACAATGCCAGCTGGCTATTCAAGTGGACAGTGCCATAGGTATTCTCAGTATTCATCAGAAGAAATGAAAGTCAAAACATTGGAAGTGCTGAAAATTGGAACTAGAAAACAAATAAATGTTGTAAACATATTTGCAGAAACAACTTCAGAGAGAAACAGTGCAGGTAAAAACAGCAATCATTTATGAAATGGATAGATTCTGAGCTGGAGTCCGTTTGGAAAGATTAGTTTATGTGAACTAAATGACCTTTCAAGCCTATGTTCATCATGTGATTTTTATGAAGCACCTTAAAGATATTTTGTGGTGTTCAATTTGCTGCTGAAATCCATGAAATAGATGCCCAAAGTTATAAATCAAGGAAATTCAAATGTAATTGTCAGTAACCGCAAATAAACACGTCAATGCTTACTGCGAACAGCAGTCTGTCAATTATTTCCTCATTTAAATGAACATATGCAACTAACTTATTTGTCTAATCGACATAGACATACTCACCAAATATAGCATTTTTACTTCCTATTTTAAATCAATTAAAGATTTGAAGCATGCCCAGTTTATATAAACTTACGATGAACCATATAAAATAATTACTACCAATGCTTATTAAAGAATATATATGTGTGTGTAGAAATGTAAATATGACATCTTTATCTCAGAAGTATTTTTAGCAGTTTCTCAGTAATGTTTCTTTAACAGAAACACAACAAATCTTCAGTGCAATAGATTGTGAACCACAATGATCTTGGAAGTCCCTCCCTACTCAGCTCTGATTTGCAGAAAGGTTCATTGCTATAATTTATAGAAAGGATCTGCAATGCCTGTGGTTGCTTTTTCTGTCTATTAATGTTTGTCTGTACAGTTCCGGTTGCTGGCTGGTTTGGATTGTTCTACAGCAGTAGAGTCAGGGATTTTCCACCAATACTGTTTCTGCGATGGGTTCAGAGAAACATTATTTTTCTATTTTTTTCATTTGTACATCTTCTTCTTTTTGCCTCAAATTATATATCTCTATCTTGGTGGTGTTTGTCCTGAGAGCCTGGTAAGTGCTTGGTCAAAGATGTATTGCAATTTTGCCAGACAAAGGGAGCTTGCCTTTTATTTTTGCTTAGTACACTGCTTGCACACCAATTGAATTTTGTAAATGCATGCAGCAGTGTCCTTGAAAGCTGTTTCAAGATAATTGCTACAAGATTTGCAATATTGCATTAATATTTAGCCTCCAAATGTAAATTGATTCATAGCTGAAATGGTTGCCGGTTTTTCTGCTCATTCACGTTATCAAACATGGCACTAAATTGCTCATCATACTATACTGTAATATACATTAATACAATTTTATACTGCAATCTGTGAATTATCTTCTGATATGTTTTAACTTTTACTCTTCTGTAGGGTATATGCTAGTGTTATTTGATACATTTTGATTGTGATTACTGGATGCAATGTAATATCACTACTTAATATTGTATATTTTTATGAAAACTATATTTTTTAATTGTATTTAAGGTTGGCTCTAAAGTATATGTCAGAACAGCAGTTTTCTGCATTTTTCCCACTGCAGTGGTTGATGCAAGTGTTAAAGTTTGCTCCACCAGATGACATTTACTCCCATGCTTACAAATGATATTTGCTTGTTATGATGTTAATACCTCCACTCTGTTGTAGTTCCAGGAGTACCTTCGATTTAAAATTGGTAAAATTATGATATATAATTTGGACAGGTAAAATGAAAGACAAAACAGTAGTGATCTCAAGACATTATTTATTCTCAGTCACTCACTGAGGTATTGTGCTTTTTGAGAATTTTAGATGCTGCCTCACTTTTGCTAAAGAGAGCAGCCTCCCTGAAAGTTCATTTATTGAAATTAATATGTACTTGTGAACACAGCAGGTCTCATGGCTTGGCTCTGTCACACTCCAAGGAAGCATGCAAACACTCTTGCTTCATTACACTTGCAAATTTATTTTTTATTTTTTAGAGATACAGCATGGAAACAGGCCCTCTGGCCCACTGAGTCCATGCCGACCATCAATCACTCATTCACACAAGTTCTGTGTTCTATCCCACTGTCTCGTCCACTCCTTACATATTAGGGGAAATTTTATACATGCCAATTAACATACAAATCTAAATGTCTTTGGGATGTGGGAGGAAACCAACAAGGAGAATATACAAACTCCACACAGACAGCATCTGAGGTCAGCATTGAACCCACGTCTGTGACGCTGCGAGGCATCTTCTCAAACAGCTGCACCACTGTGCATCCCCAAATCTTAAAAGTAAAATGCAAAATCTGTTTTTGATTTAGTCATAAATTTGAATGAGGCTACAATCACTGTCTTACTGATCTCAGGAGTTAACCAGCTTTTGCAATTCCCAGTCTTTGTCCAATCAGACCACTTCTCTGCGGAACTTCAATGAAACAGTGACCAATGAACAGTGAGCCATTTTTTTTAAATGGAGGTGTCTGTGTTGTGGTGCCCACGCTGAATGTCACCATTTTCTATTCCTAAGAATGACTGCTCATTCCAACTGCTTTTGATTAGTAAGGGTGTCGGAGGTTATGGGGAGAAAGCAGGAGAATGGGGTTGAGAGGGAAAGGTAGATCAGCCATCATTGAATGGCAGAGTAGACCTGATGGGCCTGATGGGCCTGATGGGCCTGATGGGCCTGATGGAACTTATGAACTTATGCTCATACATCTCTTCTTTTAACTTTATCCACTAGGGGCGCCTCTTTATCCACTGGGGGTGCCGCATGATGGCAGCCCCTGCCTACAGTCTGTCTGTTTTTTTCCATCTTTTTTAAATTTTTAGTCTGTTTAAAAAAAGTATGTGTTGGAGTAATTCTTAGTATTATATGTGGGGGAGGTGGGTAGGTTAAGGGGGAAACTGTTTCCCAGTCGCGTCCTCGACCCCCCCCCCCTCCTCGCGGCCTACCAACTGGACTGGCGCGGCCTTTCCTGCTGGAGACTGGAGACCAGCCAGACCTTCAGCAGCGGCGCAGCATTGAAGTACCATCGCATCGTTTGAAGCTCCGGATTGTTGGGCCTGCTGCTTCAACATCGTGGAGCTGTGGTTTGCGGAGCTCAGCCGCGGGCTGCACTGACTTCAACATCGTAGAGTCCTGGGATCCCTTTGCCGAGGGCCGCCAGTGTGAATCTCTGCCCAGCTCGGCCTGTGGACTTCAGGGGCCGCGGTCTCCGGTAGGAGATGGCCGATTTGGAGGTCCAAGCCACTGAGGATGTTCTTCCATTCCGACGTCAGAGTTCCATCATCCCAGCGAGAGGGCCTGAACATTGGGCCATCCGTAGCGGCGACAGTGGGGGGCTCAGGAGGCCCCGACCACGAGTGAACAACAAAGAGAAGGATGACTGAACTTTGGTGCCTTCCCTCACAGTGGGAAACTTTGATATACCTTAGATATATACAGTCGAGTCTACCTCAAGTACAATAAATGGTGCAAAGGGGAAGATACAGAGTTCAGAATATACAGTAGTTCTCAACATCAGTTCCATAGATAAAAGTCCAATGTCCTCAATGGGGTTGAGGTGAATCATACAGTACCCTAACATATGGGTCCCATATCTGAAAATGGATGTGCTGGCATTGGAAAGGGTCCAGAGGAAGTTTACAAAAATGATCCCTGGAATGATTGGATTAACATATGATGAGCGTTTGAAGGCACTGGGCCTGTACTCGCTGGAGTTTAGAAGGATGAGGGGGGACACTGAAATGTATTTACCAGTGAAAGGCATGGGTAGAGTGAATGTGGAGAGGATATTTCCACCAGTGGGAGAGTCTAGGACCAGAGGCCATTGCCTTAGAATAAAAGAACATACCTTTAGAAAGATGAGCAGGAATTTCTTTAGTCAGAGAGTGGTGAGTCTGTGGAATTCATTGCCACATAAGGCTGTGGATGACAAGTCAATGGATATTTTTAAGGTGGAGATTGACAGATTCTTGATTAGTACGGGTCATATGGGGAGAAGGCAGGAGAATGGAGTTGAGAGAGAAAGATAGATGAGCCATGTTGAATGGCAGAGTACATGATGGACCAAATGGCCTAATTCTGCTCCTAGAATTTATGAACTTATGGATGGACTGTTTAGAAGCCTAATAAAAGAGGGGTGAAATCTATCCTCTGCTATGATGAGGTGCTATTGGGAATAGGATGCAGCTGTTATGTTTTTCTCTTTGTAATTTGCAAGTCACCAGCTCTACTCTGATTGGTTGTGGGCTGGGAAATGCCAAGGTATTATCATGTAAGGAAGTGACTCTTTCACCTCCTTAATGTTAGCGCTGGCATTCAGCTGGTGAGAATATTCCTTTAACATGTCCACCTCTACAGGTTCCTTGCAGCCTTTCTCCACTCTTTGTGATCTAATAACTGTGTCTAATGTCTCTTTCTGGCCATTACCTTCTTTTGCACACCTGAAGCACCAAGGAGATCTTTCAACATTAAAGTTGCATAGAAGCAAAAAATCCAAACCAAGTCACAGACTGCATGGGAAATAAACTTTGCTTGTGCAGGAAAGCGGCACAGAATGGACATACTGGAGCCGAATCGTGTGCCTAATTGGTGCAAGATGAATGAGAGAAGTTCACAAGTAATAGGAGGAGAATTTGGCCATTTGGCCCATCGCGTCTATTCCACCATTAAATCATGGCTGATCTCTGACTCCAAATCCCATTTTCCTGCCTTCTCCCCATAACCCTTGATACCTGTGCTAATCAAGAATTTGTTTATTTCTGCTGTAAAATTATCCACTGACTTGGCCTCCACAGCCCTCTGTGGCAATGAGTTCCACAGATTACCTACCCTCTGACTAAGCAAGTTCCTCCTCACCTCCTTTCTAAAAGAGCACCCTTTTCATTCTGAGGCTATGATCTCTGGTCCTAGACTCTTCCACCAGTGGAAACATTCTTTCCACATCCACTCTATGTCTTTCATTATTCTGTAAGTTTCAATGATGTCCCCCCTCAACCTTCTAAACTCTAAAGTTAGCATTTAACCCACCTTCAATTATGATTGGCAAGAAATCAGCACTATTCTTGCTGTTTTATGGCAGCTCCTTAATTCATACTGTTGGAGATTGAAAGTCAGTAATGCCATTTCCAATAAAGCCCCTTGAATTAAGCTCATAGCCAATCCTGAAAAGTGTGTTTGGTTAACAGGAGAGGTTCATCATCCTTTGCATGTTTCTGCAATCTGACCCGTCTCATGTTGTTCCTTCAGTTTAGAAACTTCCAATACAGTCATATGCATCTCCACAGAATGTTGAATTCAGCTAGAGAAATGAAGCAGAAATAGGGCTAAAATTCTGCCAGCAGTCTAATCTATATACCAAGAGTGGCTGAATGCAGTGGAGGTCAGTTCAAACAGCAGGCAGAGCCTTGGTTCTGATACTTTAAATATGAACACATGTATTGCCCTTGAATCCTAATTAAGGAATGTTTTATTGCAAAAAAACCCCTATCTTGGTACCACCTCCCTACTTCTGTAATCTCCTCTTGTTCTGTTGAGAGATTATTGTATCTAGTCTCATCCTCATCTTTGAATTCAGTTCCTCTATCATCGATGAACTTGCAATTTTTGTTAAACTTGCTGCTGTCAACTTGTGTGGAAGGGGTTCTGAAAATGTCGTGTTTAGGTGGGACAAGGTAGAGACATGATGTGTGGTGGTATGTACATAAGATAGTGAATAGGGTGCTAATGGTGCTAAAGGTATAGAAGTGTAAAAACGCACACCACTAGATTCAGGAACAGTTTCTTCCCAGATATTATCAGGCAACTGAATCATCCTTCCACAACCAGAGAGCATTGCTGAACTACTATCTACCTCTTTGATGACCCTCAGACTGTACTTGATCGAACTTTGCCGATTTTACCTTGCACTAAATGTTATTCCCTTATCATGTATATATATATTGTAAATGGATCGATTGTAATCTAGTATTGTCTTTCGGCTGACTGGTTAGCACGCAACAAGAGCTTTTCACTGTACCTCGGTACATGTGACAAATAAACTAAACTAAACTGAAATTGAAGACATTGTTGTCTTCGATTAATTTTTTAATCTGCTTGAGTGTTGATCTGCTTGATTGTTGTTGGCGTTGAACTCATATGGACATATGCAAAATGCTCCATTACACATTAGCCTCGTTCTTGATGGGAGGCCATTGTATGCATGAAGGACAGGCACGGGGTAAGGGTGGACAGCTGTGATTGAGGATACTTAGCTTTGATCTATTCATTTGGCTCTGGCATAGATGAATATTCGCTCAATGGTAACCCCAAAGACATTGATGGGGATGGACATGCCAAAGTTAACATTGTATATCAAGTGTTAATGGTAACTGTATTATGTTAGACATTCCTGCTTATTGCAACACAGAAGGTTGCCTTCAAATATATCCTGGCTCACAGCAGAGCATTCTGACTGGTTCCATTATCCCTCTTATTTCTCTACAACCCAACAACAACTTACTTATCTATCCATTTCTTGTTGTTTCTTTAGCCATTTAACAACACTAGGGTTAGTTTACAGTAATGTGCACCTATCGCCAATCAACATATCAGTCTATCTTTAGAATGTGGGCAAAGTTGGAGCATCCGGAGAAAGCCGCGGGTTGACAAAGAGAAAGGTCAGATTCCACGCAGACAGAATACGAGGTGAGGCTCGCATACGAGTCACTGGAGTTGTGAGGCAGCAGAACTAATTTGTAGGTTAATTGGCTTCTGTAAATTGGGTGGCATGGTGTCGCAGTGGTAGAGTTGCTGTCTTACAATGCCTGGGACCTGGGTTCGATTCTGACTAAGGGTGCTGTTTGTTGTAAAATGTTTTTACTTTTTATAATATAAAAACGTCACTGTTGTGCATATGGCGCACGCATTTTCATTTTTTCTGTGATTTGGAAATATCTACCATAAACTGTGGAAGCAGCTGCATAAGGCAATATAGCAGCAGATTGCATTACTGTTACTCAGTCGAGATGAAAAGGATCTGTCTGGATACTATATGGATACGGGTCATAAGTCTTCCGTTCTCCTATTGCTTTTGCTGAATGGTGAAAGTGGTTAAAACCGGAAGATTTTGCTGCTCTTTTATTTTCACTAGCGTTATTTGAATGAGACTGGAAGAACCTCATGTTTTTTTCAGGATTTTTCTAACCAAAAGCATGAAGAGAACATTAAAACATTCTCCCATATAATTAATTTCCAAATAACTTGATTCAAACATCCTTCATTGCCTAGACCCTTCCAACTTACATCCATGACACCTCACACTCTCATCCCCAGTTCAATAACTTCCTAATCCTAGGCCCCTGTCGCCTTATCTTTACTATGAACACCTTGTCTCATTATAGCTGCATTTCCTACCTGGGGGCTCACCAGTTCCTCCTTGAAAAGAGACCCAATCAGTTCCCCTCAGCTAACATCTTCCACCACCTAGCAGAACTTGTCCTTACCCTTAACAACTTCTCTTTTGACTCCTCTCACTTTCTTCAAGTCTAAGGTGTAACCTTGCGCACTTGCAAGGGCCCCAGCTATGCCTGCCCTTTTATTGATTACTTTTGAACACTAGTTGTTCCAAGTGTCTGGGCTTTGTCAACAATCTCCCAATCAACCCCCACCCCCTTACCTGTATCCACAACCACTTGCCAGGTTTTGTCCCGTTGCACCCTTCCTTTCTACCTTTCTCCCCCATACTCTACCAAAACATAGTCTGTCCATTCCCTCCACAGACACCCAAAGTGCCGGAAGAACTCCACGGTCAGGCAGCATCTTTGGAGAGAATGAACAGGTGACGTTTCGTGTTCTTCAGACCTGAAACATCGCCTGTCCATGCTCTTCAAGATTTCTGCCTGACCGACCCACTGAATTCTTCCACTACTTTTTCTCCGGATTCCAGCATCTGCAATTTCTTGTGTCTCCATCTTGTTTTCTATACATTTTTGAATTAAAGATAAATTAATTTTGTGTGTCTGTTCAGTTACAATAAGGAACTTGAACCACTAATAACAATTTCATATTTTCGCATGACAGTAGCATCATATTCACTCAAATATATTTTTGTTGATATCACAGATTTATTCTCCATTAGACAATGGAATATATCACGGATCTAAAATCATGTGATGTGTAATAGACTCTATTCACGCTGCCTAGACAAAATCAGATTAGTTCTATGAAGTAGAGGTGTTAGTCACATGCGTTCTGCACAACTGCTATTGTTTGTCAGGTAAAAATATGAGAACCAAAGTAGAATGACAGCAAGGCTGACTCTAGATGCTGCCACATTTGACACCGTGACTTAATATGTGAATTCTGCTTTTCAAATCAGGATTCACCCAAAGTGTTGTTTCCCACTGAACCATTTTGAATAATTTTAAGTTCAAAATTCCATCAGCTGCTTAACAGTAAACTTGGTGACGATCACTGCAGTATGATATTTGTGTAATTGTTTGACTACACCAGATACTACACAACAACATAATCAGCGTTTGTGGATCACATCATTGAATGCTATCCCATAAATATTAATGTGGGATTTCTTATGTTGATGTCCCCGAAACATCCATTGGCTGCAATGCACCACTCTACAGTGGGAAGGAACAATGGCCTGCATCGCTCCTGTCTTGGGTTTTATACAGGAGCGCATCAACATTAAGATTTTATGATCTTTCACAGCTAATGGCATATTAAAATACAGGACTTTCCCCTACTCTTTCTGCTTAGGGAGTCATCATTCCTTATTATTTGCACTCGGGCTTGTGCCACAGTTGCTAGGTGCTCCTCAATCCCAAGTCTTGGTTGAACCTTATGTGTAATTAGGCATGTATGAGGAGGCCTCTGTAGGCCTTAAGTCCTTCTGACTGCTGTGAAGAGTATCAAAAGAATCTCGATCTTGACTCAGGAATATCTGCAGACATAAACTGGGGTGCCAAATAGTTTTTACTGCTTCAAAATGAGGCAAAAAGTTGTGTATTATCCTTTTTCCCCTTGTTAAATCATGAGCACTGGCCTTCACCAGACAGGGAATTTAGTATGGGAGTTGGGACATTATGTTAAAATAGTACAAGACATTGGTGACGCCACACTTGGATTATTATGTTCAGTTTTGGTCGCCTTGCAATAGGAAAGATGCCAATAAGCTGGAAAGGGTGCAGAGAAGATTTACAAAGATGTTGCCAGGACTCAAGAGCCTGAGCTATAGGTTGGGCGGGCTAGAACTTTATTCTGGGTTTGTCGGCTAATTGACCTCTGTAAAATTGTCCCCAGTGTGCAGGGAATGGATGTGAAAGTGGGATAACATAAAGCTAGTGTGGACAGGTGATTGATGGTCAGCGTGTACTCAATGGGCCAAATGGCCTGTTTTTATACTATATCTTTAAAACAATCAATAACTGATTGAATACGATATGATACGATAAAATTCATCCTCGGAGGGAAATTGGTCTGCCAACAGTCACAACACACGACAAGGTACACGAAAACTTGAAATTAAAAGTGAAAAAAAAGAAAAAGACAAGCGACTGTTGTCTGGCTGCCCTGTGCACAGCACCTTCACTGGAACAAATGAACAAACAAACAAACACAGACTTATTCCCTGGACAGAGGATTCTAAACTAGAGTGCCCCCCCCCCTCCCATCGCTGGGTCCCCATTGTTCACCAACCATCCCTCACGGTGGTCTCCCCACGCCGGGTCCCCATTGTCTTCCCCTCCGCCCCACACGCTCCACCACTGCCGAGGCTCCCGCTGCCACCGAGGCCCCACCGCCGTCTACGTCGAGGCTCCCGCCACCACCGAGGCCCCACCGCCATCTACATCGAGGCTCCTGCCGCCACCGAGGCCCCACCGCCACCGAGGCCCCACCGCCGTCTACGTCGAGGCTCATGCCGCCGCCAAGACTCACACTGCCACCGAGGCCTCACCGTGGCTCACGCTAACTAATATATATACAGTACTTGTGATGCTGCTGCAAACACGATTTTCATTTTACCTGTACCTCACCGTACTAAAGCCTATGACAATAAATTCGACCTGATTTGATAACGACTGTGAAATAAGAGTAGTTTGAGGTAGTTTTCTCTTCAATTTCCCTTATTTCACAGCTTTGACTTCTGTCTTTTTCTCCATCTCTCCCTTCATCAACAACTTATCCCTGTTACAATCCTGGCCTCACTCTTGTGCTTGCCATCCCTCTCCCACTCCCCCTGCAACTTAAACCTTGTTTTTCCCTCTCTCCACTGCTTCTGATAGAGCTATCGCTCTGTTTCTTTCACCACAGATGCTGCTCGAGCTGCTGAGCATTTCCTGTATTTACCGTGTTGTTTTACATTTTCACTCGCACGTCTTGCAGATTACTCGAACGTGGCAGCCACATTGCTGAACAGATTGCGTGATTTATCCTGCGACACTTCACTTTTTTTAATGCAAGAAATATCACTGCATATCAGTAAAAACTTTATAAGACAGAAGAACAAGGAGCAAGTAGGGTCTCAACGCGAAATGTCGCCCATTCCATCTCTCCAGACATGCTCTGACCCACTGAGTTACTCCAGCATTTTGTGTCTATCTTCAGTTTAATCCAGTATCTGCAGTTCCTTCTTACACATGGAGCAAGCCTGTATGCTTAACCCCATGGATGAGAAACTTTTTGATGCAATTGTCCCCTGTTGTCTGTCTCCTTTACACGACTAACCTGTCTCCTTTACACTACTAACCTGTCTCCTTTACACTACTAACCTGTCTCCTTTACACTACTAACATTGCCTGACCTGCTGCCCTCCTCTAGCACTTTGTGTTTTGTTGGAGGACAAACTGTTGGCTATGGAGAGAAGGTCATCATGTCAGGTCCCAGCCTCTAGATGAGCTGCATCCATTGATGATGAAGGTGTCTATGCACCAAATCCACCATCTAGCCTTCTATTTTCTTTTCATTCCACTATTGTTTCAGGCTTCCAAGAGAGCATGAGAACATGAGTACACAGAGCTTCTGCCTTACAGGGTTCGAGACCCGGGTTTGATCCTGACCACAGGGGTTGTCCATTAATTCATAAGTTCTAGGAGCAGAATAAGGCCATTTGGCCCATCAAGTCTACTTCATCATTCAATCATGGCTGATCTATCTTTCCCTGTCAATCCCATTCTCCTGCCTTCGCCCCATTACACCTGACACCCTTATTAATCAAGAATCTGTCAATCTTCGCATCTAAAATATTCATGTTATCTGTACGGAGTTTGTACATTCTCCCTGTGACCGGGTGAGCTTTCTCCGGGTTCTCTGGTTTCCTTCCACACTCCAAAGCTGCATATTGTCCCTAATATGTAGGTTAGTGTTATTGTAGGGGGTGATCGTTGGTCAGCATGGACTCGGTGGGCCAAAGGGCCTGTTTCCATGCTGTCTTACTGTCTCCAACTACATTTTATCTCTGCTTGCTTTGTTGTTACCTTCTCCCATCTAACAATGATCTATTCTACATTTTCCTTCATCTCCACTCCCTTTGTCTTGTTTTCACACCTTCACACTTCCTTACCTATATATGTCCCTCCCCCCGCTGAAGAAGGGTCTCGACCCGAAACTTTACCCATTCCTTTTCTCCAGAGATGCTGCCTGTCCCGCTGAGTTACTCCAGCATCTTGTGTCTATCTTTGGTTTAAACCAGCTTCTGCAGTTCCTTCATACACTGTTTCCGTGCTGTAACTTTAAAGTCTAAAGTCACTTCAAAATGTTCTCTTTTTCCCTCACCATAGGTCAATCCCTATCCAGGTTTCATTTCAGATGTAGCAGAACCATAACCTGCCGAGACCGTGCTCAAGGGTCAAGAGAGTTAAGAGCATTGAATTGGCATATGTACAGTGACCAGAACAATAACATTCTTACTTGCTACAGTCTTAGAGGCACATTAAGCTCAACAACACAAGAAATAAATATCCAATACATTTTCAGTTATACTGGCCAACAAAGTACATTGTGAGAAACATAGAAACATAGAAAATAGGTGCAGGAGTAGGCCATTTGGCCCTTCAAGCCTGCACCACCATTCAATATGATCATGGCTGATCATCCAACTCAGTATCCTGTACCTGCCTTCTCTCCATACCCCCTGATCCCTTTAGCCACAAGGGCCACATCTAACTCCCTCTTAAAAAAAGCCAATGAACTGGCCTCAACTACTTTCTGTGGCAGAGAATTCCAGATTCACCACTCTTTGTGTGACATTTTTTTTTCTCATCTCGGTCCTAAAACATTTCCCCCTTATCCTTAAACTGTGACCCCTTGTTCTGGACTTCCCCAACATCGGGAACAATATTCCTGCATCTAGCCTGTCCAACCCCTTAAGAATTTTGTACGTTTCTATAAGATCCCCCCTCAATCTTCTAAATTCTAGCGAGTACAAGCCGAGTCTATCCAGTCTCTCTTCATATGAAAGTCCTGCCATCCCAGGAATCAGTCTGGTGAATCTTCTCTGTACTCCCTCTATGGCAAGAATGTCTTTCCTCAGATTAGGAGACCAAAACTGCACGCAATACTCCAGGTGTGGTCTCACCAAGGCCCTGTACAACTGCAGTAGAACCTCCCTGCTCCTATACTCAAATCCTTTTGCTATGAATGCTAACATACCATTCGCTTTCTTCACTGCCTGCTGCACCTGCATGCCTACTTTCAATGGCTGGTGTACCATGACACCCAGGTCTCGTTGCATCTCCCCTTTTCCTAATCGGCCACCA
This sequence comes from Malacoraja senta, assembly GCA_038087875.1. Lineage (NCBI taxonomy): Eukaryota > Metazoa > Chordata > Chondrichthyes > Rajiformes > Rajidae > Malacoraja > Malacoraja senta. The sequence continues at coordinate 316,380,676 of CM075977.1, forward strand.
TTCAGATAATAGTCTACTTTCTTGTTCTTGCCACCAAAATGGATATCCTCACATTTATCCACATTATACTGCATCTGCAATGCATTTGCCCACTCACCCAACCTATCCAAGTCACCTTGCAGCCTCCTAGCATCCTCCTCACAGTTAACACTGCCCCCCAGCTTTGTGTCATCCGCAAACTTGGAGATGTTGCATTCAATTCACTCGTCCAAATCATTAATATATATTGTAAATATTTGTGGTCCCAGCACTGAGCCTTACGGTACCCCACTAGTCACTGCCTGCTAGTTTACTCCTGCTCTTTGCTTCCTGTCTGCCAGCCAGTTCTCTATCCACATCAATACTGAACCCCCAATACCGTGTGCTTTAAGTTTGCATACTAATCTCTTATGTGGGACCTTCTTGAAAGCCTTCTGAAGGTCCAGATATAACACATCCACTGGTTCTCCTTTATCCACTCTACTAGTTACATCCTCGAAAAATTCTATAAGATTCGTCAGACACGATTTACCTTTCATAAATCCATGCTGACTTTGTCCAATGATTTCACCACTTTCCAAATGTGCTGCTATCCCATCTTTCATAACTGACTAGCATTTTCCCCACTACCGATGTTAGACTAACTGGTCTGTAATTCCCCATTTTCTCTCTCCCTCCCTTTTACAAAAGTGGAGTTACATTAGCTACCCTCCAATCTTCAGGAACTACTCCAGAATCTAAAGAGTTTCGAAAAATTATCACTACTGCATCCACTATTTCTGGGGCTACTTCCTTAAGCACTCTGGGATGCAGCCTATCTTGCCCTGGGGATTTATCGGCCTTTAATCCATTCAATTTACTTAACACCACTTCCCGACTAACCTAGATTTCACTCTGTTCCTCCAACTCATTTGACCCCCGGTCCCTTGCTATTTCCGGCAGATTATTTATGTCTTCCTTAGTGAAGTCAGAACCAAAGTAGTTATTCAATTGGTCTGCCATGTCCTTGTTCCCCATGATCAATTCACCAGTTTCTGACTGCAAGGGACCTACATTTGTTTTAACTAATCTTTTTCTCTTCACATATCTATAAAAAAATTTGCAGTCAGTTTTTATGTTCTCTGCCAGTTTTCTTTCATAATCTATTTTCCCTTTCCTAATTAAGCCCTTTGTCCTCCTCTGCTGGACTCTGAATTTCCCCCAGACGTCTGGTAGGCTGCTTTTTCTGGCTAATTTGTATGCTTCATCTTTTGTTTGGTACTATCCCTGATTTCCCTTGTTATCCACGGATGCGCTACCTTCCCTGATTTATTCTTTGGCCAAACTGGGATGAACATTTGTTGTACTTCATCCATGCAGTCTTTAAATGCCTTCCATTGCATATCCACCGTCAACCCTTTAAGAATCACTTGCCAGTCTATCTTGGCCAATTCACGTTTCATACCCTCAAAGTTACCTTTCTTTAAGTTCAGAACACTTGTTTCTGAATTAACAATGTCCCTCTCCATCCTAATGAAGAACTCAACCATATTATGGGCACAACAAGACTGCTAACTAACCATTCCTCATTATTCAATACCCAGTCTAGAATAGCCTGCTCTCTCGTTGGTTCCTCTCCATGTTGGTTTAGAAAACTATCCCGCATACATTCCAAGAAATCCTCTTCCTCAGCACCCCTTGCCAATTTGATTCACCCAATGTATATGTAGATTGAAGTCACCCATTATAACTGCTTTACCTTTGTTGCACGCATTTCTAATTTCCTGTTTGATGCCATCCCCAACTCCACTACAACTGTTAGGTGGTCTGTACACAACTCCCACTAGCGTTTTCTGCCCCTTAGTGTTTCGCAGCTCTACCCATATCGATTCCACATCCTCCAAGCTAATGTCCTTCCTTTCTATTGCGTTAATCTCCTCTCTAACCAGCAACGCTACCCCACCTCCTTTTCCTTTCTGACTATCCCTCCTGAATATTGAATATCCCTGGATGTTCAGCTCCCAGCCTTGGTCACCCTGGAGCCATGTCTCCGTGATCCCAACTATATCATATTCATTAATAACTATCTGCACATTCAACTCATTCACCTTATTACGAATGCTCCTTGCATTGAGACACAAAGCCTTCAGGCTTGTTTTTACAACACTCTTACCCCATACAATTATGTTGAAAAGTGTCCCTTTTTGATTTTTCCCTGGATTTTTCTGCCTGCCACTTTTACTTTTCACCTTGCTACCTATTGCTTCTACCCTCATTTTACACCCCTCTGTCTCTCAGCTCACGCTCCCATCCCCCTGCCAGATTAGTTTAAATCCTCCCTGACAGCACTAGCAAACACTCCCCCAAGGACATTGGTTCCATTCCAGCCCAGGTGCAGACCGTCCTGTTTGTACTGGTCCCACCTCCCCCAGAACTGGTTCCAATGCCCGAGAAATTTGAATCCCTCCTCCTTGCACCATTTTTCAAGCTACGTATTCATCTGAAATATCTTCCTATTTCTACTCTGACTAGCACGTGGCACATATATTAATCCAGAGATTATTACCTTTAGTAGAGTGCTTAGTAATGTCTATATCAATGGGGCGATGGTGCCTGGCCGAGCATATTTCTGAAGATCTTTCCTGGACCCAGCACACTGATGCAATTATAAAGCGAGCCCCTCAACGCCTCTACTTCCTGAGAAGATTGTGGAGATTCGGTATGTCAGTGAGGATACTTTTGAACATCTACAGGTGTACAGTAGGAAGTATATTGACTTGTTACATCACAGCCTGGTTCAGCAACCTGAATGCCCTGGGACGAAGAAGACTGCAAAGAGTGGTGAACATTGCCCATCACCGGTTCTGACCTCCCCACCTTCGAAGGGATTTATGGAAGCCGCTGCCTCAAAAAGGCAGACAGCATCATCAGAGATCCACACCACCCTGGCCACAAACTCATCTCACCCCTGCCATCCAGAAGAAGGTACAGTAGCCTGAAAACTGTAACATCCAGATTCAGGAACAGCTTCTTCCCTACAGCCATCAGGCTATTAAACACTACAACCTCAAATAAGCTCCAAACTACATAGACTTGGGAGCATTGGTTCTGGCTTTTTGCATTATTATTGTTCTTTTTTTATGTGTATGTATGTGTGCATGCGTGTATGTATGTATGTATATATATATCCACGAGTTTAGAAGACCCTAGACGAGTTGAAAAAAATGTCAAGGTCGTGTTGACTCGCCGAAGTAAAAGACCTCCTATGACTATGTCTACGATCTTCTACGACTATGTCTACGATCTTCTACGACTATGTCTACGACCTCCAACGACCTCCTACGACCCCCTCGACCTCAGTCTTCCACACCTTAGACCAACTACGACTCGCTATGAGTGGGAAATGATCACATGATAAAATGATGTCATGTTTGCATTTTTTTTCTCGGGCCAGTTACCGACCTACGACTACCTACGACTACCTATGACTACCTATGACTACCTACGACTACCTATGACTACCTACGACTACCCACGACTACCTACGACTACCATCACGACCTGCTATGACCTACCTACAACCTACCTACGAGTAAAAAGCATCCATTTTTTCCATGCCGACCTTTTTTTTACTCGTGGACATTTTTTATCAGGCTGGAAAAAACGGTGCGACGTACTTGAGTACGCGGAGAACACTCACGAGCATGAGGAAGAGTTACGAAGACCTCCTATGACCTCCTACGACCTCGTGGCGACCATGCTGCGAGTATGAGTCAAGGGCGGCAGTGTTTTGAGAACATGGACAGGATGGTGTTGGGTTTTGATATTAGTTATCTTCTTGAGGAAGCACTTTTTGTGAATCCCTTTGATGGTGGGGAGGTCAAAGCCCATGATGGACCGGGCAATGTCCACCACTTTCTGCAGCCTCCTTTGTTCTTGGGCATTTGAATTGCTGAACAAAGGAAGAGGATGAAGAGTGAAAGAGCAGGAATGTTAGTTCTTGACCTATTTAAAGGGCCTTGTGACGTTTCTTTTCATTCATTTATAACTGTGGATTTTACTGATGAGATCTGGGTTTCCTACCTGTCTTGAGAAGGTGACAGAGAGTGGTTGCATTCCACTGCTGGCCGTGACCCACCAGTGGTCTGGGATAGGGACTTTCAGTAGTGGCGATACTTTTCTGAGTTAGGATATTGTGACTTGTCAGCAGCTGGCAGATGGTGGTGTTACCACATACCTGGTTCCTTTTCTTCCATGTAATAATGGTTGCAAATTTGGGTAATCTTTTTTATTGTACATATTCTGATATGTTGTTTAAATCCATGTTGTGGGCAATGAACACACTATCCAAGGAGGAGGATTATCTACCAATCAAGTGGGCAACTATGCCTTGGATAGCATTGAATTTGTTGGATGTTAGAGCTGTACTCATCTAAGCTACTGACTTAGGTATTGTAGGTTAGGGTACTGGAGAGATTAGAGGGATATTGCTCACTGCACGGTACCCAACCTCTGATCCTCTTGCAGACACACGTGGCTCAGTTGCATTACTTATTAACCCTTGTTGGAATGCTGTTATGTTTTATTCCATGCAGGTGGGAACTGTTTCAGTTGCTGTGGATTGCTAAAAAGAATTGAATGTCATGCAATCATTATTGAATGTCTAACATTACAAAAAAAATAATGTTATTGATGATGTAATTGATGCTCATGGCTGGGCTCTGCCTTAAGATTATCTTGCAGTAATGGTCTAGAGCCGTGGTTTAGTTTAGTTTAGAGATACAGCGCGGAAACAGGCCCTTCGGCCCATCGAGTCCGCACCGACCAGCGATCCCCACACATTAACACTATCTTACACACACGAGGGACAAAGTTACATTTTTACCAAGCCAATTAACCTACAAACCTGTACGTCTTTGGAGTGTGGGAGGAAACCGAAGATCTCGGAGTGATGTAGTGGGAGAGTTGCTGCCTTGCAGCTCCAGAGACACTGTTTTGATCCTGACTACCGATGCTGTCTGTACTGTTTGTACCTTCTCCCCATGACCCATGCAAGGGTTTTCCCTGGGTCCTCTGGTTTCCTTCCATATTCCAAAAACGTACTGATTTGTAGGTTAATAGGCTTCGGAAAAAATTGTAAATTGTCCCTAGTATGTAGGATAGTGTTAGTGTACAGGGATCTCTGGTCAGCATGGACTCGGTGGGCAGAAAGCCCTGTTTCCTCACTGTATCTCTAAACTATGCTAAAATCAAGACACACGGGTAATATTCTACACTATCGAAAATATGTAGAAACAAAGAATTGCAAATCATAATCAAGATAGAAGATAGAAGATACATTTATTTGTCACATGTACCAGTTGGTACAGTGAAATGTGTGGTCACCATACAGCCATACGAATAAAAAAGAACACAACACATGATAGAGTCCAACATAAACATCCCCACACAGCAGAATCAAACTTTCCCATTGTGAGGGAAGGCACCAAAGTTCAGTCATCTTCCTCTGATGTTCTTTGATGTTCACGCGTGGTCGGGGCCTCCCGAGCGCTCCTCAGTCGCTGCTACGGGTGGCCCGATATTCAGGCCTGCTCGCCGGGATGATGGAATTCTGACGTCGGAACGGGAGAACAACCTCAGCGGCTTGGAACTCCGAATCGGCCACTTCCTACCGGAGTCCGCAGCTCCTGAAGTCCACAGGCCGCGCTGGGCGGAGATTCATGCTGGCGGCCCCCAGCAGAAGGCCCCAGGACTCCGCGATGTTGAAGTCAGCGCCGCCCGCGTTGGAAGCTCTACGAACCACAGCTCCGCGATGTTGAGCAGTAGGCCCAACACTCCGGAGCTTCAAGCGGCGATCCAGGTAGGCATCGCCCGTTCCGCGGTGAACCCAGCGCTGCGCCACCGTTGCTGAAGCTCTGGTCCGATCCCCAGTCCCTGGCAGGAAAGGCCGCGCCAATCCAGTTGGTAGGCCGCGAGAAGGGGGACGAGGACGCGACTCGGAGAATAGTCGCATCCTCGCCAGGATGTGACTGGGAAACGGTTCCCCCTTACCCTACCCCCTCCGCACATAGAAAAACTAAAGAAACCTCCAAACAAACTGTTAAGACAAACTAAAATTAAAAAAAGATAGAAAAAACAGACAGACTGTAGGCAGAGGCTGCCATCAATGCGGCGCCCCTAGTGGATATCATAATTATATTCATACTTTATTAGCCAAGTATGTATTGCAACATACGAGGAATTTGATTTGCCATACAGTCATACCAATAAAAAGCAACAAAACACTCAAAATACATTTTAACATGAACATCCACCACAGTGACTCCTCCACATTCCTCACTGTGATGGAAGGTAAAAAAAAAAAGTTCAATCTCTTCCCTTCTTTGTTCTTCCACGGTTGGGGGCTTCGAGCCTTCCATTGACAGGACGATCTTGGCTCCCTTAGGGCTTCGCAACAGGGCGATCAAACTCCCATATTGGGAGGTTCTCAGCTCCCCGCGCCGGGCAATCAGACCACGGGTCGGGGCTAGTCAAACCTCCTGCAACTTTGGAGCTTCCCAACATCGGTATCTACCCAAGACTGCGACCTGCTCGATGTTGAAATCCGCAGGTCACGGTTGGAGCGTCGATCCCAGGCAAGGGATCGCAGACTCCGATGGTACGTCCACGACCCCGCGGTGGGGCTCAATGTCAACCCCCCCCCCCCACCTCCCACATAAAACAAACCAGAGAACATTAATACAAACTTTTTAAATCACACTAAAAATAACAAAAAAGACGAAAAGGCAGACGGCGTTGATGGCACCACCCAAAACTGCTAGTTTACAAAAAAAGACACAAAGTGCTGGAGTAACTTAACGGGTCAGAACGCATCCCAGAAGGTCTGAAGATGTTTTCCAACCCAAACCACCTATCCATATTCTCCTGAGGTGCTGCATGATCCACTGATCCGCTAATGGCATGTTGGCCTTCTTAACAAGAGGAGTTGAGTATGGGAGCAAAGAGGTCCTTCTGCAGTTGTACAGGGCCCTGGTGAGACCAGACCTGGAGTATTTTTTTCAGTTTTCTCCAAATTTGAGGAAGGACATTCTTGCTATTGAAGTAGTGCAGTGTAGGTTCACGGTTAATTCCTGGGATGGCGGGATTGTCATATGTTGAAAGAATGGAGCGACTGAGCTTATATACACTAGAATTTAGAAGGATGAGAGGGAATGTTATTGAAACATATAAGATTATTAAGGGATTGGACACGCTAGAGGCAGGAAACATGTTCCCGATGTTGGGGTAGTTTAAGTTTAAGAATAAGGAGTAGGCCATTTGGAACGGAGATGAGGAAAAACTTTTTAACCCAGTGATTAGTGAATCTGTGGAATTCTCTGCTTCAGAAGGCAGTGGAGGTCGATTCTCTGGATGCTTTCAAGAGAGAGTTAGATAGAGCTCTTAAAGATAGCAGATTCAAGGGATATGGGGAGAAGGCAGGAATGGGGTACTGATTGTGGATGATCACCAATGATTACAGTAAATGGCGGTGCTGGCTCAAAGGGCCGAATAGCCCTTTGCACCTGTTGTCTATTGTCCACTGACAATTCCAGCACTCTTTGTCTTCTTTTGTAAACCAGCATCTGCGTCTCCTTGTTCCTCTGAGGAAGATAATGAATGGGTTTGGAATGGGGAAAAGGCTGTGTTTAGTATACAGTGGAGATTGCTTTCTGAGGGACACAGTAGAGAATTGGTTGCATTGGTGGAGGAGTGAGAGATAATCTATCAGGTGCTATTGTAGTGATCTTGCTGCTTATGAGGTTTGTAAAGGAAAAGCATCGTTGCTGAAAGGAATCATGCAGTGGAATCTTTGGTGTGTAAATGGGTTGTCCACAGCTGCAGGTGATCAAGAGACAATTATTTAAAAACATAGATGCCTGGATCCCCACAATGCATCCTTCTTGTTGATGTTAAAATCTGTATATTCAAATCCACTTAAATAGAAGGTAAGCACTTTATGCATTAGGGGGAGATCGATTGAACGTTTGACTGAAGCTGAATGCAGATGACCAAATAATATGTGCTAATCAGAGGAGCCATGAGTGGAATAAGCTTCAAGTTCAAGTTCACACTTATTGTCACTTAACCGACTAAGGTACAGTGAAATTTGAGTTACCATACAGCCACACTAAGTGAAAAGCAACGATACCATTTAACACAATTTAACATAGACATCCACCACAGTGGAATCCACATTCCTCACTGTGATGGAAGGCAATAAAGTTCAGTCATCTTCCTCCTTTGTTCACCCGTGGTGGTCGGGGCCTTTGATCCCTCAGCAGTCGCTGCTGCCGACGGCCCGATGTCTGAAGCCCTCGCGTCGGGATGTTGGAAACTCTCGACACGGATCGGAACACTCCGCGGCATAGAGCTCCCGAGTCGGCCTCTTCTTACCGGAGGTCGCGGTTTCACGGTGTTAAAGTCCACAGGCTCCTCGGTCGGAGCGCTTTCGCCAAAAGATGGTAAGTCCACTCCGCGCCCGCGGCGTGAAGCTCCGGGCCGGTCTCCAGGAAAAGCCGCACCAATCCAAGTTGTTAGGCTGCAGGTGGGGATGGAGATGCGACACAGAAAACAATCGCATCTCCATCGAGGTAAGTGGCTGAAAAAAGTTTCCCCCGAAACCACCCCCACCCCCACATAAATCATACCAAGAAACATTAAAACATACCCTTAAGACACACTCAAAATAACAAAAACAGAGAAGGGGCACGACAGGCTGCTGGCGAGGCGGCCATTATGGGCGCCAGCTGGTGGTGAGCTGAGTTGCTCAAGAGCTGTAATGATCATATTTGAGTGGTGACTTTAAAAATTCACACACATCCTTTGGGAGAGCATATTTTGAAAATAATTACAGATAACAAAGATTCCTGCTGGAATTCCTCAAAATCCCAAAGGCTTAAATATCTCCAGTGTTATATTCCTGAAACGTGCTCCAGGCTGTAATGAGTTACTTCAAAAATGACAGTTTATTGAAGAGAACATCAGGTGCCAAGGGCTTTGCATAATTCGTCCCCACAATAGTGCAGAAAACTCATTCACAGTTGGTGATCTCCCTTCTCCTTGCAGTTCACCCTTGCCTTAAGAGGAGATGTGGGCGGTCTCAGGATTATCCTGACGGCTCAGCTTTTGGCTTTAAGAGGCGGCGCTGGCAGTCTCTGGCTTATCATAGAAACATAGAAACATAGAAAATAGGTGCAGGAGGAGGCCATTTGGCCCTTCGAGCCAGCACCGCCATTCATTGTGATCATGGCTGATCGTCCCCAATCAATAACCCGTGCCTGCCTTCTCCCCATATCCCTTGATTCCACTAGCCCCTAGAGCTCTATCTAACTCTCTCTTAAATCCATCCAGTGATTTGGCCTCCACTGCCCTCTGTGGCAGGGAATTCCACAAATTCACAACTCTCTGGGTGAAAACGTTTTTTCTCACTTCAGTCTTAAATGGCCTCCCCTTTGTTCTAAGACGGTGGCCCCTGGTTCTGGACTCACCCAACATTGGGAACATTTTTCCTGCAACTAGCTTGTCCAGTCCTTTTATAATTTTATATGTTTCTATAAGAATCCCCCTCATCCTTCTAAACTCCAGTGAATACAAGTCAGTCCTGGCAAGTCAGCCTTTTCCTCTATGTGTTGGCGCAGTCCCTCCATATCTCTGGGCAGGAAGAGGCACTGGCGTCTCAGGCTGGCCCGGGCCCTCAGACGTAGCCTCACTTGGGGAACTGGCTGTCTCGGACTTCTTCCTGGCAGCTTGGTCTTGACCACATAGTGCTCCCAATGTGGTCCCAATGGCTCAGATTTCCTCAAAATTGCCTCAATAGTGAAAGGCCTGGATAGAGTGGATGTGGAGAAGATGTTTCCACTAGTGGGAGAGTCTAAGACCAGAGGTCCTAGACTCTCAGAATAAAAGGACATTCCTGTAGGAAGGAGATGAGGAGGAATTTCTTTAGTCAGAGGGCGGTGAATCTGTGGAATTCATTGCCACAGAAGGCTGTGGAGGCCATTAATGAATATTTTTAAGGCAGAGATAGATAGGTTCTTGATTCGTACGGGTGTCAGGGGTTATGGGGAGAAGGCAGGGGAATGGGGTTAGGAGGGAGAGATAGATCAGCCAAAATTGAATGGCGGAGTAGACTTGATGGGCCGAATGGCCTAATTCTGCTCCTATAACACAATGAAAATTGTGACAGGGGAACACAGCTAGCAGAGAAGTTCCCCAGTTTCATTCCCTTCCTCTCTCTCTTCCTTCTTCCTCTCCAGGAGTAGAGGTGTACAAAATCATTAGAAGAATAGATCGGGTAAATGCACTGAGTGTCCTGCCCAAAGTATGGGGGAATCGAGAACTAGAGGACATAAGATTAAAGTGAGGGGGAAAGGATTTAATAGGAATCTGCGGGGGTAATTTTTAACACAAAGGGTGATGGGTATATGGAGCAAGCTGCCGAAGGAGGTATTTGAGGCAGGTGCTATCGTGACATTTAAGAAACATTTAGACAGGTACATGGATAGGATAAGTTTAGAGCGATACAGGACAAATACAGGCAGCTGGGACTAGTGTAGATGGGACATGCTGATCAATGTGGGCAAGTTGGGCCAAAGGGCTTTTCTCCCAACTCTCCTGTGGCTGGAATGCTTGGGTTTTATAAGGAGTAGGCTGACAAGGTACCGGTGGGTCAATCCGATGTCAGCTAATTGAACCCAGCTGTTACCAGTGATACTGAGGATTGGTGTCGCCATGAGATAATACTGTACATAAATACAAACTGAAGCCAAACTGAAGTAAAATAGGTAGAACAAAGGGGAAGATACAATGTGCAGAATATAGTTCTCAACATTGCAAAGCAACAGTTCCAGAGACATAGACCAATATCTGCAACGGGGTAGAGGAGAATGGGACAGTATCCTAACTAATGGAGGATTGTTCAGAAGCTGAATAACAGAGGGGAAGAAGCTGCTCCTCAGTCTGGTGACGCACGTTTTCAAACCTGGTATCTACTGCCCGACGGGATCAGGGAAGCGAAGGAATGACTGGGGAGGAACAAATATGTTGACTGCATTTCCCAGGCAACGCGAAGTGTCAATGGTGGGGAGTCTGATCTGTGTGATGGGCTGGGCTACATCCACACTCTCTGCAATTTCTTGCAGTCTTGGGCAGAGCTGTTCACAAATCAAGTTGTAATGCTTTTTATGGTGCATCTGTAGACATTTGTAAGAGTCATTGGAGCGTGCCAAATTTCCTCAGTCTAATGAGGAAGTAGAAGCATTGGTGTGCATTCTTGCCTGTTGCTACAAGGTGGTTGGTCCAAGACAGATCGTTGGTAATATTGACTCCTAGGAACTAGAAGCTCTCAATCATTTCCACTCTGGCATCATTGTTGCTGATTGGGGCATGTTCTACTTTGCATCCTGAAGTCAATATCTGGCTCCTTCATCTTGCTAACATTGGGGGAGAGGTTGTTGTCTAACCTAGTGGTGTGCCACGGGGATCAGTGCTGGGTCCGTTAATGGTTATGGTTCATATTAATTTGAATGAGAATGTAAAAGGCATGATTAGTAAGTTTGCAGATGACACTAAAGTGAATGATATTGGAGATAGTGAAGATGGTTATCAAAAATTACAGCAGGATCTTGATCAGTTGGGAAAGTGTGCTGAGGAATGACTAATGGGTTTTAATGCAGATAAGTGTGAGCTGTTGGATTTTGGGAAGTCAAACCAGGGCAGAACCTCCACAGTGAATGGCAGGGCTCTGAGGAGGGTTGTGGAGCAGAGGGATCTAGAAGTACAGGTACATAGTTTCTTGAGAGTGGCATCACAGGTCGATAGGTTGGTCAAGAAGGCTTTTGATACATTGGCCTTCATCAGCCAGGGTATTGAGTATAGAAGTTGGGATATTACATTACAGTTGTACCAGACATTGGTGAGGCCACATTTGGAGTATTGTGTTCAGTTTTGATCACCCTGTTATAGGAAAGATGTTGTTAAGCAGTAAAGAATGCAGAGATGATATAGGAGGATGTTGGCTGGATTTGAAGGCCTGCGCTATAGGGAAAGGTTGGGCATGTTAGGACTTTATTTCTTGGAGCGCAGGAGGATGAGGGATGATCTTATAGAGGTGCATGGAGCTGAATTTAGCCACATAATTGTGAGAGTATAGAAAATATAGAAGGGGATTGAGAATACATTCTTGTGGGGTACTGGTGCTGAGAATGATTGTGGAGGTGGTATTGTCACCTATACTGACATTGCCGTCTGTGCATCTGAAAGTTGAGGATCTAGTGGCAGAGTGCTGGTGCCTTGGTCCAGGACTTTAGAGATGAGTTTGGATGGGTTTACAATGCTGAAGACAGAGTTACAGTCATTATATACACGTCTAATCTAGGTGTATTCATTGGCTCAATAGTTCAGCCTATTTATGGCTGGGAAGGATGTTAATTTTCAGATAACTTGGGGAACTGAGGCATGTGGTGACACATATGATCGACTCTGATGGAATAGATTATAAGTGCCATGTGGCCAACTCCTGCTTGTATTTCTGCTTTTCATAGAAGGGTCATACCTGAATCAGCAATCTGCTGGAGGAATTTAGCAGGTCAAACAGCATCTGTTTGTGGTGGGGAGAAAGGAATTGTTGATAGTTTGGAGCGCAACCCTGATTCTTCTGGATAGTTTTTAACTCCAGATTACAGGATCTGCAGTCTCTTGTGCCTCATACCAGAATCAGTTTTGCAGAATTTGACACACAAAATAATCTGTAAAAATCTTTATTTTTTGATGTAGTGTGTATCGGCATAGGGACACAGTTATGAACTTGATGCACTTTTGGTTGAGAGTTAGTGTTTAATGAAAAAAAATATCCTAAACAGCTTTACTGTGGGGTGGTACTGTGGCGCAGCAGTAGAATTGCTGCCTTACAATGCCAAGTACCTGGGTTCAATCCTGACTACAGGTGCTGTCAGTACGGAGATTGTACGTTTTCCCTGTGACCACATTGGTTTTCTCTGGGTGCTTTGGTTTCCTCCCACATTCCAAAGACAAATGGGTTTATAGATTGTGCAGGAAAGAACTGCAGATACTGGTTTAAATCGAAGATAGACACAAAATGCTGGAGTAACTCAGGCAGGACAGGCAGCATCTCTGGAGAGAAGGAATGGGTGACATTTCGGGTCGCCCCTTGTGTTTGTAGGTTAATTGGCTTCAGTAAATTGTCCTTAATGTATAGGATAGAACTAGTGTACGGGTGATCGTGATTGGTGTGGACTCGATGGGCCGGTGGGCCTGTTTCCATGCTGTATCTCTAAACTAAACAAAACACTGCTTAATTGCCTTGACTTGCAGCAAAACAATGAATTATCATCACCGTTAATAACTTAAACATTCCATTTTTTGCGTTCTCTCCAAAAAATACTTCATCCTGCTTTCTGCATTTTTTTCTTCATCTAATAGCTTATCCATGGCTAGGTTTCACTTCCAATACATTTGAGTTTCAAATGTAATTTGCCAAATGGTGTAGGAACACCTCAGGACATTCCCTCATATGAAGAAACTTAAGGATTGATCACAATTAAGTTTCTGTAGCTTACTTCTTTGTTTTTTATTCCCTGAAATCCTTAACATGGTTACCTCGTAGATCTGCTTCGGAGAGTTAATGTTGTTTAACCTGCTGTATTGTAATGTTGCCTGGATTAACTCTGCAAGGTTCTGGTTTCCAGTCACAATCATTGTTGAAGGCTGCCGAATAGCTCAGGGATATCGCCATAACACTGATCATTTAAACACCTCTTCCAAGGTTTTTGCATGTAACCCATTGCATTTTCCAATTGTTACTTTGCAATTAATTGTTCTTTAATGTGTTATTATCATCTTTTCATTTAACTATTTTAAAGACTAAAGTTATATAATATGTCCTTGCATTGAAATACAACTAATGTTCTAATAAAGCACCTTACAGTCACTATATATTTCATTAAAGACCCTTTACATGAGTTCTACATTTCTAGCTATAAATCACAAACAAGTTGTTCTTGAAAAATCCATACAGTGCTGAAAGGAGCTAAATAATCTAATTGATTTATTTAAAACAAAAGATTAATGGTTCAATATGAATTGCATTAACTCTCACATTTTTACATTGTGCTCAAATAATTGATGCTTGCAGCAAAATGGCCTGTTCAAAATATACATGGCAGTGGAGAGTATATATTTTTTAAAACATCTCTCTTGATGGTTTCCTCAATGTTAGCAAAATGTCGTAATGGAAACTGGAAAATACTCTTCTTTTAAGTATCATGGGGGAAATGATTCTTCTATTCCCATTTCAGATCCAGTATGGATTCACTTGGTGGAATCCTACATTTGATTATTCTAGGTGTTATGTGGCTACATTATGCAGGTACTGCTTTGCAGATATCCAATGGTGACTGGCCTGTAGTGTTTTGCAGACAGCACTGCATGTGTGAGTTGGGGCTTTGTGTTCACCCATATGTTTCTCCATTGGCCTGTGGTAAACCTTTGAGTGTGAGTGTTATTTGAATGCGGTGGTTAGGCTGCTGGTGAGCTTTATAGCTGTGTGGAGGAGGTAATGCAATGTGGTTAAATAATAATGACTGCAATTGCTTCAAAGATCTATCTTTTTAAAGGTCTGGGTCAATCACACTGATCCAAAATTGGAAAAGAAGGAAACATTTCCCCACAGATGTTGGTGTTGCATTGCTCTAGTGGTTTTGCCAAAGAATTATTTGACCTATTACATCAATTCTTTCCACAGGTTCTGTCTGATAGTTTCCAGCATTATCTGTTTTTGTTTCAGATATCCAGTGTTGGTAGTTTTTTTCAATTTGTTGGTGTTATCACAATGTTTGAGAACCATTTGGACAGGTACATGGATAGGATAGGTTTAGAGGGATATGGACCAAATCTGGATATAGTGGATATGGGGAAGATGTTTCCACTGGTGGGAGAGTCTAAGACCAGAGGGCATAGTCTCAGAATAAAAATGACGTACCTTTAGAAAGGAGGTGAGGAGGAATTTCTTTAGTTAGAGCGTGGTGAATGTGTGGAATTATTTGCTACAGATGACTGTTTAGGCCGTCATTGGGTATTTTTAAGGCGGATATTGACAGATTCTTGATTAGCATGGGTCAAGGGTTATGGGGAGAAGAAAAGAGAATGGGGTTGAGAGGGAAAGATAGAATGAACAAACACAGGACTCATGTAAATGGGACATGTTGGCTGACATGGGCAAGTTTGACCGAAGGGCCTGTTTCTATACTGTATGACTCTATGAATCTGTAACTTTTCATCTAGCTTTCCTCTCACCTCCGATATGAAATTCTAGGCTTTGAAAGGAATAGTGACCCCCCATGTTTTGTATCCTTTCTGGATTTCTTGTCTCTAGCTCCACTGCTGCATGGGTTGCAAAGTAAAAATTCCAACTTCGCTTCAGCACCAGTTTGAAATCTGACTCAAAGGAAAGTGAGAATCCGAAGATCATAAACGGCAGGAAGGTGGTCGTAGGATTGCAAATGAGTCATACAATGTGGAAACAGGCCCTTTGACCCAACTTTCGCAGACTGACCAATATGCCCCATCTACACTAGTCTCGCCTGCCTGTGTTTAGCCAAAGATCCGGGTTTGATCCTGAGTACGAGTACTGTCTGTGCGTAGTTTGTACGTTCTCCCTGTGACCACGTGGGTTTCCTTTGAGAGCTTTGGTTTCCTCCCACATTCCAAAGACGTGTAGGTTTTAGGTTAAGTAGCTGCTGTAAATTGTATGTAGGATTAAAAGTGGGATAATGCAGAACTAGTGTACAGGTGAATGATGGTCGGTGTGGACTTGGTGGACTGATGTAAAGTAAAGTAAACTAAACTAAACTGATTGTAATGGGAAACATGTAAGAGCAAAAGAAATGTGCTTCTATTTGACAAAAAGCAAGGGGATTTTTTGGGGGGAAACACAAGACTGAAGATGCTGGAATCTTGAGCAAACCTTGTCACTATCTACAACTTTCTCATCTCCCCACATCTGACTTATCTTCTAACTAAGCCCTCCACCTAGATCACTTGCCAGCATTTGCCCCACCTTTTCCCCTCGCCTCTCTCTACCAGCTATCCCCCCCCCCCTCTACTCCATGAATGGTCCTGGCCCGAAACACCGTCTGTCCATTTCCCTCCGCAGATGCTGCCTGACTTGTTGAGTTCCTTCACCAATCTGTTTTTGCTTGAAATTTCTTGAATCCTTCCTGTCTTTTGGTCTGCAGATCACATTATGAAAACCAATCGTTGTTTACAGGATCTTGCAGTGTACAGTTTGACTGCTGCCTCTTCTGATGTTACCAGGATCACTTCAAATGCTTTATTGATTGGGAGGCAAAATCAATGACTGTTTCACAAGGGCAGGAAATGTTATTATACTAATGTTGGTCCATTCTTTAATTGGGGTTCCCTTGCTTGCTTGATGCACTTAGCCAGTGCTTTTGATGCAATGTGCTTTCCTGTCTGTCTGTATGTTGATTAATAGTAAGATTAAACGAGAACTTACCAGTTTGAAGTTTGATCTTTATTTTATGAGGAGTTACGTTGGTGATTACGTGAAGAAGACCCGTCAGGGTGCATGCGCGTCAATCTTCAAAGCAGCGGTATGAAATCACAGACAACACAATAATTGAAGTAACATATTAAGATGAGCAACATGAGAACTACCATATGACCTTTTTTATGAGAGAGGGTTGGGCGTGGCGGGCACGTAATCACCAACGTAACTCCTCATAAAATAAAGATCAAACTTCAAACTGGTAAGTTCTCGTTTAATCTTACTATTTTACTTCGGAGTCACGTGAGTGACTACGTGAAGATTTCAAAGCTCTGTGATTTTATGCCGCAGATCCAAATCCCGGCCTCACTGCATTGATTGACTTTCGATGAGAAACAATCAATAATGCGTTAAACATGAAATGGTAATATCATGCAATAACAATTGATTTGAATAATCAAAACAAACAGTAACCCGTCTATCCCAGAGGAACTAAACAGGACTTAATACTGAATTTGCAAACAGCCTCTCTCCGATCGGCAATCGGCCGATGGTAAAAAATTTTAACAAATAATTCATTTGACCACCCGGCACCTATAAAATATGGCCGCTGTGAACATCCATCGTCCTAGCCGACGACATTGCTGCTGCACTAGTGGAAAACGGATATATACACTTTAGTGTTAATACCTGCCTTAATCAACATTTGGTTTAAACCAACTTGAGATAGTCTGCACTGACACTCTCCTGTGTGGCTTCATGTAATTGATAAACAATGCTGTTTCCACATTCCTTAAGATCTTTATAGCTTTAATATAATGAAAATAAATGTGCCATTACACATAAACATGGATCAGTAGGTTATGCTGAAACACAATTTTAACAAACCTGTGACACCTGGCCTGCTCTGCTTAAGCAGTACGCAATTATATAACATAACATTCTCTTCAGCAACTTCCATCCTGTCTAGCAGAAGTTTTTTCCCAAAATCTGCACTTGCTATGCTGAACCAATGCCAAGAGCATAACCCCTTTCATGATTAGTTTGGCAAATTAAGAGACATGCCAGGAACCTATTGTCGAAACATCTTGCGGACCGCACATATCCCAGATCACCATATACCTGGGTTTAGGAGGTTTAGAGTTGAAATTTCTTTCATCAATCCAGCTATGATATGATGAAACTCAATAGGATCTTTCCTGACCCCATCAAAACCATATGAAGACAAAGCACTTAAAGCTGTATTAATGGTGCTATAACTGAGTCCCTCATCATCGTAGAGTGTCAACAGGAACTCTAAAATATCCACAATACCTGTAGTATTATAGTCAATATTATTTTGTACACAATATTTGTCCCATTTCTTTACATGTAATATACCCCTTTTGAGTACTCTTTCTCCAGGCTACAGTGAGCATGTCCACTGTAAACCCAGACAGTCCTTGCTCCAGGTATGGCCTTCTTAAAACCTGCAAATTAACAAGTCAATACAATCACATAACAGATGACTTTCCCGTGTTAGCGGATGCTCCAGTCAATTCCTACGCTTGGGAACCATCAAAAAGTGGTTGGATCCCTAACTGTAACATCAAAAGGAAACCATGCTTGATTCGGCCAATTACGTATTACAAGCACCCCCAAAGTGGCATCCTGCTTGATTTCTTGCAGACTCCAACATATTAGGCAAAATGGTAGGAACAAAAAAAAAAATTATATACCACCTCAACGTCAAAGTATTAATTGCAACTGCCACTTGGTCTGGTTCTCATGAAAACTACTTAGGCATCTGATGGTTGACCTTGATGCAAAACAAATCGATATCTGGCATTCATATACAAGTACTATATTATTGAACACCTCCTTGTTGAACATTCAATCTATGTTGTCATGGAAAGTTCGTGACTTGGCGTCTGCTACTATGTAGAATCTACCTGGTAGATAAATAGCTGAAATATCTTTTCCAATGCACCAGGCCCAAATTTGATTAGCCAATCTGTCACAAAATACCGACTTGATTCCACCGATGTGATTAATATATATGCCACTTGCGTTGTATTGTCAATCTGAAACTGAACATGCAGATACATTTGTTAGAGCAATAAGCCTTGTCCTTAAAACCTCTTAATAGTTAATTGCCCATGTCTGCAGAAGCGATGCCTCTTGCTCAGTCCATCTGCCTCCACAGTTGAAACTCGTATCCGTGACACCCCACCCGAGTGCACTGACATTCATCTGCAAAATCATGGAAGGCTGGTCAAGCATTACATTGCTATAACTCCTGGACACATGGTGAAACCATTGCAAATTAGCATAGTCTTTACTGATAACTGCATAGGTCTATTATAATGACCCGAATGTATCCTTAATGCCTCAATTAGCTTGATACAGCTGTCAATTAGCTCTACCCTTTCTTCTTCTTCTTGTAGGATTCCGGCAGTGTAGACGCTGCTAAGCGTATTACTGCCCTCCACAGGTCAAAGTTTGAACTAAATTCTTATATACAGTCCTGTAACTTGCAGGAATTGAAGAACAGCCCTGGATATCAGCTCTACCCTTTTTCCCTGGGCAGAGCACTTAATTGAATCAATTGACCCAAATAGTCAGGTGTTAATTTGGATTTCTCTGGATGGATCAGCAATCAGCGACTGAGCAGCAATTTTAGAGGCAAATGCCCACTGCTTACCCTCATGCATTCAGCATTGGATCCCGGCTCATAGCCATGTTTGGATTCCTGTTTGGAGTTAATCCATACTAACCTTAGACACTCTTTTAGAATGGGACTTATCGAAGCTGAACCAGGTATCACCATCCATCTCCTCCATTTGCTTGTACATGCCTCTGTACCAAGCATGTTGTTCGACTCCATTCCCCACAATCTTATCACATATGTGTGTGGCTCCATCTTCATCCACTATACATCCACGTGGGAGGACTTATGCAACCTGCAACAGGAGCTGCCCCAGGCTTGTGTGCATGTATTTTAGCACCATCTCGACCACTACGGAGAAACCGAGTGGGAGTAATGGCAGCCCTGCAAACAGGTGTTGCTTCAGGCCCATGTGCATACTCCTGTAGCACTCTCTCGACCACTCCGCCATTTGAGTGGGAGAAATTTTGGCAATCCTTTACTAGGCGTCACCTTAGGCATGTGTGC
>CM075977.1:316400551-316435162 GCA_038087875.1 Malacoraja senta
AGGCAGGTGGTATCAAAATCCAGTGTAATTACTAAAGTTGACTGCACAGGGCAATGTTTCTGCATAGATTCATAGAGTCGTAGTCATAAGGCACAGAAACAGGCTTTTCAGTCCAATTCGTCCATACCGACCAAGATGGTCCATCTAAGATAGTCCCATTTGGCCCGTATCCCTCTAAACCTTTATACCCACCATCTCTGAGTGATAATGATGCCCCTCAGATTCCTATTGTATTGCGTCCCTCCCACCCAGCCTAAACATTTGTGTTTCCCTACCCTGGGTAAAAAATGCTGCACATTCACCTTATCTATTCCCCTTATGATCTTATACACCTCTCAGCTTCCTGCACTCCATGGAATAAAGTTCTAACCTGCCCAATATGTCTTTATAGATTAAGTCCTTTAGTCTTGACAACATCCTCGGAAATCTTCTCTGTGCCCTTCCTTCTGAATGGTATCTTCCCTCTGGCAAGGTGAACAAAACTGAACATAAGACTCCAAGTGTGGCATCATCAACGTACAAGTTCAACCTAGCTCAGGCACTCGAGTCCTGGCAACATCTTTGTAAATCGTTTCTGCATGCTGAGCACAAAGAAATGATCTGTTACACAAGTAAAATGAGATAATTGTGGAGTCGGATGCAATCTGAAGGCAGAATGTGCGGAAAAGAAATACAAAGAGTTTTGTTGGCAAGCTTTAAAAAAAACAATGGGACGCATCACTCTGAGCTGGGCCTACTGCCCAGATTCTTTGGCCACAGTCTTCATCCACTCTCGTTTCACATGGTTGAGCGTGAAGGGTTGACTTCACTGACTCCCTGAGTCTGGGAGTTGAGGGGTGAAGTGCTGCACCGTCTTAAAGCCCTGTCCCACGATACGAGTTCATTCCAAGAGCTCTCCCGAGTTTTAAAAAAATCAAACTCGTGGTAAGCACGGAGAATGAACGGAGCGGGTACGTCGGAGCTCGGGAACGTCTCTTAGCGCTAACGGCAGGTACTCGGGAAGACTCGCTAACGGCAGGTAAGCACGGGAAGACTCGTGAGGATTTTTCAACATGATGAAAAATATCCACGAGAGCCCCGAGTACCGACGAGTGGCCATTACCATAAATCTCCGAGTTCGAATTAGGACAAACTCGAGAGAACTCTTGGAATGAACTCGTACCATGGGACAGGGCTTTTAGCACTGATCTCAGGTACAGCAGGCAATGTTGGGGGTGGTGTCCACTCTATTATCAAAGCTATATTTGCTTCTATGTGTTTAAAGCTATATGAAAACTATAGGGAATTATGTAAATAATTTAAAGTTAAGATATTGAAAAAAATTAAAAGCACGTATATATGAATAGAAAAATCCTAATTTAAAATAATAAGTTATGTTTCCAATAAGGTATGATCATCTCTGTTTAAATGAACTGGAACTCTGATTCCATGCAGGGTTTGACTTGGCTCAGGATTGGGAGAAGTGGAATCCTTGGCTAGATACCAGTGAAACTAACAAGGGTGTGTTCCCCAATTAGACTCTACATGGAACAATCTCCAACTACTTGATTGAAAGGGGCAGGAGAGTCTACGCTTTCAGACTGCTATTAGAAATACATGAAGATTTGTTGATGGTCCTAAGTGGGCATAATATGAATGTTGGGGGAGTCCAGAAACAGGGGCCACAGTTTAAGAATAAGGGGTAGGCCATTTAGAACAGAGATGAGGAAAAACGTTTTCACCCAGAGAGTTTGAATCTGTGGAATTCTCTGCCTCAGGAAGCAGTGAAGGCCGATTCACTGGATGCTTTAAAGAGAGAGTTAGATAGAGCTCTTAAAGATAGTGGAGTCTAAGGGATATGGGGAGAAGGCAGGAATGGGGTACTGATTGTGGTGATCAGCCATGATCACAGTGAATAGTGGTGCTGCCTCAAAGGGCTGAATGGTCTATTCCTGCACCTATTGTCTATTGTCTATAACTGTGGCCAATGTCCTCTGTTAGAAGTAAGGAATGCAAAGATGCAACAATACATTTTGAACTTGGCCCAATATTGTAATTGTTAACACCCCAAATTACTACCAATGCAAACCAGATGTTGCTAAGGAAAAGATTGAGTGGAGAAATATGCCTAATAAAGGTGAACTTTGACATGCCATTCTCATTAAAAGCTGGATGGATATTTAAATATTTGCCAGTGCAGACACAGAATGGCAAGAGAGACGCACTGTCTTACTTTGCAGCTGATGACAGTCAAAGTGGAAATAGAGCTGTCTCAGATTCTCGTAAAGGCAGTGACCCTCTAAGCTACTCCATAGTCATGACTAATTGTTCCTGTCACTGGCTATGCCAACAAAATGCTGCACAGTAGCTGTAAGTGGCTTTGCAACAGATGGCACAGCTTGGTTTTAGGTTCTCCAGCCGAGAGCCAACAAAGGCAGTACCTTGTGCCAGGTAGATGCTCCAGAAGCTTCAGATGGACTTTCTGCAGATTGCTGGTTGCTAGGCCAATTAGAGGATGCTGGCATGCCTTTCTTCATGCAGCGCCATTAAAGCAGGACATATTGTAATTTTATTGTTTTTTTCCATCATTGTGGTTATGCTTTTTGTACGAATTCAGGCAATATCAGGCCTATGCTTCCAGCCTCCTTCAGGAATTAAATGCTTGGTATTGCCCTAAAGCCAATCATATGACAGGGAGTATATGGAGGGTGGTGTCCACTCTATTATCAAAGCTCTATGAGCTTCAATGTGTTTAAATGTCTAGGTTTAAGACATGTTCTGTCTTAGATATGTTTATACAGTATGTGGTGGTGGAGAGACCTTCACTCATTTAATCTGCGTACGTGAGGCGCAAACGCATATAATGCCTTCTCATATAATCTGCGTACCCCCAGGACTGCGTACGTGAGGTGCAAACGCAACTCACTGACCAGGTAATGAGGGTAGAGAGTGACTTCCATGGTCATTGTATTGAGGAACTTTAACAACGCTAACCTCAGCCAAGACCTTCCAAAGTACAGACTTCATGTTACCTGTCCCAACAGAGGGGAGAGACCACTCGATCACTGTTACACTTCAATCAAGAACGCATATCGCTCTGTTCCCCGGGCACCTCTGGATCTCTCTGATCATTGTCTAGTTCACCTTATTCCAACCTACAGGCAGGAACTAAAATCTGCTAAGCCTGTGGTCAGAACAACGAAAAGGTGGACAAGCGAGGGCATTGAGAACCTACAGTCCTGCTTTGACTGCACTGATTGGAATGTGTTCAGGGAAACAACCACAATCCTCGATGAGTATACAGACACCGTGACATCATATGTCAGCTTTTGTGAGGACAGTTGCATTCCCACGAGGACCCGGATCTGGTTCAACAACGACAAGCCCTGGTTTACTGCAGAACTCAGACAGCTCTGCCAGTCTAAAGATGAGGCCTACAGGAGCGGGGATGCAGACCTCTACAGGCAGGCCAAGTACAAGCTGAGAAGAGGAATCAGAGCTGCCAAGGAAATGTACTCTGAGAAGTTGAGGAGCAAGTTCTCAGCTAATGACTCTTCTTCTGTTTGGAAGGGCTTACAAGAAATCACCAGCTACAAGCAGAAAATCACCCGCTCCTTGGACCAATGACCTGAAGTGGAAAGCTGACCAATGACCTGAACCACCACAGCACAGAGTCTGCTTCGTTGAAGGTACACAACGACCTCCTTCTCGCCATCGACTCCGGCGACTGTGCTATTCCCTCCTTCTCGACCACAGCGCAGCGTTTGATACAGTGGACCATACCATCCTAATTGACCGTCTCCGGTACTGGGTCGTGTTGATGGCATTGCCCTGAGCTGGTTCGTTTAGTTTCCTACCTAAAAAACAGGAGTTTCTCTACCAATATAGGCAATTCTTTCTCTTCCCCAGCTAGCCTTTTCTGCGGGGTTCCACAAGGCTCCATCCTTGGCCCCATTCTCTTCTCTCTGTACATGCTCCCCCTCAGCCAAGTCATTCAAAGGCATGGCATTTCTTTCCACTGCTATGCAGATGATACACAGCTCTATCTCCCCCTGAAACCCAACAACCGGTCTAATTTAAACAGCCTCATGTACTACCTTGATGATTTAAAATGCTGGATGGCTCGGAACTTCCTCCATCTTAATGAGAGCAAGTCTGAGGTCATCCTACTCAGCCCCTCCCACCAAAACTACAACAGGCAGCCTTGGAAGCCTAACCTCCTTAGTCAAACCGCACGTCAAAAACCTTGGCGTGATATTTGACTCCGCATTAAAGTTTGACAAGCAAGTCAACTCTGTGGTAAAAGCTGGATTCTTCCAGGTTCGTACAATAGCTAAATTTAAATCATTCCTCAAATTCGACGACCTTGAAAAAAATCATCCACGCATTCATCTTCTCCCGCCTTGACAACTGCAACTCCCTATACACTGGCATCAGCCAATCATCCCTGTCCCATCTGCAATTGGTCCAAAACGCCACAGCAAGACTTCTGATGGGTACCCGTAAAAGAGACCACATCACCCCGATCCTGGCCTCTCTTCACTGGCTCCCAGTACGTTATAGAATCAACTTCAAGCTCCTCTTATTTATTTCCAAAGCCCTTAACGGCTTGCCCTCCACCGATATCAAAAATCTTCAACCAACCATTCTACCTCCAGGTCCCTCAGGTCGGCCGACTTGGGGCTACTGACTATCCCGCGGTCTAGGTTTAAACTCAGGGGTGACCGCGCTTTTGGGGTTGCAGCACATAAACTGTGGAATAGCATCCCGCTCCTCATCAGAACTGCCCCCACCATCGACTCCTTTTAAGCCCCTGTCCCACTTACGTGTCCTTGGCATGCTAATTACGTGACCTCATGGTCGCGTTGAGCCTCGACGGTCCCGCGAAGGTCGCGTGCGACTTCATTCGACCGCACAGCCGTCTGGAGCGCGTGACGTCATTTGAAGATGGACACAAAATGCCGGAGTAACTCAGCAGGACCGGCAGCATCACTGGAGAGAAGCAATGGGTGATGTTTCGTGTCGAGACTCTTCTTTTGTGTCTTTCTTCAATTTTCTTGGCCCCTCTCTGGGAGTAGAAGTGAGGGGGCGATGTCGCACACAACTACATATCCCTCCGCGTTTCTCAGTGGGACCGGCCCCACGTGGCCATACGATGCCCGTTCGCCTCAACGCGACGACGAGGTCGCGTAATTTGCGTGCCAAGGACACGTAAGTGGGACAGGCCCTTAAGTCATGACTCAAAACCTATTTCTACTCACAAGTGTTTTTGAGCCCATCTGATGTGGCACTGTAAACAGTTTATGTATGTATTGTTGAGTCTGTGTACCATTGTATGTAGCACACTAGTACCTGCACTGATGTGGAGCACTTTGGACAACGTGAGTTATTTTTAAACGTGCTATACAAATAAATGTATTATTATTATGATTGCAGGTTCGATAAACAGAAACTTAACCCTGGTACCCTCTCCCCAACTAACACTTCACACCTACTCGCTGCCTGACTCCAGTCTGCAAAAACTGGACCCCTCCCCACCCACTCCTCCCCAACCACCACTTCACACATTAGAGCCTGACTCCAGTCTGCAAAGACTGAGCCCTTTCCCACCCACCCCTCTACAATCACCACTTAACACCCACTTACAGCCTGACTCCAGTCTGCAAAGACTGGGCCCTGGGCCACTACCCACCCCCTCCTTGCTGCCATCATCAGTCTGGCCACTTCTCCATCACCAACAATAGAAATTGGGGAGGTGGAGAGGCTATTCAGAAGACAGAAAAGCCAGAAATCTCCAGGACCGGACAATGTTTCCCCCTCCACCCTCAAGCTCTGTGCCGACTACAGGTGCTGTCTGTACAGAGTTTGTACGTGCTCCCCATTACCTGCGTGGGTTTTCTCCGAGATCTTCGGTTTCCTCCCATATTCCAAAGACGTATGGATTTAGGTTTGTAGGTTAATGAGCTTGTTGTATGTGTAAATTGTCCCTGGTGTGTGTAGGATAGTGTTAATGTGCGGGGATCACTGGTCGGCGTGGTCTCGGTGGGCTGACGGGCCTGTTTCCATGCTGTATCTCTAAACTAAACTAAACTAAGGCTGTACCTCACTGTGCTCATGCATAGGACAATAAATATCTTGACAGACATTGTGGTTTTCTGAGACTAACCTGGCATGGTCATGACTATTTTGTCTCTTAAAGATTTTAACACAAATGTATTTGAATGAGGAGACATAGCTCATGGTAGGTCATCTTTCTTAGATTCCTCCTCGTCCCTCCACTGTGAGCAACCTCCTTATACAATTATTTTCCAAATAGCATTGCCAAACTCATAGTGATAGTCCCTTGGGCTCTCTGGCAGTTAGCTAATCAAACGCAACCTTTAGTAAAAGACAGTTGGACATAGCTGTTGGATTAGCACATTATCCAACTGTAGTTACACAAAAATGCTGGAGAAACTCAGCGGGTGCAGCAGCATCTATGGAGCGAAGGAAATAGGCAACGTTTCGGGCTGAAACCCTTCTTCAGACTCCTGGTAGCATACTGAGGAAGGGAAAGGTAGGTTGGGGCAGGTTTGGCTGAAGGGTCTGTTTCCATGCTGAAAGACTCCATGACTATGACTCAGTGAAGATTTCTAAACTGTGTCAGACTGTTCCAAAATGTTTTACAGCTGTTTTTACCGATGAAACATGACAGCCAATTTGCACTTTGTGAGCTGGCACAGACGGCAATAGCGATCTTGCTCGAGGGATAAATATAGGGGACAATTATTCTGCTCTTGAATGTGTCACATTCAAGGATGCCATTTGTACAGGAACTGGGGAATTGTTCATGGATCATGGAGCAAACTTTCTGAACAAGAAAGATGTCTGGATTAACTTCCAATAGATCAGAAAGAAAACCTGTGTATTAAATTTAAATCTCTTTGACTAAGTACAGTTTAGTTTATTGTCACATGTACCGAGGTACAGAGAAAAACTTTTGTTGCATGCTAACCAGTCAGCAGAAAGACAATACAAGACTGAACTTTGATGCCTTCCCTCACAGTGGGAACCGTTGATTTCACTGTGGGGGGGGGGGGGGTTATGTTTTATGTTAAATTCTAAAGTGTTGTGTTTATCTTATTTGTGTGCTGCATGGTAACTCAAATTTCACTGCACCAATTGGTGTATGTGACAATAAATGTCCTTTGTCCTTTGTACATGATTACAATCTATCCATTTACAGTGTATACATACATGATAAGGGAATAACCTTTAGCGCAAGGTAAAGCCAGCAAAATCCGATCAAGGATAGTCTGAGGGCCTTCAAAGAGGTAGACAATAGTTCAGCACTGGTCTCAGGTTGTGGTAGGATGATTCAGTTGCCTGATAACAGCTGGGAAGAAACTGGCCCTGAATCTGGTGGTGTGCGTTTTCACACTTCTATTCCTTTTGCCTGATGGGAGAGGGGAGAAGAGATGGTGGCCAGGGTGCGACTCATCCCTGATTATGCTGCTGGCCTTGCCGAGGCAGTGTGAGGTATAAATGGAGTCAATAAAAGGGAAGATAGACACAAAAAGCTGGAGTAACTCAGTGGGACAGGCAGCATCTCAGGAGAGAAGGAACGGGTGACGTTTCGGGTTGAGATCCTTCTTCAGACAATAGAAGGGAGGTTGGTTTGTGCAATGGTCTGGGCTGCGTCCACAATTCGCTGAAATTTCTTGTGGTCTTGGATGGAGATGTTCTCAAACCAAGCTGTGATGCATCCTAATAAAATGCTTTCTATGGTGCATCTGTCGAAGTTGGTGAGAGTTGTCGGGGACATGCCAAACTTCCTCAGCATTCTAAAGAGGTAGAGGCATTGATATGGTTTCTTTGTCATTGCTTCAATATGGGCATTCCAGTAGAAGTTGTTGTTTATATTGACTCCAAGCAATTTCAACCATCTCTATTTCGGCACCGTCAATGCAAACTGGGGTATGTGTACCGCTTCACTTCCGAATGTCGATCACTATCTATTTCACCTTTGGTTGATGAATGTACATAATGTATGGAAAATCTAACATGATACTTGCTTTTCCACAGTGTGAGTAAGATAATATCGCTAATATATTCACACTATTTAACGACAACATTTTGCTTGTCCGGATTATAAGAACTATCATTGATATCTAACATTTTGACATCAGGATCATTGAAGTGAGTGGCTTGATTAATGCAGCAGTATTTTCAAATCACTGACCTGCAAGGAAAGATGAATTTTTATCAGTTGAATCTAAAGCAACCTGCTCAGTTCTAGGATAGTGGAATCTAGCCAATATTTATTTATTATCAGGAGGCCAATATTGTGAACAGTTATCTTCAGTTAAAGCCAGGTTATGTTGCTTAACGCCAGTCTTTACTTCTTGTGGTTGGCTGAGTTGGGAACAGCGACGAATAGGGAATAGCACAAGAATGGGATTTGGTCACCATATTCAAGGCCTAAATGGAGGAAAAAAAATATCCAGGGATTCAGGTAGTCTTCCTGAAGGCAGTGGGAACAGAAAACCTTATGCCACGAATCATGCACCAGGATCTGGATACATGATCTTTTAGGAAGGAGATGAGGAGAAATGTATTTAGTCAGAGGATGGTGAATCTGTGGAATTCTTTGCCACAGAAGGCTGTGGAGGCAAAGTCAGTGGATATTTTTAAGGCAGAGATAGATAGATACTTGATTAGTACAGGTGTCATAGGTTATGGGGAGGGCAGGATAATGGGGTTAGGAGGGAAAGATAGATCAGCCACGATTGAATGGTGGAGTAGACTTGATAGGCCGAATGGCTTAATTCTACTCCTATTCCTTATGACCTTGACACAATGGTCAAAGAAAACAATACAGCTTGAAATGAAGATATAAGGAACTGCAATTGCTGGTTTACAAATAAAAAATACTTTGAAATGAATTTTCTACTAACTAACCTGAGTATTGAGCAGCGCTGAATTCAGTGCACCCCTGTTGCTCATCTAGCAATAATCTCCATGAATTGATACTTATGCCCAATATTCCTGCGTCCACTGCAACTTCATGCTTGGCACATCACAGGTATTCCACCATGGCAGCCACACTACTCAAACTGATGGCACAGCACTCGATGGCAGGATTTTCTCTCTTGGTACACAAGATAGTGAACAACCATGCATAGGGTCTAATTGGAGGATCACTGCGGACGTGCACCTTTTCATTTTTATGGGCGAGATGCTACTGACCATTATCTGAGGAGAGCTGAAGCATCAAAGATACCAATATCCTCATATGTAGTCCTCCTCCCCGCACGTCACATCCCCTCAACCTTGCACCTCCCCATGTGGCGCTCCTGAACCTTTATCATTTCAGATCCCCAGGAGCTGTGAATGGCTCCATCAGGGCAGCAACTGAAAGGATACCCAGATGATGAAGACAACATATCACCACTTGATCTTTGCATTTGTAGCCATCTGTTCAAATACCGTCACTATTTATTATTGGGAGAATAGTTTAGTGGTGGTGTTTGCACATGTTGAGACAAGGGAAAGGATTGTGAGGGTGTCATCTTGCTGGAGAGTATAGTTGCACATGAGATCTATTGTAGAGGACTTGTCTAGTTTAATTTAGAGTTTCAGCATGGAAATAGGCCCTTCAGCCCAAAGAGTCAGCGTCAACTAATGATCACCCATATATTAGTTGTATCCTACACACTAGGGATAATTTTTAAGAAGCCAATTAACCTACAATTCTGCATGTCTTTGGTATGTGGGAGGAAACCAGAGAACCTGGAGAAAACCCACATGGTCACATGGAGCACATGCAAACCATACAGACAGTACCCATAGTTAGGATCGAACCCGGGGTCTCTGGTGCTGTAAGGCAGCAACTCTACTGTTGCACCAGTGGACAACCCCCTGCATCCTTTGATATGGCAGCATCTAGATGAAGACTGGTGGACATGCAGAATGAAAGTTTGGTGCATGAGGATGTCTGCTCCAATCCTTCACTGATCATAACAAGGAGATCTGGCTCTAACCTGGTACAGGATTGTGCATTGATCTTGGAGCCAAGTTGGCACTGTAAAAAGTGGTGATCCACTCAATTCACAAAGTCATAATGTGGCCTTTGCTTGATGTATCAGCTTCTGTGGAGCATGTCATAGTCAACCATCCTCTGTGCCTCAAATTAGTGTTATGAGAATTCAGACTGCTGACTTCCTCTCTCTTGATTACAGTGTATAGATGATCATCGTAGATCTACATTCCTTAGGCACATGCACAGACCCACAACTCAGGTTGCCATCTTTATTCTTTAGGCTTTAAGAATACCTGCCAGAATGTGGAGGTGCTCTTTTTAAGTATGGAGTTAAGACTGCATTGACATCAACAGGTCAGGCTGTTATTTTAACCAATGGTCCTCACCTTTCATCTCTTATTCTCTGATATCCTATACTTACCAGTTACTCCTGCCTGGATGTCTGGTCATGAAACCAGAAAGTTTAATCAAACCAGCTTCATTTTGATGGAATCAGGGAGCTCAGGGAGATCTGAGGTCTATTCCGGCCCTCATCTGCCAGATTCAGACCAGACTGATTGCTGACCCAAGTGGAAGTGTTGATTCATAAATTATCAGCATGAATTCTGCCATTCTAAGCTAGTCACATTTGCTCTATTTGATTCTATTTATTCAGCAGATGTTGGGATATGACCCAGAATACCCTGGACTTGACATATGCAAGATGAGGACAAAATGCCAGTTCTTCTTGAATGCTGGAGCCAATTCTAACTCAAGCCACCCGATGGGAAACCACTGAGTTGCCAATGTTATACTTTTGCTGAGCTTTGCTTTCCAATGCACTTTGTTGGAGATGTCACATGCTGCAGGCTAGAACTTGACTTATGATGGCAAGGTGTATAAGATTTTACTTCGGAGTCACGTGAGTGGTTCCGTGAAGAACCCGTCATTACGTCAGACGCATTGCGCAACGACTGGCTGGAAGGCGCGTTGCTCCTCCAGCGGTAAGTTTTAAAACCCTCAGGTAAGTGTTTAAAATTTACTCGGAGGTCATTTTCTTAGGCCGGTAATTCTTGTTACAGGAGCAAGTTCGATTCGATGGAGAAAGCGTCTAAGGTGAAGGCAAGGCGAGCCGCCGGGAGAGCAGCTATGGAAGACTGCGGGTAGCGGGCGGCCGTCTATCTCACCTTCCGAGTCGCTGGCGGCACGGCCAGTGACTTCAGACTTGGTGCCTCCTGAGAGCACCGTGGCTGCACCACTGGGGCGGAAAACCACAAAGAAGTCTGCAAGGCCCGTTGACTCGGATGAGTCAGGCCAGGTACAAGGGATAGCGTCTGTGGACGTTTGTCCAGGATGGAGCTCCTAATGGAGAGGATGCTCCACCAAGATGCGCTCCAACAGGTGGAGTTGTATCAGCGCGGGTCTCCTCGGGGGCCCGCGCCGGCGGCTCCTTTATCAGGGCTGCTTAATATCTCCCTCTCGGAGGAGGAGAGCATGCGGGGTCAATTTTATTCTGACTCCGAGTCCGTGGGTATAGCCATGGAGCATATCCCAAGGCAAGAAGGGCACGAGCCAGAGGTGCCAGTCATGGCATCAAGATTTGCAATCCCGACCGAAACAGGGGAACCGCTGGGAGAAGATTTGGCCGCGAGTATAAATTACCAGGCCTCACACCAACCTCAAGAGCACACTATGGAGGAAACGTCCAAAAAATATGAGACTCTTGCTAACTGTGTTCTGCTCAAAGTGCCGACTGTTAACCACGCCATCTGGGGTCACATGGGCGTAGGTATCAGATCTCAGGAATTGAGGCTCCAGAAGATACTGAAGCTGCTCGCCTCGGGGATCACATAATTCGCCAGGTCGGTGGATGGAGGGGCCCTAGCTGATGCACAGCAGGATGCCCTGGCCCTAATGTGCAATGCACATTTTGAAATAAACTGCCTGAGAAAGAGTGCCATCCATCCTACTATCAACCCCAAGTTCGCGGCTGTGTGTAAATCCAGCAATATTCAACCGCCGAATCTGTTGTTCGGTAAAGATCTCTCAAAAAGAGTCAAGGAACTGGACAACGAGGCCAGAACGGTCGGACTCATCAGAGCCCCGGCGATTAGCAAAACTTCACTTCGACGGCAGCACCCCTACAAACGGTTCGCTGAATCTGGTTGAGGCCAAAGACCAAGCCGGCCATTCACAAATATGTGCAGTTGGCGCACTCCAACAGTGGCACGGGCGAACATGTTCTTACCCCCCAAAATCCGGGGGCAGAAATATCCACCGGTAACCATGGAGGTAGGTGGGTCTGGGTCTTTTCGGAACATACTATGTGTGGATCAGTTACAAATTGGGGGAGATTACACTTGTTTTTGAATGAATGGTATTGGATAACATCAGATTCATTTATACTGCACAGTATACAAGGGTTCCGAATTGAGTTCCTTCCCAATTTGCGTCCACCCACACAGCATACACCAAGCCGTAAATTGTTTTTTTCACAAGAAGAGAATTTGGATGTACAAGCTGAAATTAAAAAGTTATACAAAAAAGGGGTAATTGAGAAGTCATTTCATCAATCTCATCAATTCGTGTCTAATATTTTTCCTCGGCGAAAGAAGGATGAGGGAAGTCGAATCATTCTTGACTTGACGAACTTTAACCCCTTTGTGCAGTATAAACATTTCAAAATGGAAACTTGTGTTACTGTCAAACAACTGATTTCCAGAGGATGTTATATGGCATGTATAGATCTTAAAGATGCATATTATTCAGTACCCATTCATAAAGATCATCAGAGATATTTGAAGTTTAGCTGGATGAGGCAATTATGGCAATTTAAAGCTTTGCCTAATGGGTTAACCTCGGCCCCTAGATTATTTACAAAACTGTTAAAACCAGTGTTGGGGCTACTCCAGGCTCAGAGTCATATTGTAATGGCTTATTTGGATGATATCTTAATCATAGGAAAGACTCGGAAAGCAGCTGAATTATCTGTTTCAGCTGCTAAACTCATGTTTGAGAGATTGGGGTTTCTCATCCATCCAGTTAAATCCAAATTGATACCAATTAGAGTTATTGATTATTTGGGATTCACCATTAACTCAACATATGTCTGTGACTCTGCCCACGGGCAAGAGATTAGAATTAATTGAAGGCTGTAACGAGCTCATGGTGGAGCACCAACCTTCAATTCGTCATGTGGTTAGCATAATTGGCAAATTAGTGGCTGCTTTTCAAGCTGCACAATTTGGACCTTTGCATTATCAAAATTTACAACGTGCAAAGGAGCAGGCACTCAAAATACATGCAGGTCACTTTGATAGGTCCATGCAGTTGCCAGTTGAAGCCATTGCTGAATTACAGTGGTGGTTAGAGAACATTTGGCATTGCTCCAGTAAAATTCTGATTGAGAAACCTTCAGTTGTTTTACAGACTGTTGTTAGTGCTCTAGGATGGGGTGCTACTGATACCATCTTTAGCTGCAGAGGCAGATGGAATATGCATGAAGCATTTATTCTTCAATCACATGGAATTAACTATTTAGAACTGTTGTGAGCATTCTATGGCCTTAAGGCTTATTGTACTAGTATGCATCACTTGCATGTTCAGCTTCAGATTGACAACACTACGGCAGTGGCGTATGGAATCAAGTCAGTATCTTGTGATAAATTGGCTAACCTTATTTGGCACTGGTGCATTACAAGAAACATTTGGGTTTCAGCTATCTACTTACCAGGTAGATTCAACATGGTGGCGGACACCAGGACACGAACATTCAATGACAATATAGAATGGATGTTGAATCATGAAGTATTTAATGATATTGTCGCTCGGTATGGTGTACCAGATATCGATTTGTTTGCATCCAGACTCAATCACCAGTTACCGAAGTATGTTTCATGGGAACCAGACCGAGGGGCAGTGCAGGTAGATGCATTCTCGCTACACTGGGGTGGAATGTTTTTATATGCATTTCCCCCATTTTGCCTCATCAGTCGGTGCTGGCTCAAAATCAAGCAGGACTGCGCCTCAGGCGTTTTTGTAGTACCCGACAGGCCTACACAGCCATGGTTCCCACTCGTTTTGGGAATAATAACACAGCCTCTGATGACTGTCCCTAAATGCAGTAACCTACTGGTGCACCCTGTGACTGGAGAGAAACACCCATTGCATGACCGTATTGCTCTATTGATTTGCAGATTCTGAGGAGGCCATACCTGGGGCTCGGACTATCCGATCGTACCGTGGATGTGATCACTGCGGCTTGGAGGGATAGTACCAAAAGACAGTACATCTCTCATGCAAAGAAATGGGAGGTGTTTTGCTTACGGGGAACATAGCATATCAAACAACATGCATCTCAGATGTGTTGGAATTTCTTTCAACGCTATATTTTGATGAGGGGTTAAGCTATAGTGCCATCAATAGTGCCAGGAGTGCCTTATCAGCGTACTTATGGCTAGCGCTGGAACCACACTCTGTTGGATCTCTCCCTTTAATATCCCGATTCATGAAGGGTATTTTTAACTCTAATCCCCCCAGGCCCAGGTACTCGGAAATCTGGGATGTGAGCGAGGTACTCACGCTGCTTCACCAGTGGGCTCCAGCCACATCCCTGTCTTTGCCCAAAATCACTCTAAAGGTGATCATGCTCATGGCGCTGGTTTCAGCGCAACGGGTCCAGGCGTTGCGGAAGCTGCAACTGGACAGGATGGTGTCATCCGGAAATAGCATAACGTTTTACATTTATGATTTACTTAAGCAGAGCAGACCAGGGGTGTCCGGGTTCAAGCTTATTTTTACGGCATACCCCGCGGATTTGCGGTTGTGTGTAGTTACGCACTTACAGGAATATATCAAGGTCACCAAGAGCCTCAGAGGCTCAGAGTTAGCGTTATTATCAGTCACAAAAAGCCACATAAGAAGGTGTCGGTACAGACCATTTCACGATGGCTGAAACAGGTTCTGGTTTGTGCGGGAGTAGACACTGACATTTGTGCGGGAGTAGACACTGACATTTTTAAAAATCTCACTCCACCATCAACGTCAGCAGCAAGGGTGCTGGACGTCCCTCTCGGCCATATCCCCGCGGTCGCAGGATGGTCAAATGAACTGATATTTCAGAGGTTCTATAATAAACCTCTTACGACACCGGGGGTATTCGCCCATTCCATTTTAGATTCTGTTTCATAGCTTCCCCCTGGGAGAGAGGGGTCGCTATTGTTTTTTCGTTGTTAATTAAAGCATCAACATGTTCAAATTTATGCCATGTTTCAATGCATTGTTTATTATTCACTCATCCTGGGTCAACTGATGCAGTGTGAGATACCTGGATTCGTATCCATGGCATGAAATCACAGAGCTTTGAAATCTTCACGGAATCACTCACGTGACTCCGAAGTAAAATAATAAAATTAAACGAGAACTTACCAGTTTGAAGTTTGATCTTTATTTTATGAGGAGTTACGATGAGCGATTACGTGCCCACCGCTCCCAACCCTCATATCACAAAGGTCATCTGGTAGTTCTAGTTTTCTAATCTTACTATGTTACTTCAATTACTGTTATCTGTGATTTCACACCGCTGCTTTGAAGATTAACGCGTATGCGGACTGGCGGGGTTCTTCACGTAATTGCTCATCGTAACTCCTCATAAAATAAAGATCAAACTTCAAACTGGTAAGTTCTCGTTTAATCTTACTATTTGTGCATATATATTTCAAGAGGTGATGGTTTCTTTGTGAGTCGAATGTTTTAGGGAATTGAGATGTTGAGTCTTTGAGCTATTGCTGCAGACTTAAAGTTCCAGACATTCAGTGATAACATTATTTGCTGCAAAGCATGCACATTATGTAATCATAACACAGCACTGTGGCGGCACAGTGGCGCAGCAGTAAGTTGCTGCCTTACAGCATCAGAGACCCGAATTTGAACCTGACTACGGGTGCTGTCTATATTGCGTTTATCCGTTCTCCGTGTGACCACGTGGATTTTCACTGGGTGCTCCGGTTTCCTCCCATATTCCAAACGTGTACAGCCTTGAAGCTTAATTTTCTTCTCTAATTTGTCCTTGGTGTGTAGGATAGAATTAGTGCTATTGGTGATTGTTGGTAGGTGGAGACTCAATGGGCTGAATGGCCTGTTTCCCGCTAAACTAAACTAAAAACAGGCCCTTCAGCCCAACTCGTGCATTCTGACCAAAATGCCCCATCTAAGCTGGTCACATTTGCTAACATTAGGCCCGTATCTCTCTAAACTTTTCATTTCTATGTACCTATCCAAGTGTCTTCTCAATGTTGTTATTGTACCTGCCTCAACTAACTCCTCTGGCAACTTGTTCCGTATATTCACCTGAGTGAAAAAGTTGCCCCATCAGGATCCTATTAAAACTAAATGCAGTATTCCAACTGTTGTTTCACCAACATCTTGTACAATTGTAACATAATGTCTCAATGTCTATATTCAATACCCTGACTGGTGAAAGCCAATGTACTAAAAGCCTTCCTTACCATGCTACAAACGTGTGATACTACTTTCAGGGAACTATGTATTTGCACTCCTAGATCTCTCTGCTCCACAACACTCCACTGTGCCCTACCATTCATTGCAAAGGTCCTGCCCTGGTTTGACTGCCTAAAATGCAATGTTTTGCGCTTAACTTATTAAACTCTATTAACCATTTCACAGCCCAGTTGCCCAGCTGATCAAAAGTTGCGTTGGGGGACCAGCCCACCCGTGTGATGCTGGGACCCAACGGGTCACACTTAGTCTAGTATATATATATATATATATCTCTGCTGGGCCTCCCACAATTTCTTCTCCAGCTACGCACACCTTTCTTAGATATATCTGCTCAAGCCTGGGTGACTTATCTGCCTTCATACGACTTAATGGGCCTGTCCCACTTAGGCGATTTTTTTCAGCGACTGTCGGTGACTGTCATAGTCGTGGCAGGTCGCCACAAAACCGTCGACTGGACCTCCCCTACGATAATGTTTACAACAATCTACCACCTAGTCGACGTCAAGCTATGGCAAGCTACCGACAAACGACGACCCATTAGGACGTCCACCTACGGCCACACCCACGACAAGGTAAGACAATTCAGTCGCCGGTACCTGTCGCCGGTTGACTTAGGTAATCGCCAATGGAATTCACTGAAGTCAGCACCGGCGACAGCCTACATCATCCTGGCGACAACCTACGACAGCACCTACGTCAGGCTAAGCTCATTGGAGTCAAGCCAACTGTCGCCGAAAAGTTTTGAACATTTCAAAATCCAGCGGCGACCAGAAAAACGTTACGATTCTTTGGGCGACTGAGGAGACTATACAGGCGACACTCCGGCAACCATGTTGCAAAAGCCTAGTCATCTGTAGTTGCCTAAAAAATCGCCTAAGTGGGAAAGGGGCATAGGACATCCAGCATCTTCTCGGATAGTCCTCAAGACATCTCCATTAACTGTCCCAAGTTCCTGAAGCTTCCTGCCTTCCTTCAGAGTATAAACTCATTGAGGACCTTGCCCATTTCCTGTGGCTATACACATAGATAACTGCTTTGGTTTCTGAGAGACCTTATTTTCTCCCTTAATGTACTCACAACATCTCTTTGGATTTGTCATAATTTTATATACCAGAGCTATCTCCTGCCCCCTCTTTGCTCTCCTGATTTCCTTCTTAAGTACACACCTCAGTCCCATTAACTCCTCCCAGATACATTTGATCCCAGCTGCCTATACCTGGCCCATGCCTTCTTTTTCCTGACCAGAGCCTCGAATACTCTCACCATCCAGGCTTCCTTATTCTCAGCTGCCTTGATCTTCACTCCAACAACTGTTTCCTTGCATGTTTAGATTTAGTTCTTGTACTTGCATGTGTTTTGTAAGTCATGTTATGCTGTGACAAATACACCTATATTTTCCTTGATCTCTATCCCCTTTATCCTATTTTCACACCTTACACTTCCTTATCTATGTATCACACTGTCCCCTGACATCAGTCTGAAAAAGGGTCACCCCTTCCTACTCTCCAGAGATGCTGCCTGTCCCGCTGAGTTACTCCAGCATTTTGTTTCTAATCCAGAAATATAGCTTTGCTTCTCTCCTATTGGCATTTTCACCTAATTTAGGCATGTTAACATTTACTGGTTTCTGCCAGAGACTTGCTTAGCATTTACATCTTCCTTTAGCACAGCTCCCAGGTTATATTGAACTTCAGGATGGCAGCTGAAATTGTGGCTATTAATCCTCTGACCAGATGCAGTTTGCTCTGAGGTATCTTTAGCTGCAAAGTGTTATGCTGACAGTTCACACAATCAGCATCCAGTAATTCCACCTCCATACAATGCAGTCGCTTTTGCTGCCCCCCACTTTGACTGTCACACTTTGTTTTTCGATCCACAAGTCGGTACCCAGCAGGATGCAATGGTGATGTTTGTACAGTGACAATTTCCATGCTTGATTTCTTGATGCTGATTAGAAACTGCAAAATGTCCCCACACTGTTTGATTTATCACACTTGGGGAAAACTGCAAATTTTCGCTTTGCCAAAGCAAAAGTTTTATTTGTAATTACACTGATAAGGAAAACAAAGGTCCAGTAATATGTCACCAGGGTAATTGAAATATATTTTCCATTTCTAAATGTTAGATTTCCATTTCGAGACTCATACTTAAATAGCAATTGGGACTATGATACGATACGATAGAACTTTATTTATCCCAGGAGGGAAATTGGTCTGTTAACAATAAAACACAAGATACATGAAACATAAAATTAAAGTGATGAGTGG
This sequence comes from Malacoraja senta, assembly GCA_038087875.1. Taxonomy (NCBI): domain Eukaryota; kingdom Metazoa; phylum Chordata; class Chondrichthyes; order Rajiformes; family Rajidae; genus Malacoraja; species Malacoraja senta. The sequence continues at coordinate 316,419,317 of CM075977.1, forward strand.
AAAGGACTGGGGATGTGCACAGATTGGGGTGGGGGGAGAGGGGAGTCAGTCTATCCCACAACAGAAGGGGGAGGTGTTGTACAGTTTGATAGCCACATGGAAAAAGGATCTCCTGTGGCGTTCTGTACTGCATCTTAGTGGAACCAGTCTGTTGTTGAAGGTACTCCTCAGGTTGACCAGTGTGTAATGGAGGGGGTAATCAGTATTGTCCAAGATTCTCTGCAGTTTGAGGAGCATCCTCCACTCCAAGACCATCTCCTATGAATCCAACTCTCCCCACAGGACGTAGCCAGCCTTCCTGATGAGCTTGGTGATCCTGCTGGCGTCCACGGCATTCACCCTGCTGCCCCAGCACATGACAACAAAAAATATGGTTCTGGCCACCACCGATTGTTAGAACATCTGTAGCATCTTACTGCAGATGTTGAAGCAGCAGAGCCTCTTCAAATGTTCCAGTTTACTGTCCAGGTACACTCCAAGGTATTTCTACTCCTTGGTAAACTGCACATCCACATCATTGGTCGAGACAGGGGACAGGGGTGTTCCTCTCTTCCTAAAGTCCACCACTAACTAAGATGCAAGACTGGAGGACAGAGGATCTAAGGGGGTAGTGGAACTGAAAGAAATTTTCATTAGGCGAGAAATAGTATTGGGTAGGCTAATGGGACTGAAGGATGATAAATCCCCTGGGCCTGATGGTCTGCATCCCAGGGTCCTCAGGGAGGTGGCTCTAGAAATAGTGGACGCATTGGTGATCATTTTCCAATGTTCAATAAATTCAGGATCAGTTCCTGTGGATTGGAGGATAGCTAATGTTATCCCACTTTTCAAGAAAGGAGCAAGAGAGAAAACGGGGAATTACAGACCAGTTAACCTGACTTCAGTGGTGGGAAAGATGCTGGAGTCAATTATTAAAGAGGTAATAATGGGGCATTTGGATAGCAGTAAAAGGATTATTCCAAGTCAACATGGATTTATGAAAGGGAAATCATGCTTGACTAATCTTCTGGAATTTTTTGAGGATGTGACAAGTAAAATGGATGATGGGGTGCCAGTGGATGTAGTGTATCTAGACTTTCAGAAAGCCTTTGATAAGGCCCCGCACAGGAGACTGGTGACTAAAATAAGAGCACATGGTATTGGGGGTAGGGTGTTGACATGGATAGAAAATTGGTTGGCAGACCAGAAGCAAAGAGTAGGAGTGAACGGGTCCTTTTCAGAATGGCAGGCAGTGGCGAGTGGAGTGCCGCAAGGCTCGGTGTTGGGGCCGCAACTGTTTACCATATATATTAATGATTTGGAAGAAGGAATTAGGAGCAACACTAGCAAGTTTGCGGATGACACAAAGCTGGGTGGCAGTGTGAACTGTGAAGAGGATGTTAGGAGGTTGTAGGGTTACCTGGACAGGTTGAGTGAGTGGGCAGATGCGTGGCAGATGCAGTATAATATAGATAAATGTGAGGTTATCCACTTTGGCGGCAAAAACAAGGGGGCAGATTATTATCTCAATGGGGTTAGGTTAGGTAAAGGGGAGGTACAGCGAGACCTGGGTTTCCTTGTACACCGGTCACTGAAAGTTGGCGTGCAGGTACAGCAGGCAGTGAAGAAAGCTAATGGAATGTTGGCCTTCATAACAAGAGGATTTCAGTATAGGAGTAAAGAGGTTCTTCTGCAGTTGTATAGGGCTCTGGTGAGACCACATCTGGAGTATTGTGTACAGTTTTGGTCTCCTAATTTGAGGAAGGACCTCCTTGTGATTGAGGCAGTGCAGCGTAGGTTCACAGTATTGATCCCTGGGATGGCGGGACTGTCATATGAGGAAAGATTGAAAAGACTAGGCTTGTATTCACTGGAGTTTAGAAGGATGAGGGGGGTTCAATACCCCCCTCAAAGGCCAATGATAACAATACCACAGCCTCATTCAGCAGAAACTGGCTGGATTATAGCAGTTGAGATGGCTGGCTCTCTAATGTTGCCTGGCTATAGATTCCCCCTCTTTTGAGGAGGCAGGAGAGTGCACAGGACTGAAGGCAGTTGGGCACAACATTTAATTGCACGATGCCATCTCCAACAACGTCATTACAAACAGACTACAACTTAAACCTACGGCTTCCCTGCCACATATTGCTGCAGTAAGAGAAATTAATACTTGGGAAAGCCAAAGCATACATGTATTTTTAAAGAACTTTTAAGAGTAAGTGTTTTTCTCTGGACCCGGAAAATCTTGATCTGTCTGTGCTCAGGGATTTGGTGCTCAGAAATGAATTGAAATGTCAAAGACTAGAGGGCATAACTTTAAGGTATAAAGGGCAACATTTAAAGGAAATGTGCGGTATAGGTTTTTTTACATAGTGAGTGGTGGGTTCCTGGACTGCGCTGCTGGGGGTTGTGGTGGAGGCACTTAAGAGGCTTTTAGATGGGCAAATGGATGTGCAGGGAATGGAGAGTATGCATCATATGCAGGCAGAGGAGATTATTTTAGCTTGGCATCATGATTGACCAGGATATTGTGAACCGAAGGGCCTGTTCCTGTGCTACACTGTTTTATGTCCTATTAATATTATTATTATTATTATTATTATTATTATTATTATTATTATTATTATTATTATGCTTTTATTTCAGACTCAAGGTCCAGATAAAAGATGACATTACATCGAATACATTGCATATAAAAACACCATAAAATACATATATAAACTTAGTAAATTACTTATAAGAGCATCATAAATTATATACAAAAACACAATACATAATTTAAAATCCAGAATAAAAAGAAAGATCAGTGTCCTACAACGAGGCAATTATACCAATGTCTCCACAGCTGGGATTGGTAGCATGTAGTGCTAAACCTTATGTTTGATAAGACCAAGATAATTTCATTTTCAGAGTAATTAATCCTGCAAATACATTTATACATATGATTTCTTAGGATAGCTTATATGTTGTAAAAATGCCAGATATTCTTCTCCTGTCTAACCCGTCTCTGACTCTTGCCACTCCCTGGCTGGCTACTGTCACAAATCCCCTCCCCTCATGCCAATGGGCCTAGGTTTTCCACAGGGTGTAGGATGGGGATTGAGGAGGCCTGGGTGTTAAGTCTCGCCTTTCATCAGTTGTGGAGGTTTTTGGACTAGCATCCCATTCGCACACTCATCCACCCCCTCACCTTATGCACAAAGCCAAGAGACAGTTAAAGTTGGCCGTGTTATGAAGTGTACAAATTAGATGCTGCTTGCTAAATATCACAGCAGCAATCTTCACAGCTCTCTAACTCAGTTAATTGTTAGATGGTATATATTAGACAGCTTGCATATTTTCTTTTGATGCAATAATGTGGAATGAGCTGCATTAACTGCAGAATTCAAACAATAAAAGAACTATATTGATCTCTCAAATGTTATATTTCATCACTTAAAATTTAAGCAGCTAATGAACCAGCTTGTCAAGTTGAATCGAATAGACGGTCTTGATCCAAAATATTGCCGATCTGCATGTACAGATGGTGAAAATAAATGCTATTCGCTGTACAGGGCACATCCATCAGTATCTGGATCATACACACTGCACCCAAACTGCCTGAAACTCCCTGGATTAAATAAATGGAAGTCAACCAAATTGACTTCCATGTATTTAATCCAGGGAGTTGCAGGCAGTTTGGGTGTAGTGTGCATGATCCAGATATTGATGGATGTCACGTGAAAGAGAAACAAGTGAAAGATTGCTGAAAATGCCGCCCCATTCAGAGTTGCTTTAACCTGATTCTTACTGTGGGCTATCAGTAGTGGCTCCTGAGTCATTTTGTGTTAAATCTGAGAGAAGCACTTATATTGTTGGGATTGTCACAAAATGATTTTACTTCCTGATCTTGCAGAATAGTTACTGGAGACAATAAAAGAGTAATGGAAGATATTGGAAATTGGAGACTTGAGAGTCAGGATCGTATTGCCATGATTTGCTTCAAGGCTATTGAATGCACAGTTAGCAAAATGCATTTGCTCTACAAAATATCTTTATCACTGCGGCTTTAAGATAAATTGGATTTGTGTTTTACTGAAATGGAGCAGGGTTATAGCAGACCACAGGATAACTGCTTCACATCCCTTTTCAGCAATGAATCCCTCCTTCCGAGGAAGAAGATTGCTCTCCACGACAAATTATTTTCAGCCTGGGATGTTGGACTTCCTTACAGTCAAGGAAAAAGAACCAAGCCATTGCCACAGTACTCAATGAAAGAAGTAAATTCCTTCTATAAAACCAATAATAGGGAGATTAGAAGAGCTATTAGTTATAATGGGAGAAAACTGAATTGACTTTTAGCTCCTGCATAAATGTTATGTAAGTGAGGTTAGCGTAATCTCCTTTTTGTAATGGATGTCCGAGGAGCATTTGCATAGTAATGTGTTCACTTTACTCCATTCCATTTTAAACGTGATTCTCTCTCATCATCCAAAGTTACATTAGTTAATCTTTGGTCAAATTAACTCGAGGTCAAAATGTTCGGATGTTCCTCAAGATAATTAACTTACTTCGCTGTCTAATAGGTAGTGTCATACACCCAGTAGACATATTGGAACATGGACACAAAATGCTGGAGTAACTCAGCAGGTCAGGCAGTATCTCTCGAGAGAAGCAATTGGTGATGTTTCGAGTCGACACTTCTTCAAACTCAAAATGTAACCTATTCCCTTCTTGAAAAAGGGGAAATACTTATTGTACTTGAGCTCCAAACACAATCACATCCTAGTGACTATGCAAAATCCTTATCTCAATTCAAAAACATCTATATTATAGAAACATAGAAACATAGAAAATAGGTGCAGGAGTAGGCCATTCGACCCTTCGAGCCTGCACCGCCATTCAATATGATCATGGCTGATCATCCAACTCAGTATCCTGTACCTGCCTTCTCTCCATAAGCCCTGATCCCTTTAGCCACAAGGGCCACATCTAGCTCCCTCTTAAATATATCCAATGAACTGGCCTCAACTACCTTCTGTGGCAGAGAATTCCAGAGATTCACCACTCTCTGTGTAAAAAATGATTTTCTCATCTCGGTCCTAAAAGACTTCCCCCTTATCCTTAAACTGTGACCCCTTGTTCTGGACTTCCCCAACATCGGGAATAATCTTCCTGCATCTAGCCTGTCCAACCCCTTAAGAATTTTGTACGTTTCTATAAGATCCCCTCTCAATCTTCTAAATTCTAGTGAGTACAAGCCGAGTCTATCCAGTCTTTCTTCATATGAAAGTCCTGCCATCTCAGGAATCAGTCTGGTGAACCTTCTCTGTACTCCCTCTATGGCAAGAATGTCTTTCCTCAGATTAGGAGACCAAAACTGTACGCAATACTCCAGGTCTCACAAAGACCCTGTACAACTGCAGTAGAACCTCCCTGCTCTTATACTCAAATCCTTTTGCTATGAATGCTAACATACCATTTGCTTTCTTCACTGCCTGCTGCACCTGCATGACTACTTTCAATGACTGGTGTACCATGTCACCCAGGTCTCATTGCATCTCCCCTTTTCCTAATCGGCCACCATGTTCTAGAATCCTTTCCTAATTTTTAGTTATAAGGATAAGCATTTTGAATCTGGAATTATCTATTAGAAATATTGATAAGGGGCTTAAACATTATATGTCAGACATTCCAATATGTCTAGGAAGGAACTAGAAAGGAAGATGCTGGTTTACACTGAAGATAGACACATAATGCTGGAGTAATTCAACGGGGCAGGTAGCATCTCTGGATGGAAGGAGTAAGTAAAGTTTTGGGTCGAGACCCTTCTTCAGACTGTGAGTCAGGGGAGAGGTGGTCATAGGAATATGAAAGGTTAAGGCGTGAAAACGAGATGTCAAAAGGGATGAATGTTCTTAGTCCCTTACTCTTACACAAGAAAATTGTAAAATGGATCCTTCTTAGCTGAGGGGGAAAGTTTCAATGAGGCATACAATCAGAAACATTTAATCGGGAGGACAATGAAACTAGTTGCAGAACTGGGATGGGGAATGGTTGGGAATGCAAGGGTTATTGGAAGTTGGAGAAGTCAATGTTCATACGGCTGGGATGTAAGCTGCCCAAGCAAAATATGAGGTGCTGTTCCACCAATTTGTGTTGGGCCTCCCCCTGACAGTGGAGGAGGCCCAGGACAGAGATGTCAGTATGGGAATGGGAGGGGTTGTTAGTGTTTGGCAATCGGGAATCACATAGATTTAGGTGGACTGAACAGAGGTGTTCAGCGAAACAATTACCAAACCTGTGCTTGGTCTTGCCGATATATGGGAGTCCACACCTGGAACAGGGGATACAGTAGATGCGGTTGGAGGAGATGCAAGTGAACCTCTGCCTCACTGAAAGGACTGTCGGGGTCCTTGGACAGAGTTGAGGGAGGAGGTATACGGACAGGTGTTGCATCTCTCGCAGCTGCGGGGGATAGTACTTAGGGAGCGGGTGGCTTGGGTGGGAAGGGATGAGTTAGCCAGGGAGTTGCAGAGAGAACAGCCTCTGTGGAAAAAAAACGGAAAGGAGTGGAGATGGGAAGATGTGGCTAGTGGTGGGCTCCCGTTGTAGGTGGCAAAAATGTCGGAGGATTATGTGTTGTATGCGATGGTTGATGGGGTGAAAGGTGAAAGTAATATGTTCAGTTTGTTCTCTTTAACTTAAAGGAAGGAATGACATGGAGAGAATGCAGCAACATATGCTGTGGAATCTTTTATCACTACCCATGAAATCTGAGACGTCCTTGATTTAGCATCTCAACAAAAATGGTAGAACTTCTAATCATCAGTATTGCATGGGTGTGTCAGCCTAGATTAGATAGCCAAGTCATTGGAGAAGGGCTGGAGCACAGTTAAATGTGCCACTCACTGAGCTACAGTTGACAGGAAATTAGCTGATTTCCTGTGGAAAACACCATGAAGGCTTCCATTTTTTTGTGTCTTTTTACAACATAAAAACAGGCCATTTAAATCATCAACTTTAAGTAATTTACAGCATAACCCCATTCTCCGCAAATTTCCCCCTATAACATATTCTCCCTGTAATTCTCTAAACCTCCCAAGATTCTTGTATTAAACTTAGGAAATGTTATGGTTGCCCATTAGCCTACCACATATCTGTGGGTGAAAATAGGAGTACCCGGGGAAAAATCCATGCCGTCACAGGAAGAATGTTCAGACACAATAACGCCTGAGGTCAGGGGTTGAACACAGATCATTGGAGCTGTGAGGCTACATCATTGTGCTTTTGTAATAAACCATTGTCAAATTAGAAAGGTTGACCAATTGTTAATGAGTAAGTTTGACAAAGAGTCATGAGTGGAATTTAAAATTATTAGTTTTCACTCAGCTGTGGAAAAAAACAATTTATTTTATTGGATTCAAGTGATCAAATGGTTCAGAATTTTCTTTCATTAAATCATGAGATTTGTGGAAATTAAATGGTGAGGCTACTCTCCGGCCTCCATGCCCCACTCCCCACCTACATCCAGACGGGTATCCCCAATTCCCGCAGTCTACTTATAGAACGTGGCACAGACAAAGCAGCAGCCTGTCCTGTTTCCATCTTTAGGGCCACCATCTCTGGCTGGGCCAGGGAAAAGCGTAAAGGTGAGCAAGCTGGCTGGCGGGGGGTGTGGGGGGGGAGGAATGGGAGGTGGGAAAGGAAAACGCTGGGGGATTTTTAGCTCACTTCGCAATGTGGCCAGTTTGGCTGGGAGATAGTTGGGAATCAAGAATGAAGATTACATTAAGAAGATGGACACAAAATGCTGGAGTAACTCAATGGGTTTAGAAGCATCTCTGGAGAGAAGGAATTTGTGATGTTTCGCGTCGGAACCCTTCTTCAGACTGGAAGCTTTCTTCTCCAGTCTGAAGGTTTCTAACCCAAAACATTACCTATTCCTTTTCTCCAGAGATGCTGCCTGATGTGTTGAGTTTTATGTCTATCTTTGGTGTAAACCAGCATCTGCAGTTCCTTCCTACACACTGGAAGATTACATCCCTATATATCTCTATCTTAGGCTGTGTGTATTCATGAATAAGATGGTCACCTACATCAGCAAATCTCTAGTTTTAGCTGTTCCGTTGACATTGTTGGATTCATACCATATTTGAATTGGAGACTTCACTACCTGGTGCTTGCCATAAAAGCTGGGGATAGGTCTGACCTGTGCACAGGTTGCTTATATTCCTGCATTATCTCTGCGGCTTTTCCTGGCTCTGAAAGGATGTGTCGTGACTCCCCTGCTCTAAAACTTCATTCCACGCATACAGATTTCCTTGAGTTCTTCTTCTCACCATCCTTCACTGAGATGTCTGCAACTATTTCTGTGTGGCGCTACAGCACCTGACATCCCAGCTAATTTGACAAGTGCTCGCCATTCTTGACATCATTCCCACTGGCTGTAGATGGGAAACAGTTGCTGCATGAATGAATTAATGAATTAATGAATGAATGAATGAATGAATGAACACTTTATTGTCACATGTGACAAGTCACAGTGAAATTCTTTGTTTACCTACCCAAGGTATGCAAATAGTCACCACATAAGGGCACTGACAAAGTTACAAAGTGTACACAGTATTCAGGCCAGGTCCCCCTTAGTTCTCCCCCTCCCCACCCCCCCCCTCCCTCATGGCCGTCCCTCCATGCTGGGTCCTCCATTGTTCCTTCCCTCGGCACCAACGTCCTCACTCCACGTGGTCCATCCTCGTCCGACGGTTGATGCCCTCCCACACCAACCTCTCTAGTATCGCTGCCGGGTCCTCTCCCGAAGCCTCCATGGCCCCAACACAGGCCCCAGCCATGGGCTCCGTCGACTCACGGCGCGAGGGCTCTAACTCGCGGGGCTCCGGCATCATGCGAATGAAGTTGCGGCCTCGCACTCCACAGGAGGCATGCACTACTCAGCCCAACATGCACATTGTGCTAAAATCATGCTCAGAATTTATTTAGATTTTGGTTTAGATTTAGGCTTATTATTGTCATGTTTACTGAGGCACAGGCTAAAGTTCTGTCATGCATGCTATCCAATCAGATCGGATTAGTTTATTTTTTGTTTAGCTTAGAGGTTAGTAAGGGTGTCAGGGGTTATGGGGCAAAGGCAGGAGAATGGAGTTGAGAGGGAAAGGTAGATCAGCCATGATTGAATGGCGGTAGACTTGATGGGCCGAATGGCCTAATTCTTCTCCTAGAACCTATGAACATGAATTTATGAGATATGGCATATGACCCACCAAGGCCGTGCCAACCAGCGATTCCCAGGGAGAAAGTACAAACTCCGTACAGACAGCACCTATAGTCAGGATCGAACCAGGGTCGATCTGTTGCAAGGCAGCAACTCTATTGGTGTGCCACGTTGCTGCCCACTGCACCACTGTACCACCCTTCTAAAAACACTACCAGATAATCCATCAAATAATATTATGCATAAATACAATCGTCAAACACAGGTCTAATAAGCAGAGCAGAGGGTAAGTTACAGATTGTATACATCAGATAAGGACACCAGCTCCCACTGCGCCTTGAATATGTTTATCTGAGTAAGGTCAGCAGCTACAGCACAGATATCCCCCGTATTTCTGATGTAATATGTAATATCAAGGAATGCACAGAGAAATTCTCTAAGCCAAATTATTTCTAAAAAGATTCAATCGACTTACTCAGTAAATAAATGAAAAATCTGCAGTAATTGTAGATTGTACATTTGGTGCAGTAATTATACAGGTGTAAAACAAGGTCATTGTGGGCTTGCAATAGGATCATGTAACAGCAATCTAGCAGTGCCTAATTGTTTCAAATGGTTATCACTGCCAGCTTTATGAAGGCTCTTTGCTGTAGTGCTCTCAGAGGCACGTTGCACTGGCATGGCTGAGAATTCTGATCATGATGCAGCCGCCGTGTGTATCAGAGGTGACTAGTTGTTACTTGATAATCATAAAGTGACCTTTCCATCTGAAATGAAATTCAGGCATTTATTAATCTGGAGGTATTAAACGGGGAGCTTGAATGTTAACATCTACAGCTCTGGTATTTTGGTGATGGCACTGCATCGACTAATCAGATAGCTGGGGAATAAGAGAACCAGGTTGGGTGGAAGCATTCACATCCCACTGAGATTCAGCTGGCGTGTTATTCCCCGTCGCTAGAAATAAGTGCTTGGAAGCTCTTCTTGCACAAAGTGCATGACAACCTCATGAATTGATCTCATTTCAATGTTAATTTGTGTGAGTGTATATCTGTACCTGTTAATCATGATTTGCCATCACTCATTCTGGGAGTTGAAGTTTGGAGCCAAGTTCTTTTAAGCAGCAAGATGATGACAGTGAAGGTGAGAAGGTTCAAGCAGTGAGGGATGTGGTTCCTGGATTCTTCCCCACCCCATTTCCCTTTCCACTTACAAATAATGGCACAGCTTGTGATGCTAATGCCTGAATCCGTTTTCCCTTGTGCCCACCTCAACATGGAAGCATGTAGTTTGTGCTTGAGAACCTGCATTAAAGGTCCTGGGATTCCATCATTGGGTTGGAGAGCCTTGAAGTAACCTCCTCTCTCTCTCCAACTGGACAATGATAGAAGGCTTTGGGCTCAGCTATCTTCAGGATGCTTCTGTCCCTTTGAGGTCCTTCACCACCACATTTGTTGCTGTCAAAAAATCCTGCTTGCCTGTGCTGACCAGCCAACCTTTGTCCTGTCTCTCCCCTTATGCAGCTTTCTTCACTCCCCCCCCCCCACCTCACCCCTTCAATCAGTCTGAAGAAGGGTCACATATTCCTTTCCTCCGGAGATGTTGCCTGACCCGCTGATTTACTGCAGCATTTTGTTTCTCGCTTCAGTATAAACCAGTATCCGCAGTTCCTTCCAACACACTCCTGTTGCTATCTTGCTCTCTCCTTTGCAGCACCAGCTAGAACTCTTCCCTTTAGGTGGAAGTGGTGTTTGGGGCATATTCTCCAGAGTGGCTGGAGGATCTGTGACTGCAAAAACCATATGCCCCACATAGATTTCTCACCATGACTGTTCATAGTGTTCTGCATGGTAGTGGTTCTGCTACAGCTGAAGCCTACAGTATTAGTGTTTTTAAAAATAATTTATTTAGTTACTTTTTAACCAAACAATTACTCTTTCCATCTTTTAATCTTCCAGACAAGCATGAATGGAGAGGATAAAAAAGACAATGTGCCAGAGGAGCAGGCAGCATCTCTGGAGGACTGAGATAGGTGTCGTTTCAGGTCTGAAGAAGGGTCCCAACCCAAAACATCACCTATCTGTGTCTTACCGAAATACTGCCTGACCCGTTGAGTTACTCCAGCATTGGGTATCTTTTTTTGTTGTAAACTAGCTTCTGCTGTCCCTTGTGTCCAATGGATAGAGGATGCTATACATGAATTGTGAGCTTTATTTTAATCTCAGTCACTTGTTGAAGATGGAGAGCATATTAAGCTGACTGCAAAATTACCCTCATCATCTCTGTTCTGAGATCGAATGGCATTGCAGTAAAACTCTAACAATCTGCTGTCAGGTTGGATGGAAATCCTGATGGTTGGGCATCTGGCTTGCAGGGTACTGATTCCCTGTCTGCACCTCAATACACTGGAGCTCTGTAACGAAATACATTGTGGCCAGGGTTCCTGCACACGCATCAGCACACTGGGCCCAGGTCCACACACTCCATCAGTATACGATACGATATGATACAATATGATAGGATAGAACTTCATTTATTCCAGGAGGGATATTGATCTGTCAACAGTCATACAATACAAGATACATGAAACGTGAAATTAAAGTGACGAGTGGAAAGGATTGGGGATGTGCAAAGATTGGGAAGGGGAAGGGAAGTCAGTCTACCCCACGACAGATGACAGAAGGGGGAGGAGTTATACAGTTTGGTAGCCACAGGGAAAAAGGATCTCCTGTGGTGTTCTGTACTACATCTTGGTGGAACCAGTCTGCTGCTGAAGATGCTCCTCAGGTTGACCTGTGTGTCAACATACTGGGCCCTGGGTTCCCACACTCCATCAGTACATTGGGCTCAGGATCACCACACTCTCATCAGCACACACAGTCTCCACACTCTCATCAGCACACTGGGCCTTGGGTTCCCGTGCCCTCCCTAACACCCCAGGCCCGATATTCACAATCTCCCCTCAGCACATCTGAGCCCAGGGTTTAGTGGGCAAAAGGGCTTCCCTTGTTCACTTCAAAAAAGTTAACAACACAGCAAATTAACTTTAAATGTCACAGGCTGAAATTCTCTACTCTCCTCCCATAAGCGCAGAAATGGTTTTCCTGCTGGTCTGTAACCAAGATTGTCGGTCGTGTTGTAAAAACCTCCTGAATTTGAGGCATGGAATGATGGAGGATCTTTGACCAGAATTGTTAATCTCTTTCTTTTTCCACAGATGTTGTCAGACTTGCTGAGTGTTTTGAGAATGTTCTGTTATTATTCTAGATTTCCAGCAACCACAGGTTTTGAGTTTCATCTGTTCTTCAGAAATGTTCATAGAATCAAGATCTGGATGACAAACAGCAGGGAATCCAGGTTCTGGCCAGTTTCAACCAGTTCCATGCAGATTTGGGGTATCTAGAACCAGATGAAATCCTGGGGAAATCCTGCTTGACTAATCCTCTGGAATTTTTTGAGGATGTGACAAGTAAAATGGATGAAGGAAAGCCAGTGGATGTCGTGTATCTGGACTTTCAGAAAGCCTTTGGTAAGGTCCCACACAGGAGATTAGTGGGCAAAATTAGAGCACATGGTATTGGGGGTAGAGTATTGACATGGATAGAGAATTGGTTGGCAGACAGGAAACAAAGAGTAGGAATAAACGGGTCCCTGTCAGAATGGCAGGCAGTGGAGAGTGGAGTGCCACAAGGCTCGGTGCTGGGGCCGCAACTATTTACAATATATATTCATGATTTAGATGATGGGATTAAAAGTACACTGTAAATTTGCAGATGGCACAAAGCTGGGTGGCAGTGTGAACTGCGAAGAGGGTGCTGGGAGGTTGCAGGGTGAGTGAGTGGGCAGATGCATGGCAGATGCAGTATAATGTAGATAAATGTGAGGTTATCCACTTTGGCGGCAAGTACAAGGAGGCAGATTATCATCTCAATGGTGTCAGATTAGGAAAAAGGGAAGTGCAACGAGACCTGGGTGTTCTTGTACACCTGTCACTGAGAGTAAACATGCAGGTACAGCAGGCAGTGAGGAAAGCTAATGGCATGTTGGCCTTCATAACGAGAGGATTTGAGTATAGGAGTAAAGAGGTCCTCTGCAGTTGTACAGGGCCCTGGTGAGACCACATCTGGAGTACTGTGTGCAGTTTTGGTCTCCTAATTTGAGGAAGGACATCCTTGCTATTGAGGCAGTGCAGCGCAGGTTCACGAGGTTAATCCCCAGGATGGCTAGACTGTCATATGAGGAAAGATTGGAAAAACTGTGCTTGTATTCACTGTAATTTAAACAGATGAGAGGGGATCTTATAGAAACATATAAAATAATAAAAGGACTGGACAAGCTAGATGTAGGAAAAATGTTCCCAATGTTGGGGGAGTCCAGAACCAGGGGCCACAGTCTAAGAATAAAGGGGAGGCCTTTTAAAACTGAGATGAGAAAAAACTTTTTCACCCAGAGAGTTGTGAATTTGTGTAATTCTCCACCACAGAAGGCAGTGGAGGCCAATTCACTGGATGCATTTAAAAGAGAGTTAGATAGAGCTCTTGGGGCTAACGGAATCAAAGGGTGTGGGGAGAAGGCAGGCACGAGTTACTGATTGTGGATGATCAGCCATGATCATATTGAATGGTGGTGCTGGCTCGAAGGGCCAAATGGCCTCCTCTTGCACCTATTTTCTATGTTTCTATTTCACTCAGAGGGTGGTGGGTATGTGGAATGAGTGGCCAGGGGAGGTAGATGAGGCAGGCACTATAACAGCATTTAAAATACACTTGGAAAGGTACATGAATAGGATTGGTTTGGAAGGAAATGGGCCAAAAACAGGCAAATGGGACTAGTTCAGATGAGGCATCTTGGTTGGCATGAATGAGTTGGGCCTAACAACCTGTTTTTGTGCTATATGATTCTATGGCTCTTATTCTGCAAGTCTACTGAATCCATTGAATGCAGGTTACATTGCAACAAACTTTTAAAATTATGTTTCTCCATCAAATGAGGCGTCCTGAGCCAAGTGGATTGAAGCCTAACAACCCAATCCCCAGCACTGTGCTGCCAAAGGCCGTTCATTAAATGGACAAGTACAGAAATGTCTCAGAAGTTTAATCTTGCAAGTAGTGCCTGATAATGAATAAAATAAGTGCCAGACGACTGACTGCATGCATGAGTGCACATACATACTAACCTGTGAGGAAAAAAAATGGACTACAAGTGGTAATAGTTAATGAAGACGTAGATATGCCGCTGGCATTTATGAGCTGTTTTTTGCTGCAGGTTCTATATTCCCATGGTTAAAATGTCACATATACTCAGAGCATCCAGTCATTTATTTTCTCATGTGGTGCAACACATTAAATGATCCATAGTCAAGATCAGCAAGCAGACCACAGCTCATATAGTATCACCATCAGCTTCCACAAGTATTATAGGAGAGATGACTTGTGCATGCTTCACTTGCTTCAGAAACCTGGTAAAGGATTCTGAATTAACTCAATGCCCAGGTAGCGTCTGAACAGGAGTTGTGTGCACAGTTCTGATCACTATGTTATCATAAAACCATGCAAACACCATACAGAATGTAGCCAAGGGAAGCAAAACTAATACACAACCGAAGTTATTCTAAATAAATTCATGATTCCACTGTGCCACATGGACACTGTAGTTCGTTATTGCACCAGTAAACAAAGACATATTTAATTGATTCAGAGACCTTGCTCTCAATGCCAGTAAAAAGCCAAGGAACTGAAGGTCAAGGATCCACAAACCTATCTTCATCCACAAACATGTCTTCATCAACTGGATGGTAGTGGAGAGATTGAGGAGATTTAATATGTCATAGAAACATAGAAACATAGAAAATAGGTGCAGGAGTAGGCCATTCGGCCCTTCGAGCCTGCACCGCCGTTCAATATGATCATGGCTGATCATCCAACTCAGTATCCCGTACCTGCCTTCTCTCCATACCCCTGAACTGGCAGAGAATTCCAGAGACTCACCACTCTCTGTGTGAAAAATGTTTTTCTCATCTCGGTCATAAAAGACTTCCCCCTTATCCTTAAACTGTGACCCCTTGTTCTGGACTTCCCCAACATCGGGAACAATCTTCCTGCATCTAGCCTGTCCAACCCCTTAAGAATTTTGTAAGTTTCTATAAGATTCCCCCCTCAATCTTCTAAATTCTAGCGAGTACAAGCCGAGACTATCCAGTCTTTCTTCATATGAAAGTCCTGCCATCCCAGGAATCAGTCTGGTGAACCTTCTCTGTACTCCCTCTATGGCAAGAATGTCTTTCCTCAGATTAGGAGACCAAAACTGTACGCAATACTCCAGGTGTGGTCTCACCAAGACCCTGTACAACTGCAGTAGAACCTCCCTGCTCCTATACTCAAATCCTTTTGCTATGTCAATTAATGTCAATTAATTCTCTTTTGTACAGTAGAGAGCATATTGACGGGATGCATCATGGCCTGCTTCAGCAACTTGAATGTGCAGGAACGAAGAGGTCTCTCTCTCTCACTCCCTCTCCCCCCCTCCCTCTCCCCCCTCCCCCCCCTCCCCTTCTCTCCCCCCTCTTCTCTCCCCCCCTCTTCTCTCCCCCCCTCTTCACTCCCCCCCTCTTCTCTCCCCCCCTCTTCTCTCCCCCCTCTTCTCTCCCCCCCTCTTCT
>CM075977.1:316435362-316466662 GCA_038087875.1 Malacoraja senta
GGAAGGTAGCAGATGGAGACAAATGTCAGTGAAGCTGAAGTATTTCACTTTGATGAAAATAAGCAAAAGGCAGAATACATTTTAAATGGTGAGAAACTAATTAATCGGTTTATAGTGTTACCTTTGGTATGTTGTTTCAGAAAATATAGAATGTTAATGCGGATACGGCAGTTAAGTTGGAAGACAAATGGAGCATGGACATTTATTACAAGATGATTACTGTGCAAGGATAAAGAAGTCTTATTTCAATTATACAGTGCTTTGCTGAGATCATACTTCAAGTATTTATTCCTTTGATGTCTATACCTATCCATGGGTATACCCTGCAAGAAATATAATATAGATTTACAATACTGCAATGTTGAGGGATCGTTCTAATTGAGGAAAGATTTACAAGATTGCCTTCAATTCATAAAAAATAAAGGATGTTCTCCATGAAAACATTTGATTCTGAGAGGAATTAGTAGGGTAGGAATTGAAGGTCATTTGGAAAGTTTAAGATCCGAGGTCAATGTCTCAGGATAAAAGGTCAGACATTTAGGAATGAATAGAAGGGAAACTTCTCCACTCAAATTATAACTTTAGAATACAGATATCTTTGAAGGTTTGGATTATACTCAAAACTAAGATCAATATTTTTACAGTGACAGTGAATGGAGGGAAATGCGGGACAGGATGAAGAAACAAATGAAGTAAAGGATTAGTTAACGGAATGTTTAATGTCATAACGAGCAATATAGAAGTTAAAAAAACACTTCAGGCACCTCTGCCATTCGTTTAATTTTCTTTGCTAAATTTGGGAATAGGGAGATCTCAAAACCATGCATTCATTTGCAAGTTGTCATTTACTAAAGCTAAGCAGGTAAATGATAGTGGCAATGACATTCTCCCATTCCTATTTTGGTTTATCACTATATAAAGAATTCATGGTATAAGCTCTTGCAGTTTTATTAAATTTGCAGCATGAATTCAGTCAAAACATAACGGGCGATTCAGAGAGCATCTAATTAATAGTTCATTGCTCACCCTAGATCAAAAGCCTGTGGGCCGTTCTAAACAAGTGCTTGCCTCTCACAACATGGCTGGTGATGTGGTAGTGTATATCTTTGTGCAAGTGCTGTGACAGAACAGATTAAGCTTCTTGTCAGCAGCACAATGTATTGCTGCAGTGGGTGAAAGACACCGAGGCTAAAGGAGTAGAAAAGCAGCAGAGCATCGAGGAAATATTCAACAAACTTTAAAGATAGCTGCAGAAATGGTGCAGTGTATAGAATATTGCACCATGATACACTATTCACCTTAATGCCATCCACATCTGCTGTGGATAAAAAGCTGCTGTTATCACAAAGCTGTAGATTTGCATTGTCTTCTCGGGGCACACAATGATAGGAAACAAACCATTTAACTATTCTAATCTTCTAATGTTTGGAAATAGTTACCTGCATTTTATGATTATTACACAAATAACAAAGGGCAGTAATAATGCTAAGAATAAGTAAGGGCATATCAAGCTATACGGGTACAAATGGAAAGAGTACCAATGCGCTGATGTGTTTTATTTAGGTTACAATGTTGGTGGAGCATTAGCAATCAGATACTGAGGTGCAAATCCAGAGGTACAAAAGGGCCTCTGGATTTTTGTACAAAATAAAATAGTACAGCAGCCTCACAGCACCAGACACTTGTGTTCGATTTTGACCTTCAGTGCTATCGGTGTGGAGTTTGCATGGGTTTCCTCCGTAAATACATCCCAAAGACGTACGGGTTTAGTAGTTTAATTGGCTTCTGTAAATTTCCCCTAAGATGTAGGAAGTGGATGAGAAAGTGGGATAAGGTAGAACTAGTGTGAACGTGTGGTCAAGGTCAGCGTGGACTTGGTGGGGGGAAACATAGAAACATAGAAACATAGAAAATAGGTGCAGGAGTAGGCCACTCGGCCCTTCGAGCCTGCACCGCCATTTGATATGATCATGGCTGATCATCCAACTCAATATCCCATCCCTGCCTTCTCTCCATACCCCCTGATCCCTTTAGCCACAAGGGCCACATCTAACTCCCTCTTAAATATAGCCAATGAACTGGCCTCAACTACCTTCTGTGGCAGAGAATTCCACAGATTCACCACTCTCTGTGTAAATAATGATTTCCTCATCTCGGTCCTAAAAGTCTTCCCTCTTATCCTTAAACTGTGACCCCTTGTTCTGGACTTCCCCAACATCGGGAATAATCTTCCTGCATCTAGCCTGTCCACCCCTTAAGAATTTTGTAAGTTTCTATAAGATCCCCCCTCAGTCTTCTGAATTCCAACGTGTACAAGCCGAGTCTATCCAGTCTTTCCTCATATGAAAGTCCTGCCATCCCAGGAATCAGTCTGGTGAACCTTCTCTGTACTCCCTCTATGGCAAGAATGTCTTTCCTCAGATTAGGAGACCAAAACTGTATGCAATACTCCAGGTGTGGTCTCACCAAGACCCTGTACAACTGCAGTAGAACCTCCCTGCTCTTATACTCAAATCCTTTTGCTATGAATGCTAACATACCATTTGCTTTCTTCACTGCCTGCTGCACCTGCATTCCTACTTTCAATGACTGGTGTACCATGACACCCAGGTCTCGTTGCATCTCCCCTTTTCCTAATCGGCCACCGTTCAGATAATAATGGTGGGGTCTGTTACCTTTCTGTATCTCTATACTAGAAAGCAAAACAAAACTAAATATGTATTCACACACCCTGGTGGTATACTTGCAGTATATCTTCATCTTTCTCTTTCATTTACTGCTACTCCTCCTCTTTGAAATTTCTGAATAGACTATTGGTACAACAAACACCAGAACATCTCTTACTGGGAAGTATATACTGCAGTGTGATTCCCTTGGGATTGCTGTTCGGCCTATGCCTTTTCTTGTTATGTATGAATTATAATAGCAAATAACATAAACACTTGCTACAGGAACAAGAACATAAACAAGAAAATTGAGGCAAAGCATGGCAACATTATTAATGACAAACAAGATAGGAACAGACTTCCAAAGGCCACAGACAAACTAGTGATAAGATAGACAAATGACTGATACAATTTCATGCAAAAAAGTGCACAGTGTACCTGTGGAGAGAGACATCACGGAGTGGTAGTACAGTCCAAATGGTACTATTTTGAGAACCGAAGAAATGATGAACAAGCAGGGAGATCTGGAAGTCCTGTTTACAACTCTTTTAAGAGCAGCTTGAAAATAAGATATTTGCTGGCAGAAGAGGAGAAAAGTGGCTCTAATTGGACAATGCTTTCAAAACAGATAACGCTGGTATAATGTTCAGCATGACCTGCTTCTGTGGCTGCATTATTCTACGATTCAATTTTTTCAAAGGTTGTTTATGAATAAAATACTTTCATTAGTTTGCAGTCCAGTTCTTACTGGGACATGATAGATTTTGACATAAAAGGGCTTTGAGTTTCCTATTGGTAAATAATGATAGCAAGATCATTGTAATATGCTGCTTTAGTTATTTTGTATTTCTTATATTGCTTCTTACTTATGATGTACCATCTTTTTTGTTTAGTGCAAACAAAGTAGATGAGGAAGATTATGAGGACACAATGTTAAATAGAACGTGGGTCCTGGCACCAAGAGTCCACGAGAGTGATGTGACCAATATTCTGAATAACTTACTGGAAGGATATGACAACAAACTTAGACCAGATATTGGAGGTAAGTTTTTTTTACACAATTGATTGTATATTTCACAAACTAATAAAGGTAATGTATTAGTTGGCGAACAGTGGGTGGCACAATGGTGCCGCAGTAGAGTTGCTGCCTGACAGTGCCAGTGGCCCGGGTTCGATTCTGACTCAGATGCTGACTGTACAGAGTTTGTACGTACTCTCTGAGACTGTAGGATTTCACTGAGTGCTTAGGTTTCCTCCAAGATTCCAAAGACATGCAGGTTTGTAGGTTAATTGGTTTCTGTCCCAAGTATATAGGATAGAACTAGTGCGTGGGTGAGCACTGGTGTGGACTCGGTGGCCAATGGGCCTGTTTCCATGCTGTATCTTTAAACTAAACTAAACTAAACTAATTTGTCAGTGCACATAATTTATTTGGGAGTTCGATAGAGCATCAACTTAAAAATAAATTTAAAAAATGTAAATTTATTAATTTGAGTGACATTGTTCTTTATTTTAGATAGATCTGGGGATTAAAGTGAAGGCGGAGCAGAACATTCTATACAAAAACAAAATTTGTTGACAATTTAATTGAAAGGAACAACATGGAAGCAGGCCCTTCGGCCTACCCAGTCCACACCGATCATTGATCACCTGTTCACACTAGTTCTGTTATCTGACTGTTGCATCCACACCCTACACACCAGGCATAATTTATAGAGACCAATTAACCTACAAACCCGCACGTCTTTGTGATGTGGGAGGAAACTAGAGCTTCCTGAGGAATCACATCTGGTCACTGGGAGAGCATGCAAACTCCATGCAGACAGCACCTGAGATCAGGATCGAACCTGGGCCTCTGGTGCTGTGAGGCAGTGCTTCTATCAGCTGCACCACTGTGCTGCCCCATATTTTTTTCAAATTATGAAATAAATAAAAAAATATTGGAAATAGTTCACACAATGGGCAGCGCCAGAAATAGAGAAACTAAATTTTAAATTTGAGGAAAGTGTAATAAATTATCATTATTAGAAATGGAAGTATTGAATGGAACTGAAAGTAACTAAATCCCTGGGACCTGATGATCAATGTTCTTAAACAGATTACCTCATATATTTCCATACTGTACAGCAATAAAAATGATTGAAAACTTATTGATCACCAAGTTTTTAAGAAAGTGCCCATGGAGATAATGGATGTGCTGATTGCAGTATTCCAGAATTACACTAATTCTGGAATACTGCATTACTGCACTAATTTAGGAAGAGGGAAGGGAACAATGGAGAACTGCTGATCAGTTAAAGACGTCAGTAACAAGGAAAATGCTGGAACCATTTTAGAAAGTGGTAAGAGGGGATTTAGAAGATAATAATGGGATTCAGAGTGAATATGGATTTATGAAATTAATGTCATGTTTGATGAATCCATTAGTTTTTTTTAAAGTTAATTAGCAGCATAGATAATGAGGAGTCAGTGGGTGTGATATACTTGGCATTCAGGAGATCTTTGATAAGGTGCTTCAAAGGAAGTGATTAAATAAATTAGAGCACAAGGGCTGGTATGCAATATATTGGCAGGGTCTGAGGACTGATTCAAGATTTTTTTTAAAACAGTTGGAATTAATGGTTCATTTTCGGTAGGACAGGGCATAACTAATGAGGTGCCTCAATAATTAGCATTGGGGACATTGTCATTCACAATTTATTTCAACGATTTGCTTGAAGGGACTATATGCTATATATACAAGATGGATGCCAATGAGGATTGCTAAGAAGATGCAGAGAGGCGTTAGGTGATATAAATAGACTAGGTGAATGGGTAAGGACATTGTGGCCAATGCTATATAGTGTGGAAAATGTGAGGTTAAGTCGGAAAAAATAGAACTGAGGAGTGATTTTTTTCAAATGTTGAAGGATTGAAAGGGGCTGGTGTCCAAAAAATGGGTGTTCTAGTATATGAATCAGAGAAAGTTAAATTGCAGGTACAGAAAGCATTGGTAAGGCAAACAGCGTGTTGGACACAAAGTGCTGGAGTAACTCAGCAGGTCAGACATCTCTGGAGAACATGGGTAGGTGAAGGTTTGGGTCAGGATCTATCCATGTTTGGAAGGATCTTGACCTGAAATGTCACCTACCATGTTCTTGGTTTAGTTTTTTTTAATCAGTTTAGTTTGCTGGGCTTCTGCTGTGAGCTACCCAGTCAACGGAAAAACTATACATCATTTCAATTGAGCCATCCACAGTGTAGAGTTACATGATAAAGGGAATTTACTAAGTCCAGTAAAGTCTGATTAAAGATAGTCTGAAAGGTCTCCAGTGAGGTAGAAAGTAGCTTTGGACCACACTGTAGTTCTCCATAGATGCTGCCTAACCTGCTGAGTTACTCCAGCACTTTCTGTATTAAACAGAATCTGCAATTCATTGTTTCTACAATCAACATGTTGGACTTTATTTCAAGAGGATTTAACTACAGGATTACAGTACAATAGGTAGGAGTGCTTCCCAAACTATCAGATAATGTTTTTCCTTGCAAGTTCTCTGCAAGTATGAGGAAGGGTCCCCACCCGAAACGTCACCTACCCATTTTCTCCAGAGATGCTGCCTGACCCGCTGAGTTACTCCAGCATTTTGTATCTGTCGTTGGCCAATTTATTTTCTGTCTGACAGGGATTGTCCCCCTTGGACCTCTTCCCACTGCTTTTCTGCCCAGCAAAGGCTAACTGCTGCTACAGTTGCAGCCAAAGGAAGTAGAAGTCAATCAAGAACCAACCCTTATTGATGTTGACGGTTCCTTTGAACAGCACATAGATTTTACTGATATAGGTTTTACTGTTTGCAAGCTATTTAGTGTTGCTGTTCTTCAACGCAGAGATTGAGCTACATACAGAATGACCTTTATGAAGGCAATAAACCCTCTCTAGCATGGTTGATGGAATCTTCATTCACATTTCCTACATTTTGTGCTCTCACTACCCTCCCCCACAGAACAGAGATTGATTTTCCTTGGTCTTTATCTTTTACCCTATCAGCCATCACATCCAGCACATCATCCTTCGTCACTTCTGCCAACTGCAACAGGATGCTTCCAATCACATCTTCCATTCCCCCACTTACTGCTTTCTGCAGGGACCACTCCCTCCATGACATCTTGGTCTGCTCATCCCTACCCATCTATCCATGACCATCCTCTGACACTTTCCTTTTCAACCATAGAAGGAGCAACACTTGTCTCTACACCTCCTCCTTACCTACATTCAGGGATCTAACAGCCCTTCCAGATGAAGCACCTCCTCCAATCTTGTCCATTGCATTCAATGTGGCCTCTACATAGGTGAGACCAAACATAAACTCCACAACCATTTTGTGAACATCTGCACTCTGTCTGCAATGACCATCTTGAACTCCCAGCTGCACATCATTTCAACTTCCCATCTGATTCCCACGTCATTTGTCTGTCCTTGCCCTTCTCCACTGGCAGATTGAGGGCAAACACAAACTAAAAGAAACCCTCAAATTCCACCCGGTAGCCCACAGCCTAATGGTATGAATAATGAATTTTCCAACTTCAGATAACCTACACCCCTTCGGCACATTTCTCTTTCCTGATTCATTGAGGTTCTCCTATCCCCCATCTGGTCCCATCTACTTATCACCCATATACATTATCTACAGGGCCTCCAATCCCATCCCCCAACTTGTTCCATCAGCGCATCACCCTTCCTTATCTAGTTCCACTTTCTTCTTTCCTTACTTATCAGCCTCCAGAATCTGCATCCTCTTGTGTCTTCATTTGTCACATTCCAGTCCTTGTTCCTACCTTCACTTTTCCCTAACCCACCAAGCTCCATCTGCCGTTTTTTTCTCTCCCTATCTGTCTCTACAATCCCCCATTTGCTGCCATCTCCCAACTCCACAAGTCCCTTCCCCCCTCCATTCACTCATCACCCTCTTCCTCGTCTATTCTGATCTATCACCTGCCTGATCCTGCCAAATCTCACCCTCCCACCCCCTTTATCCTGGCTATCTCCCATTTACACTCTCAGTCCTGATGCAGGGTCTTGGCCTAAATTTCCACCATCCCTTTCCCTAGATAGATACTACCTGACCCACTGAGCTCCTCCAACAATTTGTTTCGTGCTCCATACTACAGCATCTGCAGTCTCCTGTGTCTCCAAACTCTCAATCAAGACAGTGCCTGGTACAATAGAGCATCAAAACCCATACTATCTAATATTCAGTTCATGAACATATACTTGCACTTACATACACATTTTTCCCTGTTAAACAAATTTGTCACACTCTCGTAGCTTTATTGCTGACCTCACAGTGGCCTCTGTAGTGCATTTGTAGTTGACACTTTCTTCCCAAGCTAGCATCTGGTTTAGATGTTGATTCCTGCAGCACAATAGGCTTATCCCCTTGCTGCCAGACACCCAGATAATCAGCATTTAGAACCTATTATTCTCAGAGAATGCCTTCGGTATTTTTTTTACATGTTTGAATGTAGTTTCTTTGTTGTTGTGGAATAATTGAGCCATTCAACATTGAAACAGGCCCTTTGGCCCAACAGAACCATGCTGATCAGTGACCATCCCTCAACACGAATCCCGTTTGCCAGCACTTTCTCCATAGCCTTCAATGTTCTGACTTTTCAAATGCCATGACTCAGCCTCTACCATTGATTACAAGTCTATGCTGCCTCTACAACCGGCTCAGATTCTGCTCCAGATTCTGTTCACCCACCATCTCCTCTGGTTCCTGCTTATGGGTATAAATCACTGACAGTGCTGGATTAAGATATTTTTTATATTTAATAACCCTTTGATATTTTTTACTTTCTGCTTTCTGCTTGAATTGGATGTTGTCTACATTTTGTACCATTAGTGGACATTGGGTTTTCTGCACGTTCAGCTCTACCATTGGTAACAATATCACCTTCCTCTTCTTGGGTGTCTCTGATCTGTTTCCTCCCTTGGGACCTAGACAATATTGCTTGTCTCCTCCTCCAGGAGCATTTCCACGGGTTCCAAAACAAAGTGGAAGTATCCAATCCACAGTTTCTCTCAAGTTCTCCAACATATTTGCCATTTTCACTGCCTACCTCTGTTCTGCTTTACTCAGATGAGCCCAATTCTTAATTATATGGAGAAAGTGCTGGAGAACGCAACAGGTCAGGCAGCATCTGTGGAGGAAATGGTCCCAACCCAAACATCTCCTGTCCTTTCCTTCCCACTGACTACTTCCAGCAATTTGTGTTTTACTCAGAATTCCACCATCTGTAGTTTCTTGTGTCTCCATTATATCAGAACTGAATTACTCTCCTGCTCTTCCCTTGAGTAGTGCATTCTCAAGCTGGCTGCGAGTGTAATATCTGTAAGTTTTGCTTCTGTTGGGTTTCATGATTTTCAGGACAAATTACAACAAACGATAGACACAAAATGCTGGAGTAACTCAGCGGGTCTGGCAGCATCTCTGGAGAAAAGGAATGGGTGACGTTTCAGGTCGAAACCCTTCTATCAACAAAACCTCATTTATTAACAATAACAAGTTCCTAAATAATAGCAGAGAAGGGTGTAAACAGAGCCTTGAAAGTCATACCAAATGGTGCACTCAGATCTTAAAGGCACTTCTATATACCACAGTTGGTGCAATTTTCCTGCTGCTGAACACACATCATGGAAGTAGTTGATTAAAAGAGACTTAGATAGAGCTGAGTTATGAACCAGAAAAATGTCCAATCAGCTTTGAATAGTGATTTGTCATTCCTGCATAGTTCTGGGATTATTAGCACCCTTGACAACTGACTGTTCAGTTCCACATCTGATATCATTTTGAAATCAAAAAGACAAATGCTATGCCAAAAAACAAACATATGCTCCTGATAGACATTATGTGCTGTCATTTTTTCCAGGCTCCTGTTTAAATGTTCTTGACTTACTCTCTAAACTCCTCTATGTCTACAAACTCTAAACAGCTTCAATTTGGGCCCTGCCCAGACCTATAGTCTGTAGCCACCAGCACTTTCTCCTCATCTACCCCCCTGATGCCTAGTTCGGGCCTAGGTGACGTATTATAATTCAAAAAATATATGAAGGAAACTGGACTAAGTGGGACCCATCGGGTCCCAGCATCACACGGGAGGGCAATATTCCACCTCTCCACCAATTCCAATATTGGTGACCAGTGGAGGGGGCGCTTTTTGGAGCACTAGTATGGGTGTTGTGCGCTGAAGGGACTGGTTTCCAGAGGGTTAGTATGGACATTGAGGGCTGAATGGATTCTTGGGCTGACGGCTCAGTCACTCAAGCCTGTTGTGCTGGCAGCTCACTCACTCACGGCTGGTGGGCTCGCAGTTGACTCAGGGCTATTCCTTGAAATTCCATTTCAAGCAGGGTGCAAGGGCACCAAATTCAAGTGCAGTTTCATACCATTTCAAGCAGGGTGCAAGGCCACTAAAGACAGTGAGTCGTGACCTCTCCCTCTCCCTCTCCCTCTCCCTCTCCCTCCCCCTCTCCCCCTCTCCCCTCTCTCCCCCTCTCCCCCTCTCCCCCTCTCCCCCCCTCTCCCCCTCTCCCCCTCTCCCCCTCTCCCCCTCTCCCCCTCGCCCCCTCGCCCCCTCTTCCCCCTCCCTTGCAGAAACTGAGGCATACCCACACTTCCGGGTTTTATAGTCCCTCCCCCTCCCAGCAGAAGGGGCATGGCCTTCATGGCGTGATTGACAGGAGAGAGAATCTCAACATTTTTTAAACACTAATAACTCTTTTATGTTTCATCGATGGGAAAAATCCTTGGCAGCTGATGAGCAGAGGGGGACTGAGTAAGATGGCCAAAAATCACAGCCGTACGTGGTAGCGTTATTTCTAAAATCAATATAAAGTGCAAACAGGAAGTGGTCAAGATTAGACTTTTAATTATATAGAAGGCAAGGCAGCTCTAATTAAGCAAGGCAGCTCTAATTAAACAAGGCAGCTCTAATTAGGCAAGGCAGCTCTAATTGGGCAAGGCAGCTCACTTTAACACTTTCAAAACCAAAGTCAAGGCAGCTTGCTTTAGCACTTTCAAAACCAAAGGCAACGCAGCTCACTTTAGCACTTTCAAAACCAAAGGCAACACAGCTTGCTTTAGCACTTTCAAACCCAAAGGCAACACAGCTTTAGCACTTTCAAACCAAAACACACTTTTGCATTTTCAAACTACATTTTCAAACCACATTAAGGGCACTGGCAGGTCAGTAAAACCACTAGTAGACATGTGATCAGTGTTATTCACAGCTCAGACTGAGAATTGGGACCTCTCGCTCTCCCATCTTGCAGAGAACTGAGGCACCTCCACACTTCCGGGTTTTATAGTCCCTCCGGAAGGGGCATGGCCTTCAGGAGAGAGAATCTCAACATTTTTTAAACTCAACATTTTTTAAACTCATAATTTTTCATCGATGGGAAAAATCCTCTTGTCCTGCACAACGGAGGGGGACTTTGAGTAAGATGGCCAAAAATCACAGCTGTAAGTGGCAGCGTCTTTTCAAAAAACAATAACAGAACAACAGGAAGTGGTCAAGATCAGACTTTTAGTAATATAGATAGGCTGGACCAAAACAATTATTAGCACCTCCCTTCCACACCAGGGCAGCAATTTCTGGCACTTGACTCTCTCAGCGGATGGTGGTTAACAAAAGGGAAGGCTGACCATGGCCATGTTAAAACAGTCAAGTAAGTTAAAAGGGGGTTTCCACAGTCAAGAGCAAATGGACTGAGCCAGAGTGGAGTTTGGCAGGGTTACATGGGGTAAAACAGGCAAACTTAATGATGGCCAGGTTTAGAAGATTCTAATGTTGCTGACGGGCAGTGAGACATCCACATTGTGTGAGTGAAGATTAAAGAAAATATTGTGATTTGTGTTAGGTTCACAGTACAGAATAGAGGCAAACTTAATGATGAGATGATATGTGGTCAGTGGCTCCTCTCAGGTTAAAAAGGGTAGTGAGGTTATACAGAATCTAGCTCTATTTTTAGACACAAAATGCTGGAGTAGTTCAGGTGGTCAGGCAGCATCTCTGGAGAAAAAGAATAGGGGACATTTTGTGTCAGAACCCATTTTCAGACCATATTTTATTCTCCAGAGATTCTACCTCACCCACTGAGTTACTCCAGCATTTTGTGTCTATCTTTGGTATAAACTAACATCTGCAGTTCCTTCCTACACATATTTAATTTTAGACAGTTCCAGAGAGATAGGTGATGCTGGAGGGCAAGAGGCAGAGTTTGGTGAATCTTCTGAAGCCAATGGCTTTAGCCTCCAATATTTAATGGGACATAATTTCTATCCATCCACCAGTGGATGTCGGATAAGCAACCTGGCAACTTAGAGGCGGTCAAGGCATGCGTTGAGGTTGAGAAGGGCATTGTGGAAAATTACATTGTGTTTTAGATGATGTTGCTGTGGGACAGTGAGTCATCCAGTGTGTGAGTGAAGATTGAAGAAGATAATGTGATTTGTGTTGGGTTCACAGTACAGAATAGAGGTAATAAGAGAATTTTCAAAATCTGGCCACAAGGCACCCTTCTTTTGAAGCAACAGATTGAAAAGTAATCAAAAATACTGCAAATACTTCAAAAACATTAGAGTAAATTAAAATATATTAAGCACTTTTTTTTATTTCTACAAGGCAGTTGGCAGTCAAGTGGATAAATGACAATTGTATCTCCTTCAATTTAGAACCCTGTGGGATGATTTGATCAATTTTCATGGTATTAAGGGGAATAATCAAGGTATTGGAAGATAAATCAATTTTGAGTTGGCAATGCGAGGACATTTACTGGAAGAAGAGGACTTTCAATGATAAGAGTTAAGCTCATCAGAAATTCATGTGAAACATTTCCTCAAATTTGGAATGCTTTTTCCAACTGGTAACCAAAACCAGGGCAATTGTCTAAATCTGAGATTAATATAGTTTTGTTAAATAACAGTATTGGGAGGCTTGTGGGGATGGTGCCATTATGGAACTGAATGACAGATTAACCAAAATCGGATTGAGTGATGGATCGGATATGAAGAGCTAATTGGCCTGATCATGTTCCTGAATACCAATGTTGCTAATTGTCATGAGCATGACTTCCTTAGTTGCGGTATGATGATGGGTGGTCATTAAGTAAACACCCATTCATAGGTTATGTTTAACTGTAATGGATGATTATTTTCACAGTTTTGATATTTTAGTAAAGGTGGTCGAAAGAATATTGCTTTAGCCAATATTTTGACTACTCGACAGATTGTATTAAACTAAATGTACTCCATCTGTATTTATGTAAGTAAATATTCACCTATAAATGTAAGGAGCAGCAGGTAGCGAGGTGCTAATAAGAACAGTCATTTAAAAAGAAAGCACATTTTCCCTGTTACTAAGTTATAATAAAAAAAATTACACAATTTACACCACACAATTTCAACAGATGTTTTTTTTGATAAATGTGATTTTATATTACTAAACTGAGAATTACTGTAGATAAAAGCTTTTTTAATTATACTTTTGTCGTGGTTACAATGGAAATGTGGTAATTTTACAGTGAAACCAACAATGATTGAAAGTGACATCTACGTGAACAGCATTGGACCAGTTGATGCGATTAATATGGTGAGTCAATCAGTCCCTGTGTGTTGTATATGGTTGACTGTGTACCAATATTACTTTTTACTAGCTTTGTTATTCAGTTGTCAGTGAAGTGCCAGGAGCTAAACTATAACTTTTGTTTTGCTCATTAAGTTACTGGGTCACTAAATTCATTCAAATTTACTGTCTGATATGCTCCCATAATTCAAGGAATAACCTGAATAACAGATACTAGAAAGAACGAAATTGGAAGATTATTGCATGCATTATCACTTGTTTACACTGAATATACCAATGGCAGTCTTTTCAACCAATTAAGTCTTTTTATAACAGTTGTATCCCCATTATATTACAGACCAAAAAGTCACAGAAAAAAACAGTTTATTGAAGAAAAGTCACTTTATCTGTAGGTTTGCTTTTATTTGTTGGTTAGTCGTCAGTCAGACAACATCAATTAACTTGCAGAATTTTGATGAGCCTTAAATATTGCAAATTAAACCTGAAACAGGCACTGAAACATTTCTGATTCATATAAGAATTCAGTCTTTTGATCATCAATCTGAATGATCCATTAAAAAGGAACATCTTTCATATAAATGTACAAGGTTATTGGATTGAATTTTGGAAGTACACCCCATCCATCCTTATTCTTCCTGCTTGAGATTTCCCTTGGGTAGATTCCCTTTAATGGAGAATATATATATTTAAGCATCAATCATTTTAGATTTGCCCATCTCCAATAACCAAACGACTATAAACTTCAGCTTTTCCATCTTAATTACGTCAACTAAATTGATGATGAGAATTTTCGTTGATTTAGTCAATCTAATAGCATCTAAACTTGGACCAGAGATGCTGCCTAACCCACTGAGTTACTCCAGCACTTTGTGTCTAAAATTATATTCACTTCTCTCAAGCTCACAAACAGTAATCTTTTCTGTACATTGTTCTGTGATTATAATAAAAGTGTAAAGAATTTGCTTTAATTCTCCATTTGGGGTGTGTGGGCTGAGCTGGCAAGGACAGCATTTATTGTCCTTCCCTAATTGTTCTCAAGTAGATTGTGGTGAGCTAACTTCAGGAATTGATGTTGTCCTTCTCGTGAAGATACAAAGATACTCCCACAATAATGTTGGAGAGTGGATTGCACAATTAGACACAGCAACAATGAAGAAATGGTAATAGATCTCCCTATCAAAATGGCATGCGATGGAGGGGGAATCTGCAGGCGGTGGTGCTTCTGTGTTGTACTTGTTGGTTGAACTCACAGATCAGGGAGGTACTGTCAGGGTGGCCCAGGTGAGTAACTGGGGTCTTTTTCTTCTTGTGTATGACATGCACAGCCTAAAGTTGTAGGTCAAGGGTCAGGACAGCATCAGTTACTGGGTGGATGGCTTTGATGCCACCAGGGAAAAGCCTCAGTGAGCATTCATTCACGATGTGTGGGATGGTCTGGTCTGGATGTCCGCAGTCGCAAGCAGGGCTGTCTGTCAGCCCCCACTTATGCAGGTGATGCGCTGTTCTTGCATGGAGAGTGCGGATTCTGTTCAGGGTTAGCCATTGCTTGTGATGGAGGTCAAATCCCAGTGGTTTCACTGTGGGGTCTGTGATGACCTCTCCGTTGTTGGTGTTGGCATCTTTCCAGGTTCTGTGCCACTCAGTCTTGGAGCCAAAGTCTTCCAGAGATTTAACGGAAGACCAGAAGGGTTTGTGGGACTTCAGGCACATGTTGGGTAGATTGTTCAAGTCAGCATGGATGGGAAGGTTAGGGTTAGCATCGATGGTGCTCCAATCTTGCAACATTCTCTCCCTTCTGCGTATGCTGGGAGGGGTGAAATGAGAGAGGACAGGGAGCCACTGCAAAGGTGTTGACTTAAGCGTCCCTGTGATGACCCGCATTGCAGAGTTAAGGACAGTGTCAACTCGTTTGGTGTGGCAGCTATTAGCCCAAGCTAAAGTTGAGCAAAACGTGGCTGTTGAGTGGAGTAGGGCTAAGCTTGTGGGTGTGTGCATTAGATCCCCAGCTGATGCCTGCAAGTTTCCTGATGATGTTGACCCTTGCTTTCAGTTTATCAGCCACCCTCTTCAGGTGTTCACGATAGGTGAGGGTGCGATCCAGGGTGACTCCGAGGTATTTGGGGAATTCTTCATTCTTCACCGGCTTACCACAATAGGACACTCGGAGCTTTGCATTGGTGAGCCGAATGCTGAGGTGAAAGGCAGTGACAGTTGTCTTAGATGGGTGGGGGCGAAGTCGCCAGAAGGTGAAGTACCTGACTTACTACCCGACGTGCACAAACAAATAGTAACTGGTGTGTAATCTATAGACAGTACACACTGCAGCCATGGTGGCCTGATGGTCCGCAGAATGAATGTTTAGAGTGGTGGATGGGGTGTCAATGAAACAGGTTGCTTTGCCCTGGATGATGTTGAGTTTGTAAATAATGCAGGAGTTGCATCAGTGGAACATATTCCACAAATTCATGACTTGTAACTTTTTTATGATGGAAAAGAAGTGAGTCATAGGATAATCAGCCTCCGAGCTGTTCTTGCAGCCATGGTATTTATATTGGTGATCCAGCTGAGTTTCTGGTTCATGGTGACCCCTGGAATATTGACAGTGGAGGACTCATCAATGATGAAGCCATTGGACATCCGATGGCACTGTTACTGGCTGCCTCCGCCCACGGTCTGGTTGTCTTTTTTATTTTTGTGTTTTTTTTTGTTTTTTTCAGTATTTTATGTGGGGGAAGCGGGTAGAGTAAGGGGGAAACCATCCTTCAGTCGCTTCCTGGCGAGGATGCGGCTATTATCCGAGTCCCGTCCTCACCCCTCCCCCCCCTCGTGGCCTACCAACTGGATTGGCGCGGCCTTTCCTGCCGGGACCGGACCAGAGCTTCAGCAGCTTCGGCGCTCGATACATCGCGGAGCGGGCGAGGCCTTACCTGGGATTGCGGCTTGGAGCTCCGGAGTGTTGGGCCACTGCTCCAACATCGCGGAGCTGTGGGTGCTGAGCTCCCAACACGGGCGGCGCTGACTTTAACATCGCGGAGTCCTGGGACCCTTTGCCGGGGGTCATCAGCCCGAATCTCCGCCCAGCGCAGCCTGTGGACATCGGGAGCCACGGACTCCGGTGGAAGGTGGCCGATTCAGAGGTCCAGGCCGCTGAGGATGTTCTCCCGTTCGACGTAGGGGTTCCATCGTTCCCGGCGAGAGGGCTTGACCATCGGGCCGCCCCTGGCGGCGACTACGGGGTGCTTGGGAGGCCCCGACCACGGGTGAACATTGGGGAACATCAGTGAGGAGGTTGACTGGACTTTGGTTCCTTCCCTCACAGTGGGGAACTTTGGTGCCGCTGTGGGGATGTTTGTGTTGTGGACTACTGTGTTCTGTGTTTTTGTGCTGTTTTAAATTTTATTTTTTGTATGACTGTAAGGGAAAGAGAATTTCGTTGTCTCTTAATTTGAAGACAATGACAATAAATTAAATCAAATCAAATCAAATTGAACATCAAGAGTTGGTGGTTAGATTCTTCCTCTTGGGGAATGTTCGTTGCCTGGCATGCTTATGGCATGAATGTTACACTGACATCACTAACCAGGCCATGCCTAAATGGTGTATTGATATGGGCTGCTTCAGTTGCTGGAAAATGATGAATGGAAGTGAATGTTGTGCAAACATCGGCAAACAAAACCACTCTGTGTCTTATGAAGGAAGGAAGGGATGTCAGTAATGAAACAGCTAACGATTAGTTCTCAATCTCATTGGAGAAAATGAGGTTCCCCTCAGTCGCACATCATTTTGATAGGGAGATATATCACTGTTTCCTCACTATTGCGAGTCTGAGGACACTGATCTACTGAAAACCTGTGGAAATATCCAAAAAATTATTGACCTCCATCAATGTCCTTTGTGCGAGTTATGACCAACCATCGTAGTGTTTCCCCTTTGATGCCCGTTGACCAGTTTTTCCAGGTTCCTTGATGTCACATGAGTAAAACACTTTCCATTCCTATTCCCTTTCTGATCTTTCTGCCCTCCACCATGCTGTCTGAATGGGGTTTGCACGTTCTCCCGTGACCGCGTGGGTTTTCGCCGGGAGCTCTGTTTCCTCCATCATTCCAAAGATATACAGGTTTGTAGGTTAATTGGCTTCGGTAAGAATTGTAAATTGTCCCTGGTGTGTAGGATAGTAGCAGTGTATGGGGATCGCTGTTCGTTACGTTCTTGGTGGGCCAAAGGGCCTGTTTCACACTGTATCTCCAAAGTAAACTAATCTAAACATTGCCAGAGTGAGACCAACACAAACTGGAGGAACAGCACCACATATTCCACTTGGGTGGCTTACAACACAATGGTATGAACATTGAATTCTCCAGTTTCAAGTAATAACCCTCACACCCCCTCTGTCTTTACTGTGTTACCTCCCCACCCAGTTCTCCCAATATCTCCCCCCCCCCCCCCTCCCCCATCATAAGATCGTGTGATAGGAATAGAATTAGGCCATTAGGCCCATCAATACTCCGCTATTCAATCATGTCTGATCTATCTCTCCCTCTTAACCCCAATTCTCCTGCCTTCTCCCCATAACCTCTGACACCTGTACTAATCAAAAATCTATCTAATTTCTGCCTTAAAATGTTCCAATTACTTTGCCTCCACAGTGGGAAAGAATTCCACATGTTCACCAGTCATGCTGCTCCTTTCCTTTCCTCGTATACTCCTCCCATCCACGTGTCCCTCAAAACCCTTTTATCCCTGAACTCCCCCCTCCCTCTATCCCTTCCACCTATATCCCTCCTTCTGACTTTACATGTGCCAGGAGCTACTGATAGTGGATCTACTGATTCTGATTGTTCATCTAATGATTGTGGATGATCAGCCATGATCACATTGAATGGCAGTGCTGACTCAAGGGGCCGAATGGCCTACTGCACCTATTGTCTATCGTCTATTGTCTAAACTATAACTCTGACTTTACATTTCACTCCAATCCTTATCTTATACCCATTTGCCTTCTTTGTCACTTATGCCACCCATCATCCAATCCAATCCACCTCACCTGTATCCACCTGTCACTTACCAGTCTTTGCCCCACCTCTCCTTTCCACTTTACTATGCCCGACTGTAATCAGTCTGAAGAAGGGACTTGACCTGAAACATGACCTGCCCATTCCCTCCACAGATGCTGTCAGATCTGCTGAGACCCTCGAGCATTTTATGCTTTGTTCAAGATTCCAGCTTCTGCAGTTCCTGTTGTCTTCACATGAGTGGAATGTTTTCTTATGTTATCTTATGTTATCTCCAATGCTCTCTGCTGTTTACTTGTGATAATGATGTTGCAATGCTGTCAAGGGCAATTATTCTCACCTCACCCCTGGAATTCTGTTTATTAGTCTATGTTGAGACAATAACTGTGATAACTTCTGGAGCTGAATGGTTCTGGAGAAGCCCACACTGGATATTAGTGAGCAGTTTATTGAAAACTCGTGTTGTTAAATCACCATTTCAGAGCAATTAAGTTGGGTGGCAATTAATCAGAATGGATTTGTCTTGTTTAGACGTACCTAAACAATTTTGCATGTTTCTGGATAGACGCCAATGTTGTAATTGTACTGAACAGCTTGGCTATAGGGGTGGTTAATTCGGAAGCACAGGTATTCAGTACCTCATGTGCAAAGTTCTCTGGTCCCATTGCCTTGACCATCTCCAATCCTTTCTGCTGTGTCTTGATAGATCCTGAAATGAATGGAATCAGCTGAAATCTGATTGTCAACTCAGCTCTTTTAGATGAATATACTCCACTGTATAATGGTTGGCCAGCAGCAGAGGAACTATAATTTGCTGGGATATTCTGGCCATTATTGTACTGCAACCACTAACAATTGTTCTAACTTGCCTCTGAAATAATTGGGTCATTTTCAGTATCGGACTGAACATGCAAACAGATTGTTGGATCATTTTTAAGAGATATGATTCTCAATGATGGGATCGGTCATGGGAAAATAGAATACTTCAATGAATCATCCTTATTTATCTACTCGGGCCTGTGAGGATTTTGCACTCATGCATGTGAGATTGCTCCTCTCGTGTGTGAAGCCATTCTAAACAAAGCACAGGCATATCATGGTACAGCAGTTAGAATGATCCCCTGACGTTAACTAAGTCTGTTGCTGCCCTGAATGCATCCATTGGAATTCCACAGAGAATGGAGCTCAGTCCATTAATGCCATTTTTGTGGAAATGTTAGTTGTAAGTTTCCTAATGCCATCTATTGGTATGCATCTCAGTTTGAAAACGGAATTGTCAAGATTTCTTGTGCACTGCATAATTAATTGCAAGGTATTAGCTGAATTATTCTAGTGCTCCAGAGGGATGTGTGCTGTGTTGTTTTAGTTTTAAAACAATAGCTCTGACACTGAATCAATTTGATAATGCGTTCAGTTTTTACAAACGATAATGAGAGGGCAATAAAAATTAATTTAAGTATATTATAAAATCCCAAAATAATACCACAAACACCTCCAGGAAAATCGTCTGACCAATTATGCATTTTACAAAGTGTAAGTGAGGGTGAAGAGATTATTGAAACAAGGAACAGCAGATGCTGGTTCTCCAGAGATGCTGCCTGACCCGCTCAGTTACTCCGGCATTATATGTCTTTCTTTTTGAAGAGATTGGTGTTTGTTTAGTGTTGTCGCAATGAACCCAGAAAAGCATTTTCTTTGTTTTTCATTTACAGGAGGTGAGAGTCACTGCCAGCATATTTTGCTCGGCTCCAATTGACCTTAAAATAGCCCCTTCAAGAACCAGCCCCCTCAGTTGTTTAGTGAAGATATTCACAGAGTATTGTTGAATAGGGATTCCAGTAATTAGACCAGCAACACTAAAGGAACATGTTTTATTTTCAGATCTTGATATTCAGCGGCACAGAAACAATTTAGTTGTTTGATCTTTGCCAAGAATCAACCCTATTTATCCTTCCAACTGTCTGAGATTTTAGATTTATAAGATACTGGTGATGCCTCAGATAATTGCTGCACTTCATTATGTAGATATGACACATTGCAGTTACACTGTTCTGGTGGTGGATGGGTGAAACAATTAGGTTAGAGCATTAGCTGCTGACCAAGGCAATAATTGGTGCCTGGAACATGCTGTCAGGGGAGGTGGTAGAAGCTGAAGCAGAAGCAGAAGATACTTTTGAATAAGCACATGGATATGCAGGGAATGGAGGGATATGGATTATGGGCAGGCAGATCTTTGTATCATGTTTGGCACAGACATTTTGGGCCGAAGGGCATGCTCCTGTGCTCTATTGTTCTAAGTTCTATCAGAGCAATGTTTATGAGGCATTTAGACAGACACATGAACAGAAAAGGACCAATAGGATACAGACCATGTGCAAGCAGATGGGATTGGTTAGACTGGCATTATTATTGGCACAGAACTAGTGGGTCGAAGGCCTGTTTTATGTTCTAAATGTACATTGTAGAAGAATATAGAATCCCAAGTGTTTAACTCAAGAAAGGCCTGAAATAGCAAGCTTGACAAAGGTTACGTTTTGAAGTTTGCAAAATGCACTACAGCGAACAGAATAAATATGTTATTTTCTTCCAAGGAATAGATATAGAAACCAATTATGAAGCCTGCAGTAGAAGGGTAAAAGGGCAGATTGAAAACAATGAGATGCGTGATCGGATTGAAGAAAGCCTGTGGGGATATCATCAGCACTCCATTAGCAGTAGTTGTGTCATCTTTACATAGAATATATTTGCTGCAGGGACATTCCAAGTGTGTTATATGTCCACCATTTGCCATCATTGAAGTCATTATAGAAAAATCAGGTGCTCTGTCTTGCCATTAATTTGACCATATAAACTGCCATCCTGAGCAGCATTTAGTTAACAAACAGGATAGCTTAAGGGTGAGAAAATTCAAGGGTCAAGGTCTTCCAATATGGCTCACATTTCAGTGCTACTATTTGTCAATCAGACTGTCAAGACCGGGGATGATTTTTTGTTTTTGTTTTAAAAGGCTATATATGTTATACAATTCTTTTATGCACATTAAAATAATGATGTTGTAATACACCTTAAAATCAGCAATAGTGGATGATAGGTTTGAAATGTCTTTCCTTTGTACGCTATGAACTTCTGTATGCTGAACCATACATTATTCACCGCAACTTAAGGAGCAACAACACTGATGGGCAACTGAATAATAACTGTCCAGATGGTGAGAGTACAGATGGCGCACACTCTCTCTGCGACTGAACATAATGTGTTTGCTGGAGTTTAAGAGACCTGCTTTGGAATTATGCTGACTTCTTTGCTTTCAGAAGTTGTATCCATTGTAAATAGCACAGATGGCAAAGAACATCTCCTGACACGCGTGCCAACCAGCTGCATCTGTTTCATTATGCACTTCCCACTCTGATCTATGTGAAAGCGGAGCGTTGGGATGTCAAAGGTCCCTCATTCCACCCTCTTTGTTATCTGTAATGATGATAAAAATGAGCTGAAAAATCCCATATCAAAATCCCCATCACAGCTGTTAGAACTCTCACTAGGGAAACTCACAGGGATATGTTTTGATCATCCGTGCACTTTTGGTCTGAGTGTTTGCCTGAAAGGCACATCGGTCTTTATGCAGCACTAATGTGAACCATGTCACCCCGCTTTCTGCATGATATCTGCATTAAACAGAGCAGTGGGCAATATAGAGTTTGAGGTTCAGATAATCTCTCATTCAGTTCAATTCCCAGATAGCAACCAGGCAGGAATGGCTGCTGCAGTCTGAGTCAAGGATAATGGACCCCTGTTGAAAAGCATTAATGGTATCTTTGCCTAAACATTGAATTTCAACTAAAAGATGTTACACTGCAGAGTACCAGGCTTTTGATGTCTGCAGCTGGTAAATTCCAGGCAGTAGAGACCTGGATTATGGACAACACAATGGATGCCCTCGATCTGTGAAAGTTGCAAAGTACATTTTCCACTAAGGTTTTATTTTGACATACCCATGAAGATTTTAATCTCTAGTTGTAAAAGCCCCATAGTTTCATTTCCACAAGTTCCACCTAAACTTGATCTGCTTACATGGTTCATAAGTCAGCTATATCCATTTTCTGAATCTGCTGACCTATCTAGCACAGATAGAACACCAACCAACCATGTTTGTTATTGGGTCCTCAGGACTTGAAGATTCACCTGTGAAACGAATAAGCAACTTGGAAGAAAAATCACCAGTCACAGACCAGACTTATGATTTTATTTGATTTTCTGTGAAAATCTTTTCTTTTTCACTTGCGATCACAAATCTGTATGTCTTTGCAATGTGGGAGGAAACCGGAGCACCTCGAGAAAACCCACACGGTCACAGAGAGAATGTACAAACTGCGGACAGCACCCATAGTCAGCATCGAACCCGGGTCTCTGGCACTGTAAGGCAGTAGTTCTATCGCTACATTACTGTGCTGCCATTCTCTGCCACCATTCTAGAGACAAATCACCCCAACTTCAATCATTGAGGCATATGGATGATTGCTGACTCCTAACCATGTTTTACTGATGTGTATGAGAGTGTGAGCTTTATGCTAAGGACCCAGAAGGCTAAGACCCTTCAGCAATTTCCCACTGCCTTACAACACCCTGCTCTGACACCCAAGATCCCTAATGACATTTCAACTTAAGAACTTATATCTCTGGAGCCATTTTGCAAATAAATTCACATTGATGCCAGTTCCCCAGCCTCACGTTTGGCTACCACTGGAAAAGGGCCTTGAAAGAACAAGAACTCAAACCCATCAAAATGCTTAGAGTTTTCCTTCCTGTGCACTTATGAGACCAAGATGCACCTCAAAGTCATGGAGAAGTAAAACCAACACTGCAGCCACAAACCCCTCCAAGTCCATGGGTAGGTTAGGTCTAGTTTAGTTTAGAGATACAGTGCAGAAACAGGCCCTTTGTCCCAGTGATTCCATGCCGACCAGCAATTCCTGCACACTGACGCTATCCTGCACAGTAGGGACAATTTAAAAGTTTACCTACAAACCTGTACATCTTTGGAGTGTGGGAGGAAACCAAAGATCTTGGAGAAATCCCACGCAGGTCACGGGAAGAAAGTACAAACTCTACAGACAGTACCTATATCCAATCTCTGGCACTGTAAAGCAGTAGCTCTACCGCTACCCCACAGTGCTGCCAATGTTATGGACCAATATTGTGGTTGTCTTCTTGGGCAGCATTCTCGAAATCAAAGCTCTGACCATATTTAACCAGTGGGCTGGCCATATCACCCACATGTGGCTGAGAGACTCGAGAAACTAGCGGCAGAATGTTCCAAGAATATCCTTGAAGCTCCAGTGGAAAATTATCATATTTGCACTAACTCTTGGGAATCTGTGACATGAAAATGCACAATCTAGCAGAGATCCGTTTAGGAAGGCTCAAAGCAAATTGAGTCTCTATGTCAGGACCACGTGAAGGCCAGGAGAATGCAGTGCAAGGAGCCCACTGTAATCCAATCAACCCACTTGCTCAACCGTCCCATGGAGCTCCAGAAGTCCCATCAGTAGCAGATCCAGCAGATCCCATAGAAGACATTAGAACCTGCAGGAATGGAGTGTAAGCAATTATCCTGTACACAATAGGATTGCCTGAAGAAAAAAAGTTGGGAAGATGTGCGAAATGCGTATAATGTTAAGTGACTGAGCGGTACATGGTGCAGTAAACAGAGTCTGAAGCTCCTGCTGCTCTTGCTGTTAAGGTTACGTTAACAGGCCGCGACGACAAGCAAAATGTCATTGACCACTTTGTGGCATCCATGGCATGTCCACAACAGCTTATTCGTTCCATAGTTTCCTAATGATGTGGCTGGAGACCCTCCTTGTGCTTGGTAGATATAAGCCAACTCTCCATCCGAGCTGCTCAACTCAGGTAATATCAGGAAATCCCAGAGTCAAGTGTCTGTCATATTGTTTATTTCTTCAGTGTCTCCTGAAGTCAGAATGAGTTTCAGAAGGCCCACCAGCAACAACTGTTGCTACAGTGCGTTTCCCATTTAAGAGATTTTGTCTAATTTAATAATACACATACTGTTTTTTAAGGGGTGGTTTAGGCAGATTAATCATCTGGATGCCCTCACCTGCTTCAGAGGCCCTCCGCTGAGCTTTCTCTTTCTTGATCCTTTTCAAAGATTGTTCAAATATAGCTGCTAGTAGAGTGTGATTAAGTATGACTCAGTATTTGATCTCACTACCCACCATCTCCTTCTGCCTCCTTCTGCCTCCTTGTCCTACATTCCACACGATTTGCAGTGAAACAATAAGATCAGAAGCACAGCCAGCACTGATGATGGTTGGGCACTTCATCACTATTCTACTTTAATTACACACAAAAACTTGAGGGAAATATGGCTCAAAGCACCACTGGGAATGAGATTAACGTTATAAGGTCATAAGTGATTGGGGCAGAATTAAGCCATTCGGCCCATCAAGTCTACTCCCCCATTCATCCATGGTTGATCTATCTCCCTTCTAACCCCATTCTCTTGCCTTCTCCCCATAACCCCTGGCACCCGTGAAAAAGTTCACTTATTAGATAGACAAAGTACAAATTCTTAAGACCATTCAAAGCTTTAATTTAACGTCTGACGGGTG
This sequence comes from Malacoraja senta, assembly GCA_038087875.1. NCBI lineage: Eukaryota > Metazoa > Chordata > Chondrichthyes > Rajiformes > Rajidae > Malacoraja > Malacoraja senta. The sequence goes on from CM075977.1 coordinate 316,460,293, forward strand.
TGAACTGAGAGACCCAGAAGCAACAGGTTCTCACGTCTGAATCTCCAGCAGCACACACAAAGAAATACCAGAACATCGAAGCTTATATACGTACCGATATAAAACCAATTGCATGATGTAATGACACAAAAACCATCATCCACCTCCAAATATGGAGTTGTTTTTCACTCTTTGCCAAAAGCCAGTTACCCCAATGGCATCCTCTGGGCCCCTTCTTATCTGATTAACCTCTTCAACTTACATTAAAAAACTTGTAAGAGAGCTGCGAACTATTCAACTTACATAAAAAAAGCTTGCAAGAGAGCTGTGAACTTTTCAACTTAAAGGGAAAAAAAACCTGGCATGATAGGAGTTGTCCAAATCCCATCATGCATTACAATTGGCCTTTTACAACAGGAAAGTTTAAATATGACAACAATCAATTAATAACTAACTCTTTCATTCCTCCCTTTTATCATATAATGATAACACTACAGTCCTTGGTTAGTACATAGTAAAGGCTTCAGACATTTCAGTACATAGATTAAGATAATGATCAGCAGTACAATAGATCCATAATGTATTAGCATTCTCCATATTCCTCCAAACATACTAAATGGCCACCATTCTACACCTTTATTAAAGTTATGCATTTCCTCCCCTACCTCTGTAATCTTCTTTATTTCTGCAGTAATATGTGCTGCTACATCTGTAATGTTAGAAGATTCATCAGGGATGTAAGTACAGCATTCACACCCCATAATACCACAAGTACCCCCTATTATCCTATAGGGTTATATATGACAAAGTGCATCCATTTCAGCCATAATGGATGAAAGGGCCTTTTACTTGTAGGTAAAGATGTCCACCATTTAATTAAACAATTTCTCCAATCTAGGGGACATATTAATCAATTCCCATGATAGACAGGCTGTCCCATACAGTTGGAAAGCAATCATCCAGAAATGCTCTGACTCTGATAGACTTCACTTAGCCCTCATCGGGAATATACAATTCAGTTTAGATGTTACACAGTTCTCACGTGAGAGACAACAAAGGCCAAATAACAACATCCCCTTCAGTTGTAGGTTGACCTAATCAACCTTTCCCATTTCTTCTCATCCCCAGGTACATACCAGGTAACCATGGATATGCCCAAAATCCACATACAAAATACGTCCCATTTATTGGACTCAGCGGCCATTAGCACTAACCTTGGTGCAGGTGCTGTTCCTCAAGTATACTCCATTGCTTCTGTCACAATAACAGGTAGTATTAACTGGGCTCTTGGGCAATACACTAATTTAAGCCATGGTATTTCCCAAACCCTGATCTCATTTACCTTCCATCCTGTCATAAAAGAGGCCACATACCATTCTTCAAATATGGGTCCTTGACTTTGCCATTCTGAAGGTACCCATTAGTTGCTTTTTTATTGTGAAAACAGTAAATAGTAAAGGCCAGAATCTCAGTAAGGTTAAGGGGTATTGTTATGAGGGGTATTCCTTCTCCACCATTATATGGGATGAGCGTACACAACCAGCATACATTTATTATTACGAAGGGCAAATTCAAAACTCATAAACAAAAACAGATTATTTCACCAAGTCCAGTCCATATGGGCCAAACCCAGAATATAAAAGAGGGTCAATAGCTCCATTGTCCTTTTTTGGTTCTCCGAACTGTTTAAAGTCAATCAGATGAATCCAACGCGGTGATCTTCAAACTTCTTGGCGGTTGATGTTGTTGATACCACTTGGTACAGTTCTGTTCAACACAGTTTTAATTCCTTCCGTCCCAATGCCTTATCAGTATGTAGTCTGACAGTATGAACTCGTCCCTGTGTTCAACTGGTAGTGGTATCTGCATTTCTTGTACCTTAGACTGCAGACCTGGCAAGGCATCGGTTAATTGCTGTGTATAATAATTAGTTAATCACTGAGGGTCTGTAGGTGAAACTTCCACACGTGAGTCGCACCACCAGTGGGTACGTAGCCTGTGGTCACCCTCAGTCCATAGCATCCTTCCCACAACCCAGCCCTGTGTTACCTGCAAATCTGCCAATGCCACCATCACATTGCATTACATCGGCATACTCAGTTTCTCGCAGATCTGATGGCTATCAATGTCCCAAGATAGGCAAAAAATAGCGACATGTCCATCGCAATCTATCCTAGAGAGGGATTTCTTAAAAGAAAGAAGTTAACATTTTATCTTTTTGGCACCATACTGACAATCTTACAGTGGTGAAAGTGAACCCACGCATGTCTCCCCTCCACCTTTTCTGCGGTAGGGGTTGTTAGAAGGACCTGGTAATGCCCTTCCCACCGAATGTCCAGTCTCTTCCTCATCCAATTCCTGATTATTATACGTACCAGGTTCAATTTTAGACATAGTGGTTCTATTGTACATCCTTCAATGCCCTGGTTAACGATAAAATATAATTAGTCATTTCCATTGTCATGTGATGAAAGTGAACAGCCTTTGGAGTATTCTGGTTCCATGTTGCCCCCAGTGGATGGTCATATAAAATCTCTGCTGAATTCCTTTTACTGTCATTCAAACAACTCAAACAAACAAAAGTTTGAACAGATTTTCGTTCCCTGTAGTCATAACAGCAAAAACAAAACACACAGTTGCACACAACATCCAGCACCGTGAATCTCCAAACATCTCCTTACTGTGATGGAACGCAAAAGTCCTATCTCCCTCTCTCCCTTCTTATCTGTTCCACTGGAGAAAGCCTGTCCCAAGAGAAATACAAGCAACATGATCTTGTGAAGTATCTCAGCAAGCAATGTAATATCAATTAGCTCTTTCATGCCTTGTGTTTCATTTTGGCCAAAAATGTCACACAAAACAATTCAATTCTCACAACACAAAATTTGCACATCAAAATAAAGTCCTCAATAGACCTACACAACTCAGTATTTAGAACCACAGAAGTTAACAATGCAAAAAATGTATTTGATCTAAATACTCCAAATCTGAAGAATCTGAGTGTGCCCCTTTAATTGAAAGCACTGAACCGCATCGGAATTCTCAGTGGAATCCTTATCGGTAGAGAAAAAAACACTGTAAAAACAGTCAAACTGCTGCTTCGAGGTGATCAATGTTAAAGCCCCCAGACATTGCCATGTGTTAAAGGCACACACACAACTATTGTTTCAAATACAAAGCTCTTTAAACATTTATAACAAATAACACATTTGCACATTTTTCTCTTAAGTCATGATCCAAAAACACACTCCACATAGCTTCAAAGTGTAACACAGGTATCAAAGACTTCAAACCTGATTCGTTTTTTTATCATAGCAACAAGAATTTAAAAAAACTATTTACACCAAGGGACCCCATGCATTTCAGTCTCTTAAAGGAACCCATACACATACACAAAAGAATGTACAAAAGCCATTTACAAAAGCAGTTCATACTATATTTACTTCAAAGACGTCTCTTTGTAATCTACTTTCCCTTTTCCTGACAAAACCCTTTTTTTTCACCAAAAACTTGGTTTCAAAAAATGTACAAGAAAGATTTTACAAGCTGCTGGTTTTTTATTAGCTCTGGGAGGACTGAGGTCACAATTGTGGTTATAAAGTCTTTTAATGGTGAAAGCCTTCTTGTTGAAACAAGAAAATTAAGTTGGAAATAAAACCCGTTACAGCATTTTCCTTCCACCATAAATCTTCACAATGATAGGCAGCAGGGTAGGATGGTCCAATTCCCTGTCAGTCAGGATCCGGGACGCTGTGATTGGACATGATCCAGATCGTGATTAGTCAGATTTCCCATCACTCAAAGTCTGGCCACACCCACTGAAGTGACGACCAATCAGACTCCTATTTTTCAAAGTCTGACCACACCCAATAAGATATCAAATTCCACAGACAAAGACCCACATTCTCATCCGAGGCTTAGCAATGCAAGGTTGCCTGCCATTCTGTTGCTCTGTGCCAAAGGCTATTCAAATCTTGAAGGCAGGTTTGTTTTAACTCTCAATGTTGAATTTAATACTGTTTCTCTTCTCCTGCCTCAGTCCTTACTCCCTTCCTTTTCTTCGTCTGCTTTAGTCAGGAAATGTTTAATTCTGTCCGAATTTCCCCGCCAATTTCCCCTATTTTGCTTTGTCAGAAAAAGGGATCCCATCACCTTTTCTCATTTCCTAACCATGTGGTCAGCTTGTAACTTAATATTCTAAATTTCTTATTATACTTAAATTTCAAATAACACATTTGTTGAACGGGGGTTCCCCCATCACTGTTATCCAGTGCATTCCCCATAGATAGATAGAGAATACGAGAGAGAGAGCGAGAGAGTGAGAGAGAGAGAGAGAGAGAGAGAGAGAGAAAAAAGCAGACTTCGTAACTCTTTAATATAAATCCCAGGTGTCTCAACTGAGCTGACTCGCTAACCGAGACCCCAGTTTCTCAACCTAGCAGACTTATTTTCTTTTAATATAATACCCAGGTGTCTCAACTGAGCTGACCCGCTAACCGAGACCCCAGTTTCTCCACCTAGCAGACTTCTTTTCTTTTAATATAAGACCCAGGTGTCTCAACTGAGCTGACCCGCTAACCGAGACCCCAGTTTCTCAACCTAGCAGACTTCTTTTCTTTTAATATAAGACCCAGGTGTCTCAACTGAGCTGACCCGCTAACCGAGACCCCAGTTTCTCAACCTAGCAGACTTCTTTTCTTTTAATATAAGACCCATGTGTCTCAACTGAGCTGACCCGCTAACCGAGACCCCAGTTTCTCAACCTAGCAGACTTCTTTTCTTTTAATATAAGACCCAGGTGTCTCAACTGAGCTGATCCGCTAACCGAGACCCCAGTTTCTCAACCTAGCAGACTTCTTTTCTTTTAATATAAGACCCAGGTGTCTCAACTGAGCTGATCTGCTAACCGAGACCCCAGTTTCTCAACCTAGCAGACTTCTTTTCTTTTAATATAACTTTGCTGCTTGTCTCACAACCCAATAACTCCTCGGATGTCTCAAAAAGGCAGACAATAGAGGGAGAGAGAGTGTGAGAAAAAAGAAGATAGACAGAAAAAGAGAGAGAGAGAGAGAGAAAAACAAAAAACCCAATTCTTTCTTAAAAAATTACATACACAAAATTCATACATAAAAATACATACACAATTCACAATTGGTCTTACCTTTGTCTATCTCTAAGATCCTCGGCAGGGAACCAACGCAACGTCTGATGAAGGATCACCTATGTTCCCGGGAATGTCGAGGGGTCGGTTGCAACGGACCGATTAGAGCTCAGTTTTCTCACTTGCCAAACCCAGTAACATCTGCAACCTCAAGCTCATTCAGCTGTTGATGGTGTCCCAGCGAGACCTGCGCGACTATGCCAATGAAAAAGTTCACTTAATAGATAGACAAAGTACAAATTCTTAAGACCATTCAAAGCTTTAATTTAACGTCTGACGGGTGTGAACTGAGAGACCCAGAGGCCACAGGTTCTCACGTCTGAATCTCCAGCAGCACACACAAAGAAATACCAGAACATCGAAGCTTATATACCTACCGATATAAAACCAATTGCATGATGTAATGACACAAAAACCATCATCCACCTCCAAATATGGAGTTGTTTTTCACTCTTTGCCAAAAGCCAGTTACCCCAATGGCATCCTCTGGGCCCCTTCTTATCTGATTAACCTCTTCAACTTACATTAAAAAATTTGTAAGAGAGCTGCGAACTATTCAACTTACATAAAAAAGCTTGCAAGAGAGCTGTGAACTTTTCAAATTAAAGGGAAAAAAAACCTGGCATGATAGGAGTTGTCCAAATCCCATCATGCATTACAATTGGCCTTTTACAACAGGAAAGTTTAAATATGACAACAATCAATTAATAACTAACTCATTCACCCGTACTAAACGATCCTTTCACCATTTGCACTCATACAATGTTTTCTTTAAGAATCGCCACCCTTTCACTTTGACAAGATTGACAAGCCTTTTTCATATTCATCTATCTATATACTTTTAAAACTGTGTGTGTGTGTGTGTGTGTGTGTGTGTGTGTGTGTGTGTGTGTGTGTGTGTGTGTGTGTGTGTGTGTGTGTGTGTGTGTGTGTGTGTGTGTGTGAGTGTGTGTGTGTGTGCGTGCGTGCGTGCGTGCGTGCGTCATTTTGCCTTTAAAACGTATCTCTAAAACCAGACGCCGGAACGGGGACATTTTTACATATCTCAGTAGAGATTTTCCTTGTGATTTTAGAAAACCACTCCTCTGTACATTTGGTACATTATTTTCCCGACTTATATATTAAAATTGTTGATCAATCTGACCGCTGCGCAGCTGCTGACGTTACAATAACAGTGAAATTTTTACATCTTCTGGTAGAAATTTTCCTTATGATTTCAAAAATCCACTC
>CM075977.1:316466862-316589366 GCA_038087875.1 Malacoraja senta
CTTTCACTTGTCTGAATGTTTAAATATTTATAGATCAGAGATTTTCAACCTTCCACCTATTGAGAACTGAATGCATGATCTGAAAACGGTCTGAGAAGTACCCCAATTAGCATAAAATGTAGATTAATTATTTACAGATAAGTTATTATTCTGACCTTCAGTTGTCTCATGTGCTTGTAACAGGGTCAAATTGAACAACTTGTTAAGGAGCAGGAAGAGAAATAGAACAGGTGGACAGGATTGTTTGAGACATTTGCATGTAACTACCACAAGTGAAATCACAGGGAATTAATTAACAAGATATAAGTTGCGAACCCCTGCATTATGGGCCTGTCCCACTTAGGCAACTTTTTAGGCGACTACAGGAGACTATGTGGTCACCACATGGTCGCCACATGTTCGCGGGTGGTTTCCGGGGAGTCGCCTTCATGGTCGTGAGTAGTTCCCGCATTCTCTGAACTAGTCGCGGCTTCATTCTGGTCGCCGCTAATTTTTCAACATGTTGAAAAATTAGCGGCGACCAGAAAGAAGCCGCCATGGAGAGTAGCGAGAATTCTCGTGTCGTAGGTGCAGTGGTAGTGGGTCGCCAGGAGGTCATAGGTTCTCGTAGGTTGTCGCCGGTGCTGACCGGTGAATTTCATTGGCTCATTGGGAAAACCCCCGTAAACAGTCGTTTTCAGAACCAAGGATAACCGACCGGTAATGTTAATGTCCTCCGAGCTTTACAGCCGTGTATCTCTGGCTTCTCAAAAGTTGTCTCTACTCCTTCTCCCCCCTCTCCATCCCTCTTTTAAAGGAAGTGACCCTTCCTGTACACTGTGCTTTCACTGTCTTAATTACAGCGCAAACCTTCCTGTTCATCGTGGTGTGTGTCTGTATCACATTGGCTTTGTACCGTGTGAATTTCACTCAGACAGCACTCTCCCTGCTTGCCATGCCCCCCGCCTGCATAACTGGCCGGTGAAGAAAGCAATGTGTGTGTGTGTGTGTTCCACTCTGACAGTCGCCGTTCCAGTCGCTGGATTTTCAGCAATCGCCGGCAGTCGCCTGAAACGTCGCCTAAGTTGGACAGGCCATTACTTGCTCCAAATCTCCCAACTGTTTCATAAACAAACAGTTTCCATTTAGAAATCCATTGTATTGTTTGGTGAATTAGATTTATACAGCCACACTCTACGAATTTTACCATGCATGATTCACTCCAATTTGAACTTTGGCCAAGTTTAACTGTTCCCATGCTTTTTAGTAAACAAAATATTAAGATGAACATCCTATGCATTAACCCTTTAAGTTTCCCCTCGGTAGAGGAATGCTAGTATCTGGGGTGGAGTGGTGGGGCAACTTGAAGGGAATATAGGGAAAATAAAATGGGATTAATGTAACCAGGTTTTTGATAGTCTATGAGTGGAATTTGTGATGCTAAAAATCTGTTTCCAATCTGTATGACTTTGATTCCATAATACTTCAGTCCAGAAACTCTCAATTTACTGTAAGTTCAGAGCTAGAATAATTTTTTTCATGGAGGGCTAGTGCATAATTGGCCACTATTATTTGCCCTTTATGCATAAATGAGTGATATAATCTCAGAGGTTATTAATGTGGGAAAAATTAAATGGGATCAGAATGAATGGGTGCTGGGTGATCAGTGTGGACTCAATAGGCCAAGGGGCCTTTTTCAAAGCTGTCGGACTCTACAACACTTCATGTTGTACATGGGTGATGCTGATATTTCTATGGACGGCTGGAAATGCTTCACTGGTGCAACGTGTGTTGATTATTTAAAGCAAATGCGGTTGATAATGTGATAATAAAGGATAATATAAAGTGGTCAATGAACTGACATGTATAATGAATATTTCCACTTATTTTTCAGGAATATACAATTGACATATTTTTTGCTCAATCCTGGTATGATAGCCGATTGAAGTTTAATGGCACAATGAAAGTTCTCATGCTAAATAGCAACATGGTTGGTAAAATCTGGATCCCAGATACGTTTTTCCGAAACTCAAGGAAGTCAGATGCTCACTGGATAACAACACCAAATCGATTGCTGCGAATTCAGAATGATGGCAAAATATTGTACACACTGAGGTAAGGCCAGTGGATGAAACTTTCACATATTGAGGGCCATCTCATGCACTTAAAATGCTCAATTTTCATTGCCAGATAAAATGTCAATGTCAGAGCTCACAAGATTTTGAAATCTATGCGGGGTCACTTTGGTTGTGCCAAATGGGAGCTGTGCTAAATCTGCTAGAAGACATTTGACTGTGCATGCACAAAAACATTTGCCAGAAACAATAGTTTCAATGGTTTCTTTCTTTTCAATGCCATTCAATTTGGAATTAATGCAAAGGAACTTGTCCCAATTTCACATCTGAAAGGTATCCTGCAGGGCAAACAAAAGCATAAACATGCTTCAGTTGTAAAGCATGATATAAGGTCTCCGACAATGTTTTAAAAGAAAAATGCTGCTGTTTCTCTGTGTTTTTCTTGCATATGATTTGAGTTCTTGTGGATTAGGGTAGCACAATGGTGCAGTGGTAGAGTTGCTGCCTTACAGTGCCAGAGACCCGGGTTTGATACTGACTACAGGTGCTGTCTGAATGGAGTGTACGTTCTCCCTGTAACCATGCGGGTTTTCTCTGGGTGCTCTGGTTTCCTCCCACACTCCAAGGTTAATTGGCTTTGGTAAAATTGTAAATAGTCCCTAGTGTGTTTTCATGTTTTCAGAATGACATAGTGAGGCAATTACAATGGTAAAGCACTACTTGCAAAGCTTGATTCGCTGGGTTGGTTGCCCATAACGAGCAATGTTTCTGGGCCAAGATCTTTTTGGACATGTATTCATACAGTATGCCCATCCTTCCTGGTGTATTAATCCTAGTGGTTTAGAAAATGATTAGAAGGAAGTGCCAACATCCATGGCGTCAAGATTATTGTAGGAAAGAACTGCAGGTGCTGGTTTAAATCAAAGATAGACACAAAAAGCTGGAGTAACTCAGTGGGTCAGATAGCATCTCTGGAGAAAAGGAATAGGTGATGTTTCGGGTCGAGACCCTTCTTCAGACTGGTCTAACACATCAATATATTTGGCTTGCAAGTTAATACCAAAAATGTTAGTAAATTAAACAGTGATGGAGTAAAAAGTCTTTAATTATCAAAGACACAATTGTCACAAAGGATGTTCATTGTGTTTATTGCAAGCCAATATCTCAATCCGAGGATGCCAGTGTTGGTGTTTCTCAGGGCAACCTCCTGGGGCCCCAGCTAGTTTCATTTGTTTTATTGATAACATTCCCTCCATCCCATGAGATAAGAAATAAAGCAAGTTACTCTTAGTTCCAACTGCTATTTTTCATATAATGGCAATTTTCAACTAGCCAGAGCTTTCAAATACATTGATGTGATCTTCTCTGGTTGTTTGCAGACTAATTTAATTTTTGTTCTCTCCATAAAAAAGCAGGGCTTTGTATGTCATTGTTCCATGCAGCAAAAGTGAAATGTGCTTATGTACTTATAAATATCCTCTTTGTACTGTTCCCCGATTGTGATACTGAAGCAGTTGGTCCACATCAGAATGCCGCAGTGCGTCAATGCATCCGCAGCTAGTTAATACAGATTCATATTCTGGAACGTACAGGGATTGAGAGGAATAAGGAAGGAAATAATTGGCAAAGGAGACAGAAACAACATAAGGACCAACTTTTTTTAATACAAGAGAATCAGATTTTGAATGCACCACCAGATTGGGTTAGCACAGCCTCGGAATAAAATAACGTACCTTCAAAATGGAGATGAGGTGTAATTTCTTTAGCCAGAGGGTGGTGAATCGGTGAAATCCATTGTCACAGAAGGCAGTGGAGGCTAGGTCTTTGGGTATTTTAAAGCAGAGATCGACAAGTTCTTGATTAGTAAGGATGTCAAAGGTTATGGAGAGAAGGCAGGAGATTGGAGTTGAGAGGGAAAATAGACTAGCCATGGTCGAATGGCAGAACAGACACGATGGGCAGAATGGTCTAATTCTGCTCCTATGTCTTATGGTCTATGAATGAGAATTCAAACTGGAATGAGATGAATAATTTCAAGAATAATTTCAAGAATATAGAGAAACAGTACAGAAGTGAGACTAACTGGATTTCCCTTCAAATGATCCAGTGGCCAAAGTGATCACTTCCTGGAATTTATATTTCTATGGTGCTATGAAATGTAGATGAGCAAGATTAGGAGAGAGAAAGATTTGATATGGGAGAGGCAAATCTAATCTGACATATTTACTTTCTTCGATATGGATTGTTCTATCTTCCAGTATTTAATGACAATTTTTTTGTTGAACGAAATTTGCATAGACAAATGCTTCTTTATAAAGATACAAGGTATAGAAAAAGGGTTGTTTGGAGTTTTAATGTATGGGGAACCACTATTATTGCAAATTCCACTGACCACACATGAGCTCACGATGCAGAATCTATTGGGGAATGTTAGCAAAAATTGACCATGGGCTGGTGCGGACCCCATGATCTTAGTGGCTCAGAAGTGAGTGAAGACTGTTGTGGATGGAAGTGATTATGTATATCTTGTAAGAAATTGCTTCACCATGTGATGTGACCTTAGATACATTGCTGCACCAGCCACTACTACCATTTAGTTACTGACTATCTTTACTGAAGGTTTTGTTCAAGCTGTATTTGTTACTTATAGACCATAAGATCATAACACATAAGACCACATAGACCATTCAGCCCATCGCATCTTCTCTGCCGTTCGATCATGGCTGGTGTATTTTTCCCTCTCAACCCCATTCTCCTGCCTTCTCACTGTAATCTTTGATGTTACTGTTGCCAATAAGCAACGCCTAAGAGCCTACAAGCACTGCATTGGAATTAGGGTTGATGGTTGCTGCTTGTAGATATGAAAGGACAATAATCCAGTACAAAGGAGATGAGGAACAGAGCTCTCTGAGTAAAGCAGTGAAGGTGGCAGACAGTGAACATGGCAGAAATCTTGGGCAGCTTGTGGCACACAAGAATACTTGGCCATTTTGGCAGAGTATGGAGTGAATGGAAATGTTTTGGAAGGGGGAGTGTGAAGGGGAGCAAACAATAATGTGAGTATCCCAGGACAAGACAGAGTGCAGAGAAATGTGCAAACACCTCAGCAGAAGAAGTTGATACTGTTGCTGGATGTAGAGTTGGATACACATGAGACCACTGGAGGCTTGAACTACAATGTCATATATGAGAACATAATGAAAATCTCAAAGAAATCCCATCCAATGACTAGGAGAAATGGCCAGTGAATATATGATCAAGTTGAAGATACTTGCGGGCATTTCAGGATCAGATGCTGTGGGTTTACTCAGTGTGCAGACTGCAAATGAGGGAATTCTGGCAAAACCCATGATGGGAAGGATGTGGAGACTTTGGAGAGCGTGCACTAGAGGTATACCAGAATATTGCCTGGATTAGAGGGTGTTAGCTATAAGGGAAGGTTGGACAAACTTGCATTGTTTTCTTTGCTGTGCCAGAGGCTAAGGGGAGATCCGATAGTAAATACAATTATGAGAGGCATAGATGGGATAGAAACTTTTTCCCATGATGGAAATATCAAATACTAGAGGGCATAAGTTTAAAGGAGATATGTGGGACGGTTTTTGTTAAACAGAGAGTGGTGGGTGTCTAGAATGCACTGTCAGTGTTAGAGGTGGAAACAGATTGTGGCATTTAAGAGGCTTTTGGATAGGCACGTGGAAATGTAGGGAATGGAAGGATATGGATCACGATCAAGCAGAAATCACCCATTCCTTCTCTCCAGAGATGCTGCCTGTCCCACTGAGTTACTCCAGGTTTTTGTGGTTATCTTCAGTTTAAACCAGCATCAGCAGTTCCTTCCTACATAGGAGATTAGTTTACCTTGGCATTATGTTTGGCACAGACATCATGGACAATGGGCCTATTCCTGTCCTGAATTGTGTTTTTTGTTCTAATACTGTTTCACCCATGGGCTATAATGTTCAATGATAGTCTATCCATGTGACGTTGATGTCAATGATCAGGCATGACCATGTTGAATAGTTGATCGGGCACTATGAACCAAGTGGCAAATTCCAGCTTCCACTCCCTTATATTCTTATGTTTCATGAGGCATGCAGAAGAGCCAGCAAGATGGAGATGAGGGACAAAGTGTTCAGCACGGTGGTGAGTGCTGGCATTTGTTTGCTGTTCTGAGGTTATTCAGTTGTGTCTGGAACAGTTATGCAGACATGAGATTGTATGAATTCTCAGGAGAAGGCCACAAATGTCTACAAGACTCTTGTTGTTTACAGAATTGGTGATTGGCTTGAGTCAAAACACAGATTTGGTTGGTTGCTTCAAGGGAGGAACCTATTGCAATGAAAAGCTCCAGGTGAGCAGGTTACTGTGTGTGTGGATTTACTGATATCAGCCCAAATCAGTATAACCAGAGTGCAGGAAGGCTGGTTGAAAGCAGCCGTAGCAGAATTTAAAGCCTTGGAGACAATACAGAAAGATAAAATGAGAAGAGCCGACTCTATGATTTCAAAAGTGGAAACGGGAAAGGGGATAATCTATTATATACAGGAATTCTGAGTAATGGTCAGTTGAAAGCTTTTGTGCAAGCAGAAGGATAGAAAGAAAGTTGGCAAAAGAATTAAACTCTGTAGAAATGTGAGTTTACAACATTCAAATTTGTGCCAAATGCAAAGTATACATACCTGCTGAAAAAGAGTTGTCACCTTGTGTTAAGTTTAATGTTAACAGTCGATGTTTAGAGTTCACAGTTATGAAAAATAATGCTAAGAATTGGAGAAAATGATGCAAGATCAGGTGTAAATGAGACTTATCTGAAAAGTGATCTATTTGAATTAGTTGTACCTGACATGAATGCTTTCAAAATGTTAAGTTACAGCTTACGCTAAACAGCTTGTAGTTGACAAGGACTGGGTGTCATTAACATCTTTAACATCTTTGGTTAAAGGTAGGTGTGTGTATAAATAATTAGTTAATTGTATAATTAGCTATCTGATGAGCAATTTTAGATTTCGTAAATAGTCAATAATTTGCATGATATTATATCTCTATTTAATGGGGAAACAAAGTGATATGGTGATGCAAGGAAATTGCAGATGTTCAAATCTTGAGCAAAACACAAGCAAATCTTGGTGCAGCGGTAGAGTTGCTGCCTTGCAGTGCCAGAGACCCGGGTTTGATCCTGACTACGGGTGTTGTTTGTATGGAGTTTGTATGTTCTCCCCATGACCTGCATGCGTGGATCTCTGGTTTCCTGCCACACTCCAAAGATGTACAGATTCGTAGGTTAATTGGCTTGGTATAATTGTAAATTGTCCCCAGTGTGCAGAACAGCGTTAATGTGATGGGAATCGCTGGTCGCCGCAGACTGAAGGGCCAGTTTCCACGCTGAATCTCTAAATTAAACTAAACAAAGTTCTGGAGTAACTCAGCAGGTGAGGCAGCATCTCTGGAAGGAGGTTTAAAGAAGATTTTGGGTCTGAAACGTCGCCTGCTCATTCCACCCAGAGATGCTGCCAGACGCGCTGAGTTACTCCAGCACTGTGTTTTGATCAAAGTGATATGTTTCCATGTGAGTGCATTTTTAGCAATTGAGTGTACAATGAGCGATTACTTCTGGTCTTTGCTGTACCAGCCACTGTTGATAATTGAGGACTGAAGCCTTTGAGAGAAAACATTTTTGGCAGTGGTACCTCCATTACATTCTTTCATAAGCAGCAAAACAAAAACATTTTACATACAATAAGGAGATGCTGCTAAAACAAGGATCAACACTATAATTTAAACTTACCAGGTTCTGAAGGGGCACATGCACAAATCCTTAATATTATGGGTTTATAGTGTTATGTTTTTACATGATTTGAAATGTTATAGATGATTATTTGGAGAGAGAAGCCACACTATCTCCATGTCTATGTCCAGAGCCCAGGCCAGTGCTGAAAGGCAGCAAAAAATTGCATTTAGAGACAAATTCAGAAGGAAACAAACTCCCGGAAATTTAAACACAGAGAGCTTCTAGCACTTATGAAGGAGCGTCAGTGCTTATTGCTATTCAGTCAGAATGATAAAGTCATCAGCATCTTGAGATAAGCAAAATTAGATCTAAAGACACATTGAGATCTTTCTAGCCTCTATACCATAAGAGTGCTATATTTCTCCAGTCCAGCATTAGCAACGTAGCTTGGAGATAATTCCCTTGGATCATTTATCATTCATTGCTTTGAATGCCCATTAAAATTGACTGGCTAATCAACACTCGAGTTAAGACCTATCTCAGTCTTAGAGACCCAAGACATTCATGCAGTTAATAATCAGACAGATGCTGGTAATCATGCATTATTAAACAGTGGCCTCTCTAAGCATGCGTGCTAAATGCAATGAGAATTTAGATGAAATTTACAGGAGTACACATCAAGAATACAAAATAACTGTATACCCATCATATGAAACTCACTCAATTAGCACATAGAAATCTTTCAGAGTGTGAGAGACTTTCTTAGTCCATGAGTTTTTGGGAAATGTTACTCAGAATTTAATCTGCCTATTTAGTGATTCATTTCACATGAATTCCATATCATTATGTTCATTACATACAGAAGGAGATTGGAATATGAGTGCCAATTTTGCTTCTTGATGGGTGGTCTTGGGTATCAGCAGTGTAAATTTTGATGTAAAGATCCTTACTTAAGGAATCTAAAATCAGTTCATGGGTATTGCATTGTATTGGTGTACAGTTTAGTTTAGAGATTCAGCGTGGAAACATACCCTTCGGCCCACCGAGTCCGTTTCTGACCAGCAATGCTCGCACACTAACACTATCCTACACACACTAGGGAGAATTTACAATTTTACCAAGCCAATTAGCCTACAAATCCTCTAAACAATGTTCAACAACATCTGAAAATAACTGAAGAACTATGAGTAAATCTATAGCCATTTATGTGGAATGAACATCACAAATATAATACATAGACAAAGATACATTCATAAATAGCTTTTTCGATAATGTTTACATATTATTAAGGTTTTGATCTACAACATTGACAACTTTGCTTATCTCTTTATTTGCCATATTAGATTAACCATCAATGCTGAATGTTACCTCCAGCTTCATGATTTTCCTATGGATCATCATTCTTGCCCATTGGAATTCTCAAGCTGTAAGTGTTGTAAGGCTTTGCTTCCAGTAAAAAATAATTAGAGATATAAATAATGCTGTAATAATGCCATATTACCAGTTGGGTGTTTAAAGTGATCGATAAGCCATTATCATCAGTAAATTATAGCCTAAGTGAATTTGAAGGTACTTTGATTCATCAGAGCACCCTCTGACAAATGCAGCTTTGTTAGTTTAACATGTTTCTTTCGCAATTATGTTTTTGCTTATGTCAACATAGTTTGTTTAAATCTAATAATTCCCAGATTGTACTGTGGTGAGAAAAATGAAGAACGGGACTGTTTCTGACACTTGTTGTAGAATAGTGCAAATAAAGTCTTGATATTTTATGCTGTGATTTTTCAACAAATCCTTTCAGTTTCTTAAATTATTTTCTATTTTATGCTATTATGGATGTTTTTTTTCCCCATTATTACATATTATATAAAGTTATTTTGGTTTCTGAAAACCTAAATAAATCGTTTAGGAATACTTAAATTAGGACAATCATAAATTATTTATTTGTTTAAATTGTGCCAAAATAAAGTATCCATCATTATTAAAAATAAGTTTAACTCTTCACTTCAACCAAACATCAATTAGTAGAATTAAATAAATCTTGCAGTTACTGATAAATAAATTATAAACATGGCTCCAGATCACTATGGCTAATGTATAATTCTAATATTCACAATTTAAAAATATATTTGGAAACAATTTCTAATCTACTACATGTAAATCAGTTATATGTCTATTATGTTACCTATTCTGTTCAAAAGGGTAGGTAGAGTTAAAATGGGACTCAATGTCTACACAAAAGATCAAGGAACAGGAGTTTAAATTGAAACATGATAACTGGATCACATAAATTGGATTAACTAATTAAACATGGATTAAAAAAAAACTACAATCAGCATTTACCCAATAAGATACAAAATTGCAAAATTATGCCCTGTTCACAAAAAGGGACCAATTCAGTTAATTACTGTCCAACCAGTCTACTCTCATTCATCAACAAGGTGATGCAAGTGTCATTAACAGTGCTATCCAATCACATTTACTCTCCAATTGATGTCCACTGTAAATGTCACTGGGACTACATGGCTCCAGACCTTGTCACCACTTTGGGCCAAGTGTGGAGAAAAAAAAGTAGAATTCCAGAAGTGGGAGTGGCTTTAAGGCCAGAAGTGGCTTTAAGGCCAGAAGATGGGTGGGAATAGCTTTTATGTCAGGAGTGGGGATAGTTGTGTAAAGTTCAATTCCATGTGCAGCTCCTTGGTGAACAAAGCTGCCATGTCTGTGTGTAGGACAATGCTCAGACATAGACAGATTTGTGGCAATGTATATTAATGCCATACCTGAAAGTGATATTTCTAAATGAGAAAATCTAACCATGACACTTAACATTCAAAGACTTTGCCGACTATAAATCCATTATCACCATCATCATTGGAGATCATCTTTTGTCAGAAGTTCAACTGAAGCAACAACTACCTTCTGTAGGCTGCATATCAAATGACAAGTTACTCATCTCCTCACTTCCTTAGAACTTTCAACCATCTACAAGGCACAAATCAGAGGTATTATGGAATACTCTCTAATTGCCTGCATGAGTGCAGTTCCATCAACACTGAAGGAGTGTAACACCATCCAAAATAAATGAGCCCACTTGAAAGTTATCCCATTCACCAGCCTAAATATTCATGCTCTAGAGTACATAGTGGCTGTAGTCTGTTCCATCTACAAAGGCACTACATTTACTTGCATAGATTACTTTGACAGTACCCCCCAAACCTACAACTGATATCAACATGAAGGGTGTAAATGTCAGGTGGACATATAAATTGTACAGCATGGACAGATATCTTCAGCCCACTACATATATGTTGACCAGAAGGCCCAGATATTCTAATCACATTTGCCTATATTCATTCTATATCCCACCATGCCTTGTTCATTCAAATATTGTTTATTTGTCGCTTAAATGCTGTTACTGTTCCTGCCTCCACCATCTCCGTTGGCAGCTCATTCCAGTTGCCAACTATTCTATGTGGGAACAAACTATTCTTTGTGTGAATAAACTATTCTATGTGGGAATAAACTAGGGGGGAATTTATCCCATAGATTGCCTTTAAACCTTCTCTCTCTTACCTCAAACTCTACTCTCTA
The DNA here is from genome assembly GCA_038087875.1 of Malacoraja senta. Classification (NCBI taxonomy): domain Eukaryota; kingdom Metazoa; phylum Chordata; class Chondrichthyes; order Rajiformes; family Rajidae; genus Malacoraja; species Malacoraja senta. Next base: position 316,478,239 of record CM075977.1, read on the forward strand.
GCATTAGATATCCCTACCATCAGAAACAGACTCCAGCAATCTATTCTATCTATGCCTCTTGTAACTTTATATACCTCAACTTGTTAGCCTCCTTTGCTCAGAGAAAAGAGACCTAGTTTATCAAATCTCTGCTTATAATTCAAGCCCTCTTATCCAGACAATATTCTTGTGAATCTTTTCTACAGCCTAAATCACATTTTTACTGTCCTGTGGTGACCAGAATTGCACACAATTCTCCAAGTGCAGTCTAGCCAAGGCTTTGTAACATTTGTACTCATTGCCTCAGCCAATGAATGCAAGCATGCCACATGCCTTCTTCACCACCCTGTGTAACTGAGTTGCCTACTTTCAGAGAACCATGTACTTGTTAAAATACCAAGTGAAGATCAGGTGATTGTGGCAGGGTTTGAATACCATCACAGGCCATGAATACCAGATTCTCAGACAGTTCCTTCCCAACTGTTATCAGTCAACTGAACTGCTCTCTCACCAACTAGAGAGTGGTCCTGACCTCCCATTGACCTCTTTGGAAACCTTCGAACTATCTTTAATTGGATTTTACTGGACTTTATCATGCACTGGACATTACAGATGCAGACGCAAGAGCTTGATAGCCCAGATGTCCAGATTTAAGAACAGCTTCTTCCTCATAGATTTCAGGCTCCTGAACATGTACTGTATATTTCTATTTGCTGACAGGATAGCACTCAACAAAAAGCTTTTCACTCTACCTCACTACATGTGATAATAATAAACTAAACTAAATCATTCACCTCTTTCGCACCACTGTCATTGAAGTGATGCCATGTGCTCTTATGCTTAACTCTTCCTCATTTGGTTAGTCTGTTATTATTTTTTATTTTTTGCATTGCTTCAGATGGCACTACAACCTGATGTTTTGTGCTCGTAGTTGTATTTAATATTGTACTTATCATTGCTGTTTGTATATTCTGTGCGCTTCATGTGAACAAGGAACTTCATTTCACCCTGGTGTATACGACAATGAACTCATCTGAATCTGAATCTGCTTTTTGGTCAGAGTCCAGGAACTTGAAAGTTCACAACCATGTGAGAGTAACTGCACCAGATGGAATGTGGTGGTTCATGCTGAGTAACAATCTAGCCATCAAGGAAGGTTAAGGACGAGCATGATATTTTTCATGTTCATTCATGGGATGTGAGCCTAGCTAGTGATGTTGACATTTATTGTCCATCTCATTACTATTCTAAGCACAGAGGACAGGTAGGAGTCAACTACATTGAAGGACCTGGAGTCACATGCAGGATAAACTACGGGAAAAATTGTGTATTTCCTTTCCTGAAGAGCAGTAGTGAACCAATTGAGTTTGTAATAAGAATCCAGTAACTTTGCAGTCACATTTACTAATATTATTTTCTATTCTAAATTTTTAGATTTAATTCTTCATTTTGGGATTCACACATGTCTTGGGATCCGTAGTTTAGGACTCTGAATACAAGTCATATAAGTTAATAGCCACTCCACAGTATCATAAATGTTGTCTTAGAAAGCCAAGCCATGAGAGAATAATAAAAGGCCAATTACATGATTAGTGTATAATATTACCCCGGCAAAGAGGATCCAAAGGTCCTATTAGCTTCATATTATATTATTATATTAACTTCATAAAAACTGTCAGGCAAGCTTTTATTGAGTACAAAAGAAAACAATGTTTCATTTTCATCATGATAATCTTGTTTGGTAATGCACTTGTCCTCCATTTGATATGGATATGATTTGTCATCTTAGGTGCTCCCTTAGGGTTGAGAATTGCTTATTTCTATTCCATATCTACGGGTTCTCAGGTGGCCGAGACTGACTGTGCCGCAGGTGGGGCAGGTAGAGCTTGAAACAGACAGGTGTGCAGCATTTTAGGGCGTTCTGTGCACCTTTCACCATTTGTGTACCTTGTTGAGGTACCTTGTCCCTTTGTGTTGCTTGTTCTCCTTTAGGAGGAATCATGGGCCTGCAATTCCCATGAGTTATAGTTTATGCAAATAGACTTTGAGAATGTCCTTCAAATGTTTTGTTTGTCTTCCTGGAAACCTCCTCCCATGGCAGAGTTTGGTGTACAGCGAGATTATTTTGCAAAATAGGAAACAGAGGGGTGAATGATACTGTATATCCAGTCGATTAGGTCTGGTGTTGGTTTGATAGAAGACAATGACATTAGTTTGGTCATCCTGCCGATTTTGTGGATTTTAGTGCTTTGATGTCCTTGACTCCAAAGCATCAGGAGGTGGGGATCACTACTTTTTAGTAAACTATCAGCTTAGTTTTAGATTTATTATTGTCACATGTACCAAAATACAGTGAAAAGCTTTTGTTTGCGTGCTATCCAATCAAAAAAGATAATACTATACATGAACACAATCAAACTCAACACAAGTACAACAGGTAGAGTAAAGAGAAAAATACCAGAGTGCAGGCAATAGTTTATCGTATTGTAGTATAACAGTTCCAGAGAACAGGTCCAATGTCCACCATGAGGTAGATTGGAAAATCGGGACTGTCCCAGGCTTGAGTACTTGGTCTTTGGACAGGCTTCTCCTCTAACAGTCAAAGGCTGTGCATTGAGGGTGGTGTTGAATGGAGGTGGTGGTGAATGTTTGCATCTTCCTTTGTTGAGAAAGTGAACCATATTGTCTATGATCTCGCCTGACCTCAACAACAATAACCACAATGTTTCTGACTCATCTCCATTATGAAGCTCTGAAATACTGCCATTTATAAGGATTAGCGCTTAAAATGTATTACCTTCTGCAATTATGGCAGAATACTTGGAAACATACTGATAGAAATTCAGTGAAAATCTTGTCCAGATTATTAATGAATTTCTATGGGTGGTAAACTTTCATTAAGTACAATACTTTAATTTTTACTTACTTGCTAAAACTTAGAACTGCCATAGTATTGACTGAAGTGTTTATACCAAGGCATGAAGAATTTCCTCTGATTTTCACTGAGTATCTGGTGTAGGATAACTATGAACTGTCTGGGAACAGCAGTTGTCAATGGTTACAGTATCACTGAGTTCTGCTAGCAACCTTTGGCTACATTTTGATAAATTTGTTGTTCTTAGTGGATTGACAATCCAAGTGAAAGTGGCAAGAGTGCTTAAAGTGATAACCTTGCTGGTGGAAGAGAAGCTTACAATGCCTACCACTCAAGTTAGATCTGAGAACTAACAAAACCTTAGCCAAAGCATTAATCTGAGTATGGATGCAGCAGTTTTGAAATTGATTTATTTTTAGCTGTCGTGAGTTAACTCCTTTTTTATTTCTCAAGAATTTATTTTTCCAGATGGGTATCCAAAAAATGAAATTGAATATCGTTGGAATCATAATTCAGTTGAGCTTGCTGACCAGAGACATTGGCGACTTTACCAGTTTGCATTTGTTGGATTAAGAAACATGACTGATGTAATGCACACGCAGTCAGGTAAGACGGAAATAAAATGCAGCAATGTTTGTACAACTGTTACAGAGTCATAGAGAATCATAGAGTCACACAGCATGGAACAGGCCCTTTGGCCCATCAAACTAGTCTCATTTGCCCACATATAGCCTATACACCTCAACTCTCTATACTTATTAGCTTCTCTGATGAAGGCCAATGTACCAAAAGCCTTTACAACCCTACCTATCTGTGACATTACTTTAAAAGAAATGTGCACCTACAGTATGCTCCTAAATCGTTCTGCTTGGAACCACTCCACAGGGCCTAATCATTCACTATGAAGGTCCTGCCCAGGTTTAACTTCCCAAAGAGCAAATCTCATACTTATCTATATTGAACATCATTAGCCATTCCTCAGCCCACTTGCTCAGCTGATCAGGATCTTACTGTACTCTTTGATAACTATCTTTACTGTGTATACCACCTACTTTGGTATCACCTGCAAACTTACTAATCATGCCTTGCACCTCCACACCTACATCATTAATATAAACCACAAACAGTAATGGGCGCAGCTCAGATCCCTGAGGCACACCACAGGCTTCCAGTCTGAAAAACAACCTTCCACCATCACACCCTGTTTCCTTCCATGAAGTCAATTCTCTACCCAGGCAGTTAACTCTCCCTGGAGGAGCCCTGCCAGAGGAGCCTATCATGTGAAAACGTATCCATGGTCTTAATGAAGTCCATATACACCAGTGGTTATAAACCTGGGGGTTGGGAACCCCATGGGGGGTCGTTTGGGGCTTTACCAGGGGACGTGAAGGGGTCATAAATAACATATCCATTTGTTGAGCCCATTTTCAGGAACCTAACAAAGGTACATACCGCATACAGCGTTTTGTTCGCGTTTGCCAAAAAGGTTAAGAACCATTGATATAGACTATGCCCGTGGCCTTGCTCTTTGTCAACCTTCTTGGTTGCATCTTCAAAAAACTCAATCAAATTTGTGACACAGTCTCCCATGAACATAACCATCTTCACTATCCCTGATCAGCTGCCATCTATCCAAATGCGTTTATATTTTATCCCTCTGAATTCTCTCCAGTAACTTACCTGCCACAGATGTTACCCTCACTGGTTCCCAGGCTTTCCCTTACAAACCTTCTGAATTAAATGTTGGTGTTGTCAGCAAATTTACTCACCAACCCATCTACATTTACGTTTAGGTGCTTTACATATATCACAAACAGCAGAAGTCTCAGTACAGATCCCTGCGGAACTCCACTGGTCATAGACCTCCAGCCATAATATCTACCTTCCATTTCGCTTTGTCTTCTATGAATGAGCCAGTTCTGAATCTATATGACCAAGTCACTATTAATCCCATGTATTTTAATCTTCTCTAAAATCCATGTGCACAACATCCTCCTTCTTCAATCTCAAAGAAGAAATATACTGTATGTGGTAGCATTAATTTACTGTATGTATTCAGTTACATTATTTTAACTACCATTCAAACAAAACTGTAGAATTTAATTCCTTCACTGAATGTAGATTCTGCTGGCTAGGCCGGCATTTATTGTCTATTTTGTATTGCCCCCCCCCCCTGAACTGACAGGCATGCAATGATTTTTTTTAAGGGATTTAAATGGCCAGACCAGATATGTGTTTGTAGGGTTTCTTTCCTTGAAGAGCATTAATGAACCATGGGGAATTTTATGACAATTTAATAGCTTCTTAGTTACTGTTATGGAGATTAGCTTTATATTCCAGATTTATATTATTACTTGAATTAAAATTCCCCAGCTCTCATGTGGGATTCATCCTCATGGCACCAAGATTAACGGTAACCATTCAAGCTGATCAGATGATTAAACATTTCATGTCACTTTGGGAAGATGACAATTATTTTTTAAAGGAAGGATACCATTATGTGAATTGAATAATACCTGCTTACTTAGTGACACTGATAGCAAATCCCAGTGATCAGTTGTGCCTAGTATTTTACCAGATTTCTGGTGAGTTTCTAATGAAAATATTCCCAAGTATGATTACACCGACAGCATGTCAATTTCATTCTCTGGTCGTGGCCCCTGAACCCAATGGATCAACAATGGCAGTACATTATAGTCAGTCATTTTATTTACCTTTGTGTTACATTTGTAATCTGAAAGAAGGAAATTAGTATAAAAGTAAAGATTCCTTGGAGTGCAGGAGGATGAGGGGTGATCTTATAGAGGTGTACAAAGTATCATGAGAGGAATAGATCGAGTAGATGCACAAAGTCTCTTGCCCAGAGTATGGGAATCTAGGATCAGAGAACATAGGTTCAAGGTGAAGGGGAAAAGATTGAATAGGAATCTGAGAGGTAACTTTTTCACACAAAGGGTGGTGGGTGTATGGAACAAGCTGCCAGCGGAAGTAGTTGAGTCTGGGACTATCCCAATGTTTAGAAACAGTTAGACAGGTACATGGATAGGACAGGTTTGGAGGTATATGGACCAAACACAGGCAGGTGGGACTAATGTAGCTGGGACATGTTGGTCGGTGTGGGCAAGTTGGGCCAAAGGGCCTGTTTCCACACTGTATCACTCTATGACTCTATGACTCTATTAGGACTGACTTATTAACAGACACGGTGTCTAAAGTGCCTGTCGACCAGGAAGAGAGATAAAAGGGATGGATTGCATCTTAACAGGTGGGGGACCAGCATTCTGGCAGGCAGGTTTGCCACTGCTACAGGGGTGGTTTTAAACTGAATAAGGGGGGTGGGGTGTCAAATGGGATAGTCGAGGATGGAGTTAAAGGGAAAGGGTTTCTTAAATGTGTGAGCAGAGAGAGGTGTAAAATGAGGGTAGAAGCAATAGGTAGCAAGGTGAAAAGTAAAAGTGGCAGGCAGACAAATCCAGGGCAAAAATCAAAAAGGGGCACTTTTCAACATAATTGTATAAGGGGTAAGAGTGTTGTAAAAACAAGCCTGAAGGCTTTGTGTCTCAATGCAAGGAGCATTCGTAATAAGGTGGATGATTTGAATGTGCAGATAGCTATTAATGACTATGATATAGTTGGGATCACGGAGACATGGCTACAGGGTGACCAAGGCTGGGAGCTGAACATCCAGGGATATTCAATATTCAGGAGGGATAGACAGAAAGGAAAAGGAGGTGGGGTAGCGTTGCTGGTTAGAGAGGAGATTAACGCAATAGAAAGGAAGGACATTAGCTTGGAGGATGTGGAATCGATATGGGTAGAGCTGCGAAACACTAAGGGGCAGAAAACGCTAGTGGGTGTTGTGTACAGGCCACCTAACAGTAGTAGTGGAGTTGGGGATGGCATCAAACAGGAAATTAGAAATGCGTGCAACAAAGGTAAAACAGTTATAATGGGTGACTTCAATCTACATATAGATTGGGTGAATCAAATTGGCAGGGGTGCTGAGGAAGAGGATTTCTTGGAATGTATGCAGGATAGTTTTCTAAACCAACATGTAGAGGAACCAACGAGAGAGCAGGCTATTCTAGACTGGGTATTGAGTAATGAGGAAGGGTTAGTTGGCAGTCTTGTTGTGCGTGGCCCCTTGGGCAAGAGTGACCATAATATGGTTGAATTCTTCATTAGGATGGAGAGTGACATAATTAATTCAGAAACAAGAGTTCTGAACTTAAAGAAAGGTAACTTTGCGGGTATGAGAGGTGAATTGGCCAATATAGACTGGCAATTGATTCTTAAAGGGTTGACGGTGGATATGCAATGGAAGGCATTTAAAGGCTGCATGGATGAACTACAACAATTGTTCATCCCAGTTTGGCAAAAGAATAAATCAGGGAAGGTAGTGCATCCGTGGATAACAATGGAAAACAAAACAAAAGATGATGCGTACAAATTAGCCAGAAAAAGCAGGCTATCAGAGGACTGGGAGAAATTCAGAGTCCAGCAGAGGAGGACAAAGGGCTTAATTAGGAAAGGGAAAATAGATTATGAAAGAAAACTGGCAGGGAGCATAAAAACTGACTGCAAAAGTTTTTATAGATATGTGAAGAGAAAAAGATTAGTTAAAACAAATGTAGGTCCCTTGCAGTCAGAAACAGGTGAATTGATCATGGGGAACAAGGACATGGCAGACCAATTGAATAACTACTATGGTTCTGTATTCACTAAGGAAGACATAAATAATCTGCCGGAAATAGCAGGGGACCGGGGGTCAAATGAGATGGAAGAACTGAGTGAAATCCAGGTTAGCCAGGAAGTGGTGTTAGGTAAATTGAATGGATTAAAGGCCGATAAATCCCCAGGGCCAGATAGGTTGCATCCCAGAGTACTTAAGGAAGTAGCCCCAGAAATAGTGGATGCATTAGTGATAATTTTTCAAAACTCTTTAGGTTCTGGAGTAGTTCCTGAGGATTGGAGGGTAGCTAATGTAACCCCAATCTTTAAAAAGGGAGGGAGAGAGAAAACAGGGAATTAAAGACCAGTTAGTCTAACATCGGTTGTGGGGAAACTGCTAGAGTCAGTTATTAAAGATGGGATAGCAGCACATTTGGAAAGTGGTGAAATCATTGGACAAAGTCAGCATGGATTTATGAAAGGTAAATCATGTCTGACGAATCTTATAGAATTTTTTGAGGATGTAACTAGTTGAGTGGATAAGGGAGAACCAGTGGATGTGTTATATCTGGACTTTCAGAAGGCTTTCGACAAGGTCCCACATAAGAGATTAGTATACAAACTTAAAGCACATGGTGTTGGGGGTTCAGTATTGATGTGGATAGAGAACTGGCTGGCAGACAGGAAGCAAAGAGTAGGAGTAAACGGGTCCTTTTCAGAATGGCAGGCAGTGACTAGTGGGGTACCGCAAGGCTCAGTGCTGGGACCCCAGCTGTTTACAATATATATTAATGATTTGGACGAGGGAATTGAATGCAACATCTCCAAGTTTGCGGATGACACGAAGCTGGGGGGCAATGTTAGCTGTGAGGAGGATGGTAGGAGGCTGCAAGGTGACTTGGATAGGCTGGGTGAGTGGACAAATGCATGGCAGATGCAGTATTATGTGGATAAATGTGAGGTTATCCACTTTGGTGGCAAAAACAGGAAAGTAGTCTATTATCTGAATGGTGGCCGATTAGGAAAAGGGGAGATGCAACGAGACCTGTGTGTCATGGTACACCAGTCATTGAAAGTAGGCATGCAGGTGCAGCAGGCAGTGAAGAAAGCGAATGGTATGTTAGCATTCATAGCAAAAGGATTTGAGTATAGGAGCAGGGAGGTTCTACTGCAGTTGTACAGGGTCTTGGTGAGACCGCACCTGGAGTATTGCGTACAGTTTTGGTCTCCTAATCTGAGGAAATACGTTCTTGACATAGAGGGAGTACAGAGAAGGTTCACCGGACTGATTCCTGGGATGTCAGGACTTTCATATGAAGAAAGACTGGATAGACTTGGCTTGTACTCGCTAGAATTTAGAAGATTGAGGGGGGATCTTATAGAAACTTACAAAATTCTTAAGGGGTTGGACAGGCTAGATGCAGGAAGATTGTTCCCGATGTTGGGGAAGTCCAGAACAAGGGGTCACAGTTTAAGGATAAGGGGGAAATCTTTTAGGACCGAGATGAGAAAAACAATTTTCACACAGAGAGTGGTGAATCTCTGGAATTCTCTGCCACAGAAGGTAGTTGAGACCAGTTCATTGGCTATATTTAAGAGTTAGATGTGGCCCTTGTGGCTAAAGGTATCAGTGGGTATGGAGAGAAGGCTGGTACAGGATACTGAGTTGGATGATCAGCCATGATCATATTGAATGGCGGTGCAGGCTCGGAGGGCCAAATGGCCTACTCCTGCACCTATTTTCTATGTTTCTATGTCTATGTTTCTAAATGTGTAATTTGAATTTGAATTGAAAAATATCTGAAACAAAAATCATCTTCAGAGAGCTATTTTGTTTTATTATTATGGGGATTGTTAAGTATGATCAGTAATACTTTTTAAAAATCGAAATAAACTTTATTCAGGATAAATGTATGTACAAAACAAGAATTGTGCAAAGTTTCACTGACATTCTCCACGGCTATAAATATTTTCGTTAGCGTTATATCTGGTAGTGTTATCTAAAAGAGTATTGGTCTAATGTTTGGGGTTTCCAGAATAATGAAAAAAATGTGCCTCAAGGCTCAGGAATCTTATCTTCACTAAATCTATTGAGACTCCATCAGCAAATTGTGCAGAATTTGCATTTACATTGATCTAGAAATGACCAATGTTCACTGTTATTATTATCCAAGAGTGGCATTGACAATTTTGCAGTTATAAGTGAAAAATGTGAGCTGTTACCACTACACACCTCTCTTCCATGGGATGGGCTAAGCAATACTCACAAATGCATTTAACACAAACATTTTGCTTTGTGACTACAAAAAATAATGTTAGTTCTTGTAACTTGTAATTCCATTTTTAATGTTAACATAAGTTATGATTGCCACTGAATCTTTCTGGCCTGATGAACTAATATCACGTCTAGACTTTCATTCAATATTTATTGCTTTTATATATCTTTACGACATGGAAGGATTCCATTTCAATGTTTCAATGTACGTTAATGTCCAACGTACAGTAATTATTTTTTATACAGTTGAGTGACAATCCTACATTCAACACAATCATATTAAGTATAAGAGTGTGGGATTGTAAATCACACTGAATCAGTATAGTGGAATCACCATCTTGTGCCCTTCTATGCCGGATCATGGAGCAATCTCATCCCTCCCATTATTTTCCCTGTAACCAATTCTCATCACGTTATGATCAACTATATCCATATTATGTCAGTCTAGTGGCAGCCTAGGGCGGCACAGTGGCTGGACCCACTACCTCACAGCTTCAGAGATCCAGGTTCAATGCTGATGTCCAGCATTGTCTGTGTAGAGTTTGCACGTTCTCCCTGAAATCACATGGGTTACCCCTGGATGCTCCGGTTTCCTCCCGCATCCCAACGATGTGCATGTTACTAGGTTAATTGGCTGCTGTATATTGACGCAGGTGTGTGGGTTAAAGGTAGAATTCGGGGGGCGTTGATAGGAATACGGGGAGAATAAAATGAGATTAGTACTGTACATGGTCAGTACAAATGGATGGTTAAAGGACAGCCTGAACACGATGGGCCGAATGGCCTGTTTCCATTGCCATATATCTATATCTGTAACTAGTTAATCTATAGTCAAATAACTATGTAGGAGTAAACTGGAACACCCAGAGGAAACTCCACGTGGTCACAGAGGGAACATACAAAGTCCACACAGACACATAGACTCAGAAACACACAGGTCATCATTGTTACTAATGTACCACCGTGTGGCCTTTTTCCCTCAGAAGAACATTTTCAACAATCTTTTACAATGTATTTATGATACTTCAGTTGTGCAACATTGTTTATTCATCATGTTGTACAATAATGTGAATGTAAATTACAAGCCTGGCTTTCCTGTTTTGCTTTTTGAGTAAATTCATCATTTAAAGTAAACTCACTGTATCGTTGCAGGAAATTGCCAATATCCAATACACGTTCACACACTCAGTCGTGTCAGAATGGTGCATCTCTGTGCTCCCGAGCTTGCTAAATCGTTGTGTGCAGCTGCTTTTGAGTCACCATTGCACACCCAGCAAGTAAGAATTTCATTGTCCCATCCGGGACATATTATGACACTCTTGACTCTTGACTCATTGCTAAGAGCAAACTCCGGGTTGTTAGCTATTGCATAAGATTTTATTTTAGGGCTTTATTAAGGAGCCCGTGCTGTAATCAGCCTCCACAGATTAAAATAAAAACAGGCCCCTCATCAGTCGATACATACAGAAGATCGCCTGAGAACATTACATTCTGAAAAACTGCAAAGGCAGTTCATCATGTGGTTGAGAAAACGGCAATAAATTCTAATGAGAAGGTGGTCAAGTAACTATTGGAAAAACAATTCTTATTTATTGATTCATCTTTAAAATGGTGTTAGTTTAATTAACTGAAATGTGATTTAATTTTTCTTTTCACAGGAGATTATGTCATAATGAAATTATTCTTTGACCTAAGTAGAAGAATGGGCTACTTCACTATTCAGACCTACATACCTTGCTCACTCACAGTTGTCCTGTCATGGGTATCATTCTGGATCAATAGAGAGGCAGTGCCAGCAAGAACATCATTAGGTATGAATTGGTTCCAAATGATTTTCTATTTTTGAGTGTTAAAATGGTCTACTAATTTTTGGAAGCAGCTGACTGGCATCAATTTTGTTGTTCATGTCCACGAGAAATTGTTCAAAGTGATTCAGGCAGAACATAAGCCAATGTCTGGTGTCCTTTCAGCTTTGACAGGCTGCTGTGCCATTTGTATCTGAGCATCAATGATGAATGAAATACGGGCTCATCCTCCACACCTTGCACTTCCTCGCCCTGGTCCACCATCCGGACACTAAGTGGATGGTGTTGGCTTCCGGTCACAAGGGGAGCCCCCGGTGGGGGTCCCTCTATGCAGGAATTCTCCCTCTCTACATCGGGGGCCAGGGGTGGAGGATATTGCACTGAGGAGACCTTTGCAACCTGTTTCTCTCACAATTCACAGACTCGCCAGCCGTCTGCCACTTTTGCGGGCTGGAAGTCTGTGTACCACGTGTATATGGAATGTGTGATTGTTCCATTATCTAAAGGGGCTGCTCCTTGCCTTCTGGCCTCATTTCTCATCCACCATCCTCATCTTTGGACACCCTGTGCGTAGGGGAGAGGGTAGGGCCAAAGATGTCCTGGTTGGGTTGCTCCTGGGCCTGGCCAAGCTGGCCATCCGTGAGTCATGGCGCCAGGCGGAAGGGGGCTCTGACCAAGCCGACTTCCTGCCCCTTTTTCGGGGTTACGTCTGCTCCTGGGTGGTGTTAGAGAGCAACTACGCGCTGTCCACGGGCTCCCTGGGGGATTTCCGGGACCGCTGGGCACCCTGGGGTGTTGAATGCATCCTTGGCAAGGATTGTAATATAGTTATATATTAGTTTATTGTTATATTGTTATATATTGTTTGTCTTGTATTATGGTGGTGTGTTCTGTTTTGTTTTTTTTGTATTGTAAATATTATTTTTAATAATTGAATAAATATTTTAATTTAAAAAAAATGGTGAATGAAAAGAAACCTCTTTAAATTACTAGCAAATATACCCATGTTCTGCCTTTCTAGTGGAAACTTACAGCAGTGAATTAACCTACACACCTTTGGAATGTAGGAGGAACCTGGAGCACAGAGGAAACAGATATGGTCACAGGGAGAATGTGCATACTCCACACGCACACACACACAATCATGGCCAAGTGACTTCACTAATGTGTATCTTCTGTCTCTATTTTCCAATCCACCCTAGTGAGTGTAAACTGCTTGTTGTCGCTTCTCCGTGGATTGTCACCTTGTCATGGTGGAGAAGCTTGTGTGGACCTGAGATCCTGAGAGCAATGCCGTCTGGAGCTATGCTCCTGGTAGGGTCTCCCATGGTGGTAACGTCGAGGGGGAGGTGTCTGACAAAGAGCAATCCAACCAAGACCTCAACGGTGGAACAGGAGGAGGATGATGCTGACTTTAGTGGAGCGTCACAACGGCTGGGAAGGCGGATGAAGGCTGCAGCAGAAAAGGGTCCCCGGTCGTCTTGGATTCCATGCCACTAGATTCTGACCCAGATCTGTCAAGTACCATGTGGTGCCTGTCTGTGCACCAGTCTCCCCACGTTAAACAAAGTGACGCACAGGCGTCCTCCATGAGAGGACAGTCACACTCGTTTTGTGTGACCGCCGATGATGATGACTTGTTGTCTCTGCTATTCGTAGAGTAGCTGTTAGAATGGTCCTTTTGTGTACTCAAAGAACCACTCTGATACCTACATAGCTTTGTGGAGACCTGCAGTACGGAATGGTTGCGCAGTTGTCTGCTGCTGGCTGCTTTGCAATTGTGAAGGCTCAGCTCTTCCCACCAACTGAAGGTGAAACAGTTGCACAGCAGAAGGAGGAGGAAGAAAGCAAGCAGCATAGATAGGCCTTTATTTGGCTGGGTTGTCCATGAATAAAGGAGATGCAAGGAATTCCAAATGTTGGAATCTTATATAAAACACAAAGTGCTAGAGTAACACAGCCAATCAGGCAACATCTCTGGAGGAAATAGATAGGTGACATTTTGATTCGGGACCTTTTTTCGGACTGATTCTTTGCTTATTTGTAATCTTGCCATCCCCTCTCTGATGTCCATCATGACATCTGCTTGACCTCAATACTATAACAACAGTAAAATCTGCATTCCAAACCAACTTTGCACGTCAAGCTTAGTTTAGTTTAGATTAGTTTAATTTAGTTTAATTTAGTTTAGTGTAGTTTAGTTTAGTTTACAGATACAAGGCGGAACAGGCTCTTCGGCGAGTCCGCACCGACCAGCGATCCCGGCACATTAACACTATCCTACACACACCAAGCCAATTAACCTGCAAACCTGAACGTCTTTGGAGTGTGGGAAGTAACCGAAGATATCAGAGAAACCCTCGTGGCACAGGGAGAAGGTACAAACTCCGTACAGACTGCACCCGTAGTTGGGGTCGAACCCAGGTCTCTGGCGATGCAAGCGATGTAAGGCAGCAACTTTACCGTTATGCCACTGTGCCGCCCTTCAAAAAACATGTTGCCCATTCTCTTAGCGCAAATCTCCTGTGTGCCTTCTTCAGTTATCACTGCTTTGCTGTGCTTCCTTGGTGATTGTAATGTACTTGGTGGAAGGCAATTGACATTTGGCAAAGGTGTCTGCAGGTGGCCTTGGAGAATGACAGCAGCAGCTCTACCTCAAGGATGGAGACACGAAAGATTGCAGATGCTGGAATCTGAAGCAAAAAAAAAAAACTGCTGGAGTAACTCAGTGGATCAAGCAGCGTCGGTGCATGGAGAAGTATTGCCGATGTTTTGCGTAAAGAACATGCCTCGGGACTGAGAATGGGGAGAACGGAGATGGCCAGGATAAAGCAGAGCAGGGAAGGGATAAGAAAGAGGTCAGTGGTACCCCGAGGAGGGGTGAAGAATAACAGGCAGATGGAGCCAGCTGGGGAAAAGGGATGGTAAAGGTGGAGGCAGCTGCTATCTTCACCTTCACCTCCTCCCCCTCCCCTCCAACAGGCTTCATCTACCTTTTTTTCTCGTTGCCTGCTCTCACCTACCACCCACCTGCCTTTGTCTCTCAGCTCCACTTTCCCCCTTCCCACCTTGTTCCTTCTTCCCATCATCCGGCAGCCCTCCTCAGTTCACCAATCACCACTAGGCCCATTCTCACCCCTTCTCCTTTCCTCTTTAAAATGGTAATCTTCCCTCTCCACACTCAGTCCTGAAGCAGAGCCTTGACCAGAAATGTTGACAATTCCTTTCCCCCACCGATGTTGCTTGACCCATTGAGTTTCTCCAGTAGTTTGTTTTTTGTCTACCGCCCGACTTTCAATTGTGCACTCTGACCATCTGTATCATCAGCCTAGTCCCGTTGTTGACTGGCGTGGTACGGTGGAATCACAGATGCTACAACTTTGAGTGAAGGCAGCAGATATGTGCTCCGATCAGCCAGTGTCAACCAAAGGCCGTTGCTTCTACAGCCCTGGAGAGTTTTTGGACATCAGCTTACTGAGATGCAGAGGCACTCTTTGCACCAACTTTGCCACTAAATTCTTTAATATGAAAGGGGAAAGGATTAATAGGAACCTGAGGGGCA
Organism: Malacoraja senta; assembly: GCA_038087875.1. Lineage (NCBI taxonomy): Eukaryota > Metazoa > Chordata > Chondrichthyes > Rajiformes > Rajidae > Malacoraja > Malacoraja senta. The sequence goes on from CM075977.1 coordinate 316,493,406, forward strand.
ACTTTTTCACACATAGGGTGATGGGCATATGGAATGAGTTGCCAGAGGAACTCGTTGAGGCAGGTACAATAACAACATTTAACAGACATTTGGACAGGAACATGGATAGATAATGTTTTGTGGAATATGGACCAAATGCAGACAAATGTGACCTGCTTAGATGGGCCATCTTAGTCAGCATGGGCGAATTGGACAAAAGGGTCTGTTTCTATGCTGTATGACTCTATGACCAATATTGAAAGCCATGGTAATAGCAGCTGGAGCTTGCTTAGCCATTTGCACGATGGGCCCAGACTTTGGTTGGTTTCTAGTTTTGCTGCAAAGGACGTTGTTACATCAAACAAATGATACTGCGTCCCACAAGTGAGATGGTGTTTCCACTATCTTGCTGGACAGCATGGGCTTCACACTTGGAGGAATCTTGATGCAGGATTTCACTCTGCTCCTTGACATTGCAAGCAGGTACTCTGGGAAACCTACTAAAGAACAGGTGTTTCATCGTACAGTACATCACCCCTGATGGCATAAAAACAAGACCAAGAGAAAAGACCCAGTGAAATGAAGTAGATTGTTGTGTTAAGGGATTGTTGGGTTAAGGGATTAGTCCATCAAAGTTAGTGGCAGATCTTTCCGGATATACACTGGTACATTCGAATGACAGAGAAAGCATAAAATTGTACAAAGACAGATAGAAGACTGGACAGAATATAGAAAAATAACAAAGAATGACAAAAAGATTAATAAGAAGATAACATTAAAGTAAGAGATGAAGCTGACAAGAAACATAAAGACTAAGCATTTCTATTGGCTTCTAAAATTATCTCTGGAACTGTTACACTACAATGCTGAGAACTATATTCTGCACTCTGTATCTTTCCCTTCTCTCTACCTATTGTACAAGTTTGGCTTGATTGCATTTATACTTAGTATTATCTGATTTGATTGGATAACATGCAAAACAAAGCTTTTCCCTGTACCTAGGTACTGTGAACATAATAAACCTAAACGTAAAAAAGAAAAGAGTTCAAAAATTGGTCCTTTGGAAAACGAGTGGGGAATTAATTGAAAACTCTAATGTTTTCATATGAGGGCAGGTGAATTAAGCAGGTATTTTGTATTAGCCGTTACTGTAGTGGATGTAAGATGCATTACAGAAATAGTTATAAATCGGGAGTTGAAAGGTAGAGTGGAACACTTGAAAATTATAATCCAGGTTAGTGGTCTTCAGCAAATTGTTAGAGCTGAAAGCTAACAAGTCTCTGAGCACTGTTGGAGTTTACCCCAGGGTTTTAAAGAATGATGCTACTAAGATCATTAAGTTTAAATTTATTTGATTCAGGGGAAGATTCTATTCAATTGTAAAATATAGAATGATACTCCATTATTCAAAAGGCGAGGGAGACATGTTCAGTTGATATCCATTATAGGGTACAACTTGGCAGCTATTATTGATGATGTTGTAGCAAGTCACTTAGAAAATTTCAAAGTAATCAGCCAAAGTCAGCATGGTTTTGTGAAAGGGAAATCATGTTTAACCACGTTATTGGAGTCTTTTGAAGAAGTAACATCTCCTGTGGATAAATGGAACGATAGATGTTTGGAAAAAAAATTGCGAAGGTACCACATCAAAGATCATTGCACAATAAAAAAAGCTATTTGTGAAGGAAGTAACATATCAGTGTGGATAGATGATCGGTTTGCTGATGGGAAATAAAGAATAGACATAAATGAGTCTTCTTATTGGCGAATTGGAACAAATGCTGTATCACTGGTTTTGAAACTGGTGCTTTACCATTTGACTGTTTACCTCTATAACTTGATGAAGGCACTGAAGGTATGGTTGCTAAATTTGTTGGTGTCATAAAGAGGAAAAGGAAAATGAATGAAGAAGGTTGAGAAAAGGAATATTAACTAGTTAAGTGAATGTGCAAAAATCTGACAATTGCAATGTGGGAAAATGTGTATTTCTCCATTTAGATGCATGGGATCTGTGAGTCCTAGTCCTAGATTCACAAAAGGCTAGTGTGCAAATATAATTAAGAAAAAGGAAAACAAATGCAATGTTATTGTATAAAGGTAAGAGAAGAGAATATAAAGGGAGAGTAAAATTATATATTGGTAAGACAACATTTGGAGTATTTTGATTTCCTTCTTTAACAGAGGGTATTTATGGAGGCATATGGATGTATGATTTATTCATTCATCATCGTTGAAAACATTAGCGACGCAATGGTACTGGTTCCCAATGGTGACGGTGACAGACGCACCACACATCTCTGTCCTCCAGTTCCTGCGGACCTCTGCCGCTGGAAGTATAGGATTTTGGTTTGCTTTATCATCATTCCTTACAATGCTATGTATGACAGTGATCGCAACTTCTACTGGTGGATGGCCATTGGTTCACTAGAAGCTCATCCGCCCTTTGACAGGTCTTGTTTTTGGTCCTGCTGGGGGTCCACAGCCCCCTCCTCACCTGGCAAACCAGGTGGGGGAGATGGTTTAGTCGCCGACTATCCGACCATGGAGCAGGTAGCACTCCCCGCAACCTGACCTGTTAGGGAAGGTTTACTAGACTAATATTTAGCATGATCTTGAAAATAAACCGCTCAAATATTAGGAGTCTGGGACTTTTGCTAAGGATTACTATTCTAAACTTTACATAGCCACTTTCTCCTACAAAGCCCTCCTTTAAAAATAAAGCTATTTTCTTGATTCTGGATTAAATGGTTATACCATTCTTCCTGATCTCCATGTCTGCTATTTAATCCTCAACATTTTTCTATGTTGAAAGGTGGTAAATGAATGGAAATTATTGTTTCATTAATATAGATTGCTTTGAAGCCACCTAGTGTTCTAGAGCTTTTGTGGAATGTATTTTTTTCAGGACAAGATTAATGTTGAAGCATTTGTAGATTTGAGCTTTAGCACTGAATAAAGTCTGAAATCCCTTTCTCTATCTGGCACATTGTATGACATTGTGTGTACGTAGGTGTTTATAGCCAATGTAGTTTGCAGCCAACTTTTTATAGTTCTTGCAGTAATGCAGTAGTCGCAAGATGCTCCACTATATTGACTTGATTAGTGAGCTTTGCCACCTCTGGAACAGCTTTTTTAGTGCTAGTATTGCGTGAGTGTGGCAGGGAAAATTGACAATGTCCAGTCAGATACTTCTCCAGCTGCTAGCCATTGCAGTTGTGGATGATAGGAGTGCAGAGATCACATCCTTGTGTTCCTCATTCTTAACCAAGACTGTTTATTAGCAAATAAAGAGCAGCAAACCTGCAAAGGACTTTACAAATATTGGATTGGATTTTATTTTCTGGTTTAGTACTTGGCTGGTTTGCAAAGAGAAAGCAAAAGCTTCACATGCTCTATAGGATTAATACTATTCTCCCATGTTTTGCAGGTATTACCACAGTTCTAACTATGACAACACTCAGTACAATTTCCAGAAAGTCGCTGCCAAAAGTGTCCTACGTGACTGCCATGGATCTCTTTGTGTCTGTTTGTTTTCTGTTTGTCTTTGCTGCCCTCATGGAGTATGGAACTTTACATTATTTTAGCAGCAATAGAAAAAGCTCCCAAAAGAAGAAGCAACAATCCAAACCAACAGTAAGTTTTTTCCCCCTTCTTATGGAGTAAAAGTTACATTATTATTGAATTTCCATAGACCTATTGAGTTTTGATATGTTGAATAAAGCAGGTTGATTAAAGAAACAGATTTAAAAGTGCACTTCATAGTAGACAAACACACTATATATTTTTAGAAAATCCTTTTGCCTATCATTTAAATGGGGATTTCATACAAGGATTTGACTTCCTTAGGTTAGTGTGAAAGATTCCATGATCCATTTTGGGTTTCCTCAGAAATTTCTCAAGAAGCAAGGGTGTTTACTTGTCATATGTGCCAACAATGGAACAATGACATTCTTATTTGCAGCAGATTAACAGGTCTGTAAATGCAATACTCATAGAAAATATATAATTTTAAAAAAATCAATAAATCAATTGTCAATCAGTAATCAATAGTCAATTGTGCATCATTTGTCACATATACAACTGCACAGTGAAATATTACATATGCAGGCACCACCATCTTTGGCGACATTATTCAAAGTCCAAAGTCCGGTCGGTCCATCTGGCCATCTTTGGGTCCTGGGGGCACCTCCTGCTGCCGACCTTGAAGGCGCTGGAGGCATTACCCCGGTTCACCCTCCTACCGGCCCATGCTACTCCCATCTGACATCTCCAGCTCCCTCCCAATCATGCCGTCCGACGAGCCTTTAGGTGGGTTCTGGGTCTGATGTCTCCAGAGGAGCATCGGTGAAGCTCAACAGACTTCGTACTGGAGTTGGGCGTTTCAATGCCAGCATGTGGAGATGGGGACTCCGCCAGAGCCCAGCCTGTGAATGTGGAGCAGAACAACAGACAGCCAACCATGTCATCTCTGGGTGCCCGCTCTACCACCCACCAAATGGAGCTCAGGGCCTGGCAGACATTGACGCAGAGACAACAACCTGGCTGCTCAACACCCGGCTTGAGATCTAAGTATTCCTTTGGTTTATGTTTCATTCGCAAGAAGAAGAAGGGAAGGCCTCCGCCTCGAGGCACCACTCATAACCACAACACTACTTCAAAAACTGAAGTCCTTACTGAAACCAAAGAGGTCAATATTGTGTAGTGTTCAAGTGCCTCATAGTTGTTGGGAAGAAACTATTCTTGAATCTCGTGGTTATGGTTTTCACACTCTATATTCTCTTCGTGAAGGTAGGAGTGTTAATGAAAGAGTGTACAAGTGATGTGGAACCTTGATGATAGTGGCTGCCTTTTTGAGAGAGCACCTCCACATCTGTAATTCTATTCCCGCCCCCCTTTCCTGCCTCAGCATACCGGCTGCTGAAAACCTTTGTTACTTTAGACAGAGCAACTCTACAGTACATATGGTGCATCCCCCATTTCCTATCTCTGAAAGTGAAGCCATTCAACCGTCTGCTGCCTAAGTCCTAATTGTATTGTTAAGTTCATATATTGCCCTAGGTGAGGTATTTACTTTAGCTTCTATCGTTCTGCTAATTGTACCAATATGCCCTCGTTGAAAGAGTTGTCCAGTTTAGTTCTACATCTGATAATCTATAATCTCAATAAAATGGATGAGCATAAATGTTCAGTGTTGACCATTTTCCATATTGTATTATTTTATTTCAGATTCAGATTCAACTTTATTGTCATTGTGCAGTGTACAGTACAGAGACAACGAAATGCAGTATTTGCCTTTACTATAGGGATACAGCATGGAAACAGGCCCGTTGGCCCACCAAGTCCGCATCGACCAGTGATCACCCATGCACACTAACACTATCCTACACAATAGGGACAAATTTACAATTTTTACTGAAGCCAATTAACCTACAAACTTTTACCTACAATTAACCTCTTTGGAGGACAGACGTAAACTGGAGCACCTGGAGAAAACCCACGTGATCACAGGGAGAACGTACAAACCCTGTGTAGAAAGCACCCGTAGTCGGGATCAAACCCGGGTCTCTTGCACAGTAAGGCAGCATCTCTACCGGTGCACCAGTGTGCCACCCACACTATGATTCTGTGCTTCCATGACTCCATGAGTCTAATTTTACAGGTCTTCAAATTATTGAAGTTTCTATTCGGATTGCATATTATCATATTGGAACAATCACTTGCATTCAAAAGAAAAGACAACAAAATCAATAAATGAATAACCACAATGACCAAAAGCTACAATTAGTGAACATAAATCTTCTGTCCCCTCACTCTCAAAACAGATTAATGGCATTTATAATTCTTACCCTGTAAGAAAATTGGCTACCAATGACAAGCAACCAATTATTATGATGCATAACATGAAAAGTCAGAAAGTATGCAATTACTTTGATTTATCTTTTATGCTTAAAAGATTATTGGAAGACATATTTGGGCAGGTTAAAATGTAGATCCAGAATTAAATTTCATAATCAATTTTTTATTCCTCCCTAAATATGGAAAACAAAACTGTGCATTGTAGTTCAGGAGCATTCTGAATGGGAAGGAGCAGTGAGAATATTCATGCAGTTGTGTCCTGGAATGAAGGGTGAAGAATGGCGTGGTCCCTACTCATTGGAATGAAGAAGAATGAGATGTGATGTTGTTGAAATATGTAAGATTCTGAGATGGATTGGTAGAGTGAATGCTGAGCAGAAGTATTTCTATAATAGGGGAAGCACGGTGGAGGGGCAGCACAGTGGCTCTGTGGTAGAGTTGCTGCCTTACAGATTCCTCCCACATTCCAAAGACATACAGGTTTGTAAGTAAATTAGCTTGGAATAAATGTAAATTGTCCCTAGTGTGTGTAGGCTTGTGTTAGTGTGTGGGGAACGCTGGTCGGTGCGGACAGAGTCGGCCGAAGGCCCTGTTTCCACACTGTATCTCTAAACTAAACCAAAAACTAAATTAGAGATGTCTGCTTAAGGCAGGAATGAGATGGAATTACTTTTCACAGAGGGTTGTGAATCACTAAAATTGTCTACCCAAGAATGCTGAAGAGACAAAATCATGGGGAGAGATTAGGAAAGTGCAGTAGAAGCCAGGTTTGGATGAGCCATGAACAGAATAGTAGGTACAACTAAGCTATTGACCTATTCCTGCTCCTGTTTCTTATGTTCTTTCTTTAGAATAGGCATGGTGATGGGAATATCAATAATGGGAATACCAGTAATGCATGCTTCCCAATGAGCCGGCATTCACTATTGCTCCTTACCTCCCTAACAACCTCCTACCAGGAGTCTGAAGAAGGGTTCCAACCTGAAATGTCACCTATTCCTTTTCCCCAGAGATGCTGCCTGACCCACTGAGTTGCTCCAGCATTTTGTTGCTTATCTTCCTACCAGCAGCACCTGATTAGAACTTTGTGACTTCCTTGCAAAAATAATGTTGGCCTCTCCCTCTCCCTTCTTCCCCACACCTTCCCCCTTCCTCCCTTCACTTTTCCCCCCACATGGACCTGAACCTATTTCTCCACCTACCTCTAGCTTCACAATTCGCAACTCTTCAATCCTTTTGTCTCACACCTTTTATCTTTTCATCTCTACCCTTTGTCCATCATCTGCCTATGAAAAAGACCCCCCTCACATTTATCAACTTATTACCTGCCAGGCTTTCTCCTGTCCTAACTCTCTTCCAACTTCATCCTCACCACCCACAATCAGCCTTAAAAAGTGATCTGACCTGAAACATCACTTATCCATGTTCTCCACAGATGCTGCCTGACCTGTTGAGTTACTTCAGCACTTTGTGTATCTTTTTCCTCGTGTGGACCAGGTCTGACCCATGGGAGCACTTGCTGGTCCATGTTTGACCTCTTGGGGGCACTCTGCCACTCTTCCTTCATCACCACAGTACCTAATCATTACGCAGCAACATCCTCCCTGCAACTGAGAGACTATGACTTGCATTGATTATAAAGGCTAGCTGCTGAGATCAACCCTGCTGGGCTAAATGCCAGAGGCAAAGAGAACTTGCAATAGATTATATAGATATACTGAAATGGTCACACCACGATTGAAGAGAGACTACAACAGTGTTCTGGAAGTTTTGCATTTGATAATGTCAGTGTTAGTGTGACATTAAAACCAATATTAGTAACCGTGTTTTAACTCCATAAAAATGTATCAAACCAATTTATAGGTCTTCATCTCTCATTGATCATTTTAATAAATGCAGATGTAGAGGTTAAAGTTGGCTTATACTCGCTAGAATTTAGGAGATTGAGAGGGGATCTTATAGAAACGTACAAGATTCTTATGGGGTTGGACAGGCTAGATGCAGGAAGATTGTTCCCGATGTTGGGGAAGTCCAGGACAAGGGGTCACAGCTTAAGGATAAGGGGGAAATCCTTTAAGACCGAGATGAGGAAAAACTTTTTCACACAGAGAGTGGTGAATCTCTGGAACTCTCTGCCACAGAGGGTAGTTGAGGCCAGTTCATTGGCTATATTTAAGAGGGAATTAGATGTGGCCCTTGTGGCTAAAGGGATCAGGGGGTATGGAGAGAAGGCAGGTACGGGATACTGAGTTGGATGATCAGCCATGATCGTATTGAATGGCGGTGCAGGCTCGAAGGGCCGAATGGCCTACTCCTGCACCTATTTTCTATGTATCTATGTATCTATGTATGTAACCCCTACAGATCTTTAGAGTGGTAAGAAAGTGGCCAACAAAACCAGTGTCAATAGGTTAAATTGGTAATGGTAAACAGCAGTGCAGCAAAGTATGCCAAATGAACAAAGAAAGGTGCTTACCAAGGACAAACATTTTACAAATATAATTAAATGGCAAGATTTAAACCTTTTTTAAAAAGTATCAAAACATTGATGTCGTTTAAGCTGTTTTAACCATGAGAAATGTAACTCCCCACTGACTTCAGCAAATCACAGCAACTAATATAAATAAATATTACTTTCCCATAAATTTGTCTATCGCGTGTGCAAATCACAATTATGAGGTTGATCCCATTGATTATGTAGGGCCTTATCTATTAATAAATGATTGGGGTTGATGTCTGCTGACTTGCAAGATATGCCAGCATCTAAAATTCAAATATGTGCAGGTTCCATTCCACATATGCATTTAAACATTGCTATGTTAACATTTTATATGATTTAAAGCTTGGATAAAATAAAACTACCATTCATTAACATGACTTGGCATAGATGGTGTAAATACACAGAGTCTTTTACCTAGAGAAGGGAAATCTAAAAAACAGAGGACATACGTTTATGGTGGAGGGGGAAAGATTTAATAGGAACCTGAAAGGACATTTTTTCACAAAAAGAGTGCGGGATATATGGAACGAGCTGCCAGAGGAGGTAGTAGAGGTAAGTATACGATAGGAAAGGTTTAGAAGGATTTGGGCCAAACACAAGCAGATGGGACTAGTGTAAATGGGGCATCTTGGACAATGTGGGCAAGTTGGGCTGAATGGCCTCTTTCTGTGCTGTATGTCTCTTTGACTCCAGTAATATGAGTTTTTTGATGTCTTTGCAGAAATCACCTGTCATTAATGTCCGCCCAGGATCAACATTGATTCAGGTGAACAACATCTTACATGTACAAGAACACGATGACTACGGTTATGAGTGTTTGGATGGCAAAGACTGTAGCAGCTTCTTCTGTTGCTTTGACGAATGCCATACAGGAGCTTGGAGGCAGGGTCGAATACATATCCGTATCACGAAAATCGATTCTTACTCTAGAATATTCTTCCCGACAGCATTTGGTCTGTTCAATTTGGTTTATTGGATCGCTTATCTTTACCTATAAAAATAGCATTCAGTGGCATAAGACGAGGATGAATAAATCAGCAGTGGTAGAATTTTAGCCTATACATTGTTAGATTGTGTTGGTCATGAAAATGAAATATTATTTAACACTTTCAGAAAAAGAAAAAATGTGAAAAATTCAATTTTTATCATTAAAGAGCCTGTCCCACTTACTTGTCCTTGGCACGCAAATTACGCGACCTCGTCATCGCATTGAGGCGCACGGGCATCGTGTGGCCACGCGGGGCCGGTCTCACTGAGAAGCGCGGAGGGGTATGCAGTAGTGCGCGATATCGCGCGGCGCTCTGAAATTTTGTAGCAAAAGAAATCTTCGCACGCCAACGGCCTGTCGCGTAATTGACGGCCAAAGTGGGACAGGCCCACGACCCTGGCGCGACGCAATGTCTCACCTCCAACAGCAGCAGAAGCAGGCAAACGATCGCCGAGCTCGGCCTGCGGCTCACGGCCGTTGCGGTCCGGATCCGCCCCCACTTCCACTCCCAGAGCGGGGCCAAGAAAATTGAAGATAGACACAAAATGCAGGAATAACTCAGCGGGACCGGCAGCATCTCTGGAGAGAAGGAATGGATGACGTTTCGGGTCAAGACCCTTCTTTCAGACTGAAGAAGAGTCTCGAAACGAAACATCACCCATTCCTTCTCTCCAGAGATGCTGTCGGTCCCGCTGAGTTACTCCTGCATTTTGTGTCCATCTTCAAATGACGTCACGCGCTGTGCGGGCGCATGAAATCGCGCGCGACCTTTGCGGGACCGTCGCACTTCAACGCAACCACGAGGTCGCATAATTAGCATGCCAAGGACACGTAAGTGGGACAGGGGCTTAAGTCTGGATTAGTTAACTTGCTGCCAAGTGTACAGCTTACCTTGAATTCTTGTGCCATATACATAACTCATGCACATTTTCAAATATTGATATTTGTCAAGATGTACATTTGATAAAATTAAAACATTTATATCCATTTTAAGACATGCATTTTTTGTCATATGGCGGACAGCAGATTGATAGGTGACACACATTGCATCTTGGGCAGTATCAACACAAATCAGTTATCAAGGACAAACCTACATAAAATCCAATCAATCTCTAGAGAACACTAAGTTTTGGATACAAAATAGAACTAAATCTAAACTGGAACACCAAATGTTATCGGCTTTTAAGCCCATTTTCTGCTTGTTTCATTTATTGCTGTTGATGAACAATTGTGGTGTTGACCAAAATTATAAAATCAACTATCCTCTCCTACTGATTTTTTATACTGTAGTGTGCAGGGAAGTGCATTGTCATTTTAGTAAACCTGCTCAATGCCTGGAATATCGTATTCAGTCTAAATTATGTGATTTATGAAAAGGTATTCACAGATGATATATAAAATTCAACATAACAGCTAATTATGATCATTGTTAAATACATTTTGATGTTATCATGATTTCCTGATCATGTTTGCATTTCATAAAGATTAAGTGCACTTAACATCAATGTGATCTTGGTCAGCAAGTTGTGATATGACATAAAGGTAGCAGCCATTTTTGGATGCTGTAATAGTGAAAGGGATGTATATCCCACAGGCACCAAATCATTTCTTAGCCCAGAGAGACATTGCCAGTGTTCTATTCGGTGAATTTTGCATTTCAATTAGCTCACACAGTTTGCATCAATATAAAGCTGCTTCAACTTTGTACAGTGCAAATTGTGTATTGTCGATCACTAATAAAGATGTTAGATTATATAACATAATTAAGTTCCTCCAGTCTAGCAGCATGGCCAAGTTCCATACATTCATTGCAGAAGAGGTACTGCTCTACATGTTATAGACCCATGTTCCAACCCCATAAGTACATTCTATCATGACAATAATCTCTCTTGAATCTTGAATCTTGAATCTATCATTAGTAACAAAAAAGGCTGAGCTGCAGTTGAAAATAATCATTTAATTTGAAATGAAATAAAAAAATATACATGCAGAAAAATTACGTACATTCAATTATTAACATACTCTCAATGGAAGAACAATATTGAGGGGTATATTGAAAAGTGGATACTGGCTTTTTATATCTAATAAAAATCCCAGTGTTGCCCATTTCTGATAATCATATTAAAGGAAGTGAGCAATAATAAATTAAAATATGTTTTCTTTTGGTGCACAATGCATCCACATTCGTGTGAATGCAAGTAAATAAATGAAATATCCTAATTAAATAATACTACATTTATATAGTCCCATTTAGTATTTAAACTCAGTATTAAATCTAATGAATTAAGTTTCATAATAATTAATATAAGCATTTCAACCAATATGTGGTATATGCTGAGCTTTGACATGTTGACATAATACAGTGACTTTATGTACCATACTTCCACATCCTATACTATGTTCTCTACTAAAAGAAGTACAGAGAGAGGAACCGAAAACTTAACCATGGATCTAGAAAGACAGCCTTATCTCTCCTTTTAGTTTTGTTAAAATAAACTGCTACTCACGGAAAATATCGGCAATCTATTTTCCCAGCAAACTTACTGATTTAAAAGTACCCTAAACCAAAGCTGAAAGGGAACGTTTACCTATTGATAGATAGTACCTAAAGAATGAATAGAATCTTCCAGCCTTTTCGAGAAGAGATGAATAACAAATGTAAACAGTCCAATACTAGGAATGAATTAGTCTTATGGGTAATTACTTAATTGAAAAGTACATGAATAGTTTGCCTTCCCAAAGATGCAGCAAGCAAAATTATATTAGAGAAATTGTAGATCACTTAAACAGGTGAAAAGAATATATATTATATATATATATATATATCTATATATATATATATATAGATATATATATATATATATCTTTATAAATGTTTTGTAATACACAGTGCAGTGTGAGGTAATAAAGAGATTTGTAAAGTACTGATAATCAATATATGAAAATCAATAGACATTGGGGAAGTATTGGCAGTGTGGAATTAAACCAGCGTGGTGCCTATAATTAGAAAAGCTGACAAAACAGAGCAAACACCCGTTGCATTAGTATTATTTTCGCGCAAAGACAGTAATGGAAATGATTTCTGGGGAGTAATAATAAATTGATTGAAGGTGTTGCCATTGAGTTGGAAGGGAAAATACTATCTAATGTATGTAAGCAAACTAAGGAAATCACAGCCTCTACAGACTGCAACCATTCACACATACTAACTTTCAAAAGACAATTGATAAAATTGTAATGAAATACTATCAATAAAATTCAAAAGAAGACCCTATAAAATATACAACACAGGTTGGAAAAATGTAGGAAGCATAGTTGGTGTGTTATAGATGACTGAGTGAGATAAAGTATTGGAGAGGTTTCTCAGTGGTCAGTTCTTTCTGGGTACATGAATTACAGTGAGCTGAGAAGCACGTTGTTAATACATTGTGGTCATGTGGAATTATGAGAAAAGAAGGTGGAATTATGAGAAAAGAAGGTGAAAAATGTAGTACATTCTGGTATATTATCCTTTTGCTATTGTTAAATGTAAACAGCTATATTTAAGCTTTAAAGACAGTTTCTGATGAGAATAAGTAAAAGAACAGCAAAATAAAGGCTAAGCTGAGTTGCTGAACTGAACTAAAAGTAGCATTGGGGGTAAAAAATCCAACAAATGCTGCTGATATTGTTCACCAGTCAGTTATTGCAATTGTCGTATTGTATTCTTGCCTATGGAAAGCCTCACTAATCAACAAAGAATCCAGTGGTTGTCTTGAATGGTCACAGATTAGTCTCACATTACATAAACACAAAAAGCTGGAGTAACTCAGCGGAACAGGCAACATCTCTGGAGGGAAGGAATGGATGACATTTCGGATCGAGATACATAGGTAAGTAAGTGTGAAGGTGTGAAAACAGGGCAAAGGGAATGGTGATCAAGGAAAATGTAGAATAGATCATTGTTGGATGGGAGAAGGAAACAACAAAGCAAACAGAGATAAAATGTTGTCGGAGACAGTAAGACTGGTCGGAGAACTGGAAAGGGAGAGGGATGAAGAGAGAAGGAATGCTAGTGTTACTTGAAGTTAGACAAGTCAATATTCATACCACAAGTGAAATATGAGGTGCATATCTTGCTCACAAATGGATGAGCTCTGTTGCTTCAATATTCAGGTTCATAACTGTATCACCCTGTTATTGGGGAATAGCATGCTGTGCAATCTTAATGGAATGAGTGCACAAAATGATGTAGGTTCTTTGCTCATATTTCCGATGTGCTTCCTTCTTGTTGACGGCAGGGTTTGATGCAGTGGTTTAAATATATCCAACAGAAAACGAGTGTGATCTAACTGCAGGACAAAGCATATGGTTTTGTGAGGGTGCTCAAATGAAAATTGCTATATATTCATTACCACAATTAAAGTTGGACTATTTGAAGGTATTTCAAACATCCTGAAGAAAAATATGAGCCAATAAATCTTGATATTTAATTCTCATCTTCATGCTATTCAAACAATGAAGTAAAGGTGACTCTACAATTATCCACCATTGTGTTGCCACCTTTTGAAAATGCTACCTGAAGTGTTTTAATAACTGCAGAGTGAAATCGTACATGTCTCCTATATCCACCCAGACAATTGAACCAGTGAAATCCATTCTCATGTAGTAGAGAACACAAAGTAATGGAGTAACTCAGCAGGTCAGGCAGCATCTCTGGAGGACATGAATAGGCGATGTTTTGGGTTAGGTCCCTTCTTCACACTTGCTTTCAAAATGCACAAAAGAAGGGTCCCGACCTGAAACGCCACCTATCCATGTCCTCCGGAGATGCTGCCTGACCTGACGAGTTACTCCATCATTTTGCCTTCTCTGCAAGATTCAGCATCTACAGTTCCTTGTGAATCCATTCTCAAGCTTTATTATCTATGCCTTCCAATTCTATCATTTTACAACCATCTAGACTGTCTAGTTGTTGTTATCATTAAAATATGCATTGTTCTATGTCTCGTTGCATGACCTATCTGTAAAATACAAAATGTAACTGCAGTTTACTGATTCTGTCGAATGGGGATCCTATTTTCGAATGGATAGGAATGTTTGACCAAGACTAATGCTGCCCAGACTTTTTTTCAAGGAAAACCTAATTTAAAAATAATTAGAAAATATGTAGTATATGTAGAAAAATACATACACTCACAAGTATGTCTTTTTCTTGCCTTCAATGAGAGTCATTTTCGAACGTGGGTCACTGACAATTGGTGGTTTGCTGAATTTCTCAGTGAACTGAATAGAAATTTAACCAGTGTATATTGTTACAAAGCAGCAATATCAATATGTTCAATATCAATATGCGTTATTTGGTAGAATATTTTCATCTCGAGCTCTGCTTCCTAATATGAACACTTACAGGAAAATTTTCTTGGGTCTATGCATTGAATATGAGATGGTTCATGTTGGAAGATTGGATGATTCACAGTATATGCCACTGAAGGTTCTTTTCAGAGGAAATGTTCCTGGATTTATGGTCAAATGTTCCAGGAGAAGTTATTCTGTTGCTTGAGGTGACCTTGCAGTACAGTGCTAAAGGGAGGGCTGCAATTTCACTCTGTGTAGGAGAAGACTAAAGTTTGGTTCAAGAAAAAGCTAAGAATTCTATAACAATATTTGCAAAGCAGAGCGCTCTCCTTGTGTCTTGGCCACCATCTCCCATTTCAGGAACAATAAAAACATGTTGGCTGAGTTACAAGTTATACTGAAAAACAAGTTAGACTTTACTTTAGACATACAATGTGGGAACAGGCCCTTTGATCCACCGAGTCCGCACCATCCAGTGATTACCCTGTACACTAGCACCATCTTACACACACAAGGGACAATTATTACAGAAGCCAATTCATCTACAAACCTCCACTTCTTTGGAGTGTGGGAGGTAACCATAGCACCCGGAGAAAACCTACGTGGTCACAGGGAGAACATACAATTGCCATACAGGCAACATCCGTAATCAGGAACGCACCTGGGTATCTGGCGCTGTAAGGCAGCAACTCTACCGTTGCGTCACTGTGCCGCCCAAGTTATTCATCGGTTGTTGATAAGATTTTTTGTATATGCTGGCAGTGTAGTTGGAAATTTGAGTTCTGTTGTATGCAATGCAAGTGTGATATGGTGGTCTATAAACGTCAAACTCTATTTATGAAATTTGAGGTCAATACAACTGAATTTCAGAAGAATCCATGGGGTTACATAATTAGTCATATCATGCAAGATCTAATCCTCTGTCCACAGTCACCACCTCCCCTCCACCCGTTTGCTATTGTTGCAGCCATATATCCTTGTTGCAGCACCCTCAGCGTGAATCATGTTAAAGGCCCTTCTGGTTTTGCAGAGTGGGCAGCAATTTTCAGCAATGGCTCAGGTGGCCTCAGATTCCATCCATGCTGGTCATAGACAAATGGACAGCTCACTGCCATCAACGACACCTTTCACTGTTTTAAATGTTTCTGATATTCAGCAAACCTGAAATAAAGTTTAAATGAATTATCAAAATATATTTAATGAAATACCAATTAAAACATTTCATTAAAACCACATTAGACTTCCGTGAATTGCATACAACATATAAATATACAAAATACTTAAACAAAATGTACTTTCCAACTTACCTTTTAATGAAGACCATTAACCCATTGAAATGAATTGGGTAGCATCAGCCAAGAGCCGCACAATGATGCAGCATTATAGTTGCTGCCTTACAGCGCCAGAGACCCAGGCTCAATCCTGACTACGTGTGCTGTCTGTACAGAGTTTGTACGTTCTCCCAGTGACCACATGTGTTATCTCCAGGTGCTCAAGTTTCCTTCCATACTCCAAAAACCGTGCAGATTTGTAGGTTAATTGGCTTCTGTAAATTGCCCCTAATGTGTAGGATAGGGTATGAGCGATCGTTGGTCGGTGTGGACTCAGTGGGTCGAATGGCCTGTTGCCAAGCTGTATCTCCAAACTAAACTAAAAGTCTGGCAAGAATCTGATTGTTACCCATTGGAGAGGTGATGGTTCATTGTATAGTGATCTACCCCAATATGTTTATTGCACACTGTAGTGGATGAATCCCTTTCTCCTGATTTTCAAACATTTTTTATTATAAATGACTGGCTTTATGTTGCTGAGATGATTGAGTGGTAAATGCAAGTTCACTCTATTTAAATTAATATATTGCCTTGTTTAGTTATAAAAATAATCCAACAGTGCCAACTGTCAGACTTTGGCCATATTTCACAAACACTTGATTAATATGTTTCCGAAAACTGAATTAAGTTTCTGAAAACTAAAGTGAACAATAATTTAATCATAATATTTTTCTCTCAAAATGAAAATGAATATTACAATCCACACTTGCACTGATAACACTGTTTTTACATTTATATTCCAGAAAATATTTTCAATAAAGAAATACCAATACATGGGTGGGGAGAGATGCGAGGCAGGTATATCATCACTTTTTGTTTTCTTTCTGTTTTTGTGTTTTTATATCTCTATGTTTTTCTTATTTCTTTTACTTACTCACTCTTTGGCTACACCAATTTGGTAGTCTAGGGGTTCTATCCTTGCACATTCACTTTTTCTCTCTCTTGCTTTCTCTCTCTTCTTTTCTCTTAACTTTAGCTAAATATTAAAATTGAAGCTGTACAATAACTGTATTATGTCATATGCCGCTGGTTATATTTTTGTACACTGCTTCTAATAAATAAAAATAAAAAAAATAAAAAATTAAAAAAAATAAAAAATACCAATACAATTCAAAGCTTTAAGGTAGCACTCATTCCTATTGAAGTGAATACTGTAAATGGGGTAAGACGACAGCCATTGTGTAGGCAGGGCATTAGAAAAATCATGTATACACCACAATGCTGATAACTCCATGTTCCCAGACTTCTGCTTCACTTTGGAAACAAGTTAAGAATTAGCTTCTTTTTAAATAATTGTTAAGAAGCAGTTTTCCATTTTTGTTGAAAATTTCATTTCATTCCACTCTGAATAACTCCATTCCAATCGGACCGAACTGCCACTCTTGCATGAAGTTCTCTACTTGAAGTTTCTTCCCACACAGTTGCTATGGACCATGTGATAGATCTAACACTGATCTTACAGTAAAATTGCTGAAGCTCAGTTCTCTCTAATTTTGGGAACCATGGAAATTAAATCATGTTTCCATTTACAACATGTTTCCAGTTATACCATAAGGAAGATCAATATTCGGTTCTAATGGAAAAAGTTGTATGAAGCTACTTTGCAAGTATTTTTATTGGAGTTTCTTTAAAAGATTATGAGTGGCAATGATATATTCATCAGTCAGTGTACCTGATGTAAAGAGCTTCTATTGCCCTCCATTACTAAAACTTCTATTGCCCTCCAGACAATGCCTGGCCTTTATGTTATTTACAATAATGCATTTTCTGTATGCCGCATACCGCAATGCATTGCAGTAAAATACCAGAGACAGACTCATTGCTTTGTTTTTTTGGTTCAGAACATTAAATTAGTTTCTGAAAGAAGTTATATTTTTACCCCTGGCTGATGTAAGTAAATTTGAGGAAAGGCTTACATTTTGGCCCTCTTGGGTGAAAGGTGTATCTGTTATAGAAAGACCAAACTGAGAATGTAAACATTCCCAAAAATAAACATGGAATTAAGATTAATATGATACTAAATTAACTTTATTTCATTGTATGATGGTTTAAGAAAATAAATAATTGTTTTACACCAATTTATAGTGAACATCATAATGTCACTCAAAATATAAAAGCTGCAGTGTTTTATTTGAACTTTGATAAGGCAGTGATATCTGATCTTACACCAATCAGAGATACAGAGAAACTTTATGACAATGTGACTTCAAATGACAGATATCTAGTCTCATTACAGCTACAAAATGATAGTCACTGAGGTGACACAATAATTGTGAAGCCCTTAGTGAAATAGTTCAGTTCTATTCTTGTTTAAATGTTAATTTTAATGAATACCTTTGACTATACAAATTCCCCCATAGAGGCTACAAATATAATACCTTTACACAGAAAATTGTTATGTCTCTAACTCCTTCTCCCTAATGTCGACATTTCAGTTGGCATTTACCAGGTTATCTTTTCAGAAACTGAAACTGTTAACAAAGTGGTTTTACCTCAGAGCTTTTATCTTTGTGATCACCCTTTCCAGACATTCCTTTGCCCAAAAACAAACTACTCCAATCAAGTTCAACTATTTCCCATATAATACCATTAAAGTTGGGCTTGCCCCAATTCAGAGTCTTACCTTGTGGGCCTGCCGTGATCAGGATTGGGTGTGCACCTGAGGTCAGAATTGGAGACAGGGAGAGAGCTCAGAGACTGTAGTTACACCAGCTTAAAAAAAGTAGGGAAGATTAAGGTCATGGATGGAATGAACAGTTGTGAGAGAAATTACCAGATCAGAAACCAATGTAGATTTAGAACATTGATTTTGAATGCATGGTTACTCTACGACATAATGAAACTGCATCCTTTCATTAACCACCGATGCCAATAGAAATAGACTATCTGGTGAGTGTCAGACATTATCCTCTTTCCCACACTAATTCCTCCAACCACTAACCAGGCAAAATGAGCCAAATTCGACCTGCTGACTAGTAGATTTCCATACTCGTAGGCTTGTAATGAGGTTAATAGGGCAATCTCTCCCAAAGAGCCTCCAGAAAAACAACTGTTTATTTTCTATTAGTTATTAAGAACACTTTTATGAATATTTTACATTTGGAGCATTGATTTTGGTTCAGCAATGTAGAAAGTCAAATGTGTGTCAGACTGGAGAATCATTAATGTTAAAATAATGGCAAATCAAAATAGAAAGTTGGAAAGACAGAAGGAAATATGATTGGTTTAAGTAGATAAGTCAAAGAGACTGAAAATAATGATTTTTGTTTGAAAAAGTTATTTACCAATAATAATTAAATGCGCAAAAAAGAAACTTAATATTTGTCAATGGTTACTTTTGGCATTGTGCTGATTGCTCAACAGTAACTAGGGCAAGAATGCAATTGACAAAGCCTAACATTTTGTGGCAGGATTAGTCTGGATTTATAATATGATTCAGAGAATACTGCCACATGTAATACATTGGAAACTTGAGTCAGTCACAAGGCATCACTTTTGCCAAACTTATGGAGGATGGTAGATCTCACAGATCTTCAGGATGTTCAAGATTAAGTGAACATCGGCACTCATGAACATTACAACATGGTTAATTCTTAAAAAGCAGCGAGCATTGTAGGCCTCACAGTAAAACTAGTGTCTTGTCTCTTTTAAGGTAATTGCGACTTTCTCTGTAACACAATTTTCTATTTTACATTCACGGCTATGTGGCACAATGTGTTCTACGCTATAATACTTGCATAAACCCAACCATTTTCTTCATAGAATGTTTTGAATCTGAAAGTTACTACCACATTGGGTAACTGGGGCAAATAACATTCAGGACAGGTAGATAAGTAATGAGGAAGAGAGGAGAGAAAGAATTAGGAAGTTATGCTAATAGTCTGAGATAAAAAAATTATCACGGATGAGATTCATGTGAAATAAAAATACTGGCAGAAACTTAATGGGCTGAATTGTTTGCTGCAACAGCATAATTTTATTTAATTCAGAAAATCCTGATAAATCAATTTCAATACATTATTGCTGTATGCTGGGTTTAAATTAGGGGTTCAAGTGTGTTTAACGCACTATCTGAAATAAGAGGACCTTTTAAGTATAAATTTTATAAAGCAGCAAAAGATGGATATAACTTGCAGTGGTTAAACCAGCAGCAATCATTGTCTCTCTTTGCGATGTAGTCATCTCTGTCTGCTTTTAGCTGTGGTATTACACCATGACAATATCCAGCCTGACACTATGGATCTCAGTCATAACTTTGAATGTTTTTTTTCCGTAACTGTGTCTGTAGAAAACATTGATCGTCATCCCAAAAATAAATGTAGCATTTCCAGAAAATCTGAATTGAAACATAGTGAAAAAGGAAATGTAGTGACTTCATTTTTGTGACAATTGCATGTGAAATGTAGTGTTCTGTGTTGTCTTCTTTAGCGTGCCTCTGTATTCTAACCTGCTGAAATCTAACTGGTAACACTGTGAATAATAACAAACTGGTGCCTGCAAACCTTGCTTCTGTGTATAATAACAGCTACGGAATCCAATATTGTTTAGATAAGTATTTTACAGGAAAACAATATTGCAGGAGATAGGAATGATGATGACTCCGGCTGAAGTTATGTTTGATCAGGGCTGAACAGTACAATAAGAGAACTTGTAATCGTAATGAGATCCATGCACAAAGTGCTGGAAGACGTTGGTTGCATGTACAAATTATTTAAAACCTTGGTATTAAAACAAGCCAACTTACTATTTGCAATTGTTTCTTGATTTATTGACTCAGCAGTTGTTTGCTTTAATCTGAGAAAGTGAATGAAAAAAAATTAAATAATAATTTTATAGGAGATGGGCATTTTTTAAATGGAAAACAATTATTTTAAGTTGAAATTTAGATTAGTGATGCATTTTTCCACGTTAATGATCACAGAGGAACATTGTGTAACATTCAATCTGTTGTGGCTTTAGGAACCCATTATCAAGTATCAGTGATTTTACTGTTGATCCGCAGCCAATTCAAGTTCAAGTTCAAGTTTGCGTTTATTGTCACTTAAGGAACTAAGGTACAGTGAAATTTGAGTTACCATACAGCCATACTAAGTTAAAGGTACACAATACACACATAAAATAAATTTAACATAAACATCCACCACAACAATCAACATTCCTCACTGTGAAGGAAGGCAATAATGTTCAGTCAACTTCTTCTTTGTTCACCTGTGGTTGGGGCCTTGAACCCTCCACACTTGCCGTTGCCGACTGTCCGATGTCCAAGCCCTCTCATCGGGATGGTCGAAACTCCAGCGTCGGGATGGATTGAAACACTCCGCATGGAGCTCCCGATTTGGCCCCTTCTTACCAGAGACCGCGGGCTTCACGGTGTTAAAGTCCACAGGCCCCGCGGTTGGAGCTCTTCTTCTGGCGATCCTTGGCAAAGGATCTCTGGCTCCGCGATGGTAAGTCCACGCTGCACCTGTGATAAGAAGCTCCGGGCCAATCTTCAGGAAAGGCCGCACTGCTCCATACTGTTAAGCCGCAAAGAGCGGGGGGGGGGGGCAGAGATGCGACGGAGAAAATCGGATCTCCGTCGAGGTACGTGACTGAAAAAAATGTTTACCCCTATTTCCCCCCCCCCCCACCGCCCCACATAAACTAACCAAGAAACATTGAAACAAACATTTAGAACATACCTAAAATAATAAAAACAGTAGAAAGGACACACAGAGTGTTGGCGAGGCTGCCACAACGGTGGCGCCACCCGGTATTTTAATTGAGAAATAAATTAATTCTACTAATATTTGATTTGTTAGTTATACATTTAAAATTAATTTATACCAATTGAAAACACATATTGGTTGTCAGCCAGAAGAATCCTGTCACTTTAATGGAACGGCAGGTAGATGAAAATGGCAACGTTCAATCCCAATCTTCTTTAATAGTCCTGTTGTGAAGGAATGGTTGACGTTTTGGGTCGAGACCCTTCTTTCATCAGTCTGAAGAAGGGTCTCAACCCGAATAGTCATCCAGCGAGTGATGCTGCCTGTCCCGTTGAGTTACTCCTGCATTTTGTGTCTATCTTCAATGTTACAGAAGTTAGATTAACCTTCCTGAGGGTGAACTCATGGAAAGCAACTGGTCAAAACGGAGTCTCTGGCTGTGTCCTTAGGAACAGCACGGACCAGCTGTGAGGAGTGTTCATGAACACCTTTAATCTCTCCCTACTCTACCCGATGAACCCAACTGCTTCAAGAAGACCACTATCATTCCGGTGCCGGAGAAAAGCAAGATTCTATGCCCAAATGACTACCATACAGTGGCCTTGACTTCCGCCATCACAAAGTGCTTTGAGAGGCTAGTTATGGAACACCTTAAATCCAACCTACCAGTAAACTTGACCCACTGCAGTTTGCCTACCGCAACAACTGGTCCACAGCCGATGCCATCTCCCTGGCCCTACACTCATCCTTGGAACACCTGGACAAGTAAGACATCTACGTCAGACTTATATTCATAGACAATAGTTCTGCTTTCAATACTATCATCCCATCCAAGCTCATCTGCAAACTCGTAGAACATGGAGTTAATACTCACCTCTGCAACTGGATCCTTGGCTTCCTGACCAACAGACCCCAATCAGTGAATAGAGGTGACAAATCATCCTCTACGATAATCCTCAAGACTGATGCCCTGCAAGGATGTGTTCTCTTCCCCCTTCTTTAATCCTTATACACCCACGACAGCAGCTAAATACAAATGCAACTCAATTTACAAATTCGCAGACGACACTACTGTAGTTGGTGGTTACCAAATAATGATGAAACAGGTTACAGGAAGGAGATTGAGAACCTTGTAACCTGGTGCCAAGGCACTGACCTTTCCCTCAGTGTCAGCAAGACATAGGGGATTGTGATTAACTTTAGGAAAAGAAGCGGTTCACGTACCCCGGTATACATTGACAGTGACAAAATAGAGATGGTTGATAGCTTCAAGTTCTTCGGAGTAAATATCACCAGCAATTTGTCCTGGACCAGCCATATCAATGCACTAGCCAAGGAAGCACACCAATGCCTCTACTTCCATAGAAGGCTGAGGATGTTCGGCATGTCACCAACCATTCTCACCAACTTCCATAGAGGCGCCATAGAAAGCATTTTATTGGGATGTATCACAGCATGGTTTGGGAACAGCTCCATCCAAGACTGCAAGAAATTGCAGAGAGTTGTGGACGCAGCCAAAACCATCACGCAAAACACCTCCCGTTCTTTACACTCCATCTACACTTCATGCTGCCTCGGCAAGGCCATCAACATAATCTAGGACGTCTCAACCCGGTCACTCCCCCTTCTCCCCTCTCTCACCAGGAAAGAGGTACAGAAGTGTGAAAACGCACACCTCCAGATTCAGGGATAGTTTCTTCCTATCAGGCAACTGACCATCCTATCACCAACTGGAGAACAGTCCTGACCTACCATCTACCGCATTGGAGACCCTTGGACTATCTTTAATTAGACTTTATTCGACTTTATCTTGCACTAAACTTTATTCCCTTTATCCTGTATCTGCACACTGTGGACAGCTTGATTGTAATTATTTATAGTTTTTTTTCACTAACTGGATAGCACGCAACAATAAAACAAGCTTTTCACTGTACCTCGGTGCATGTGACAATAATAAACTAAACTAACCTAAGAGAAGCTTCTGTGCCACTGCTATCAGACTCTTGAACTAATCACCTCTTTCACACCCTCTATCCCGAGGTGCTGCCAAGTATTCTCGGTGGTGGAGCCGCGGCTGGGGCCTGGATCAGCGGAGCTCCGCGGCGGAGGCCTGGGGTGGAGGAGCCAGTGGGGGGGGGGGGGGCATACGACAAATGGAGCTGGAGGTTGCGCCGCCAGGAAGAAAGGAGGACCCACCGTGAAGAAGGGGGAGGGAGGAGAACAAAGGTAGACCTGGTGCGGGATAGTTTGTAACTTTGTAAGCACCCTTTATGTGGCGGCTATTTGCATACCCTGGGTATGCAAGCAACAAATTTCACTGTGACTTGTCACATGTGACACTAAAGTGTTTATTCATTAATTCGTTGCTAACTCTATTTTATTTCACTATTAATTTATTGTACTTTCATTTTTTTTGCAGTACTTGGAATCTGCTCTATAATCTTGCACCATCTGCAGTTTTGTACTCGAGTGCTTCTGTATTGATTTTCCAGCATCAGCTTTCTTAGTGTGTCACAGTTGTGGGGCCAGGTGGGTTCAAATAAGAAAATAGATTAGATGACAATTGATCCAGCAAGTGTCCCCTCCTATCACTGTGACCACTCTTGTGGTCTTTCAGTTGGGGGTTTATATCATATAATGAGTGGTGCTGCCTAGATTTGGATTTATATTGCACTAAACGCGATTCCCTTATCATGATCTGTATACTGTGAATGGCTCAATTGTAATCATGTTTCCGCTGACTGGTTAGCACACAACAAAACAATTCCACTTTATTTATCCCGGAGGGATATTGGTCTGCCAACTGTCAAAGGATTCAGTTACAAGGCATTGAAATAATGAAATTAAAGTGACCAGTTATTGCACAATACATATGTAATATTGCACAAACATGAAATAAGATTATCGAGTGGAAAAGTCCAGGATGAGGGATGTGCAAAGATGGGGGTGGGTGGGGGTGGGAGGGGGGTGGTCAGTCTACCTCATGACAGAAGGGGCAGGAGTTGTTTAACTTGATAGCTACAGGGAAAAGGATCTCCTGTGGCATTCTGTGCTGCAACAAGTCTGTTGTTGACCAGTGACTCATAGAGGTTGACCAGTGTGTCATGGAGTGTGTGAGATGTATTGTCCAAGTGCACTTTGAGGAGCATCCTCCTTTCCGAGACCATTGTTCCGAGACCGAAAAGCTTTTCACTGTACCTCAGTGCACGTGACAATAAACTAAACTGATAAACTAAACTGTATTGTCATGAGCCCTTGCATTTGTGTCTCTCCAATTAAACAGGATTTTGGTTCTGACAAAGTCATGTCCTATGCATTATATCAATTGGAATCAGCATTTCCTATTCCCTTTCTCGCAGTTGCACCTCCCAAGAAGTGTGTGTCCTTCCCAATTCTGGCAAGCAGGATCATATTGTCTCCCATCAGAACTCCCAATAGGGTTGGCAAAGGTGGCACCGCAGTCGGGTTGCTGCCTCACAGCGCCAGAGAACCGTGTCCAATTCTGACTATGGGTGCTGTCTGTACGGAGTTTGTGCGTTCCCCCCGTGACCACATGGGTTTTCCCCGGGTGTTCCGGTTTCTTCCCACACTCCAAAGACGTACAGGTTTGTAGGTTAATTGGCTTTGGTACAGATTCTAAATTGTCCCTCGTGTGTGGAATAGTGCTAGTGTACGGGGATCGCTGGTCGGTGTGGACTGGGTGGGCCAAAGCGCTTGTTTCGGTATTGTATCTCTAAACTAAACTCAGATGTAGGAATGCTCAAGGCAGGAGTAGAATTCCTATTTTGCCTCCATCCCTTGCCTCCTGGTCTGTGCAAAAGCAGCTGACATTGGTACCGAGTATAATGGCTGATGACCCCAGCATGCTTATTCAGTGATGCCTTTGTTGATCTCCCTGGGGCAAGTAAGTGTTGCAATTAGCAGGCAAATCACTGTTCATCAGCAGATCTTCCTATTTACTGAAAAAGGTTGAGTGCGCAGTTCAGTGGCTAACTGGATATTTTCTAAAAGTGCGTATTTTCAAAAAGACAGGGCTGACATTTCCAAGGCTTTCTTTTTTTTATTTTTTTTTAATTTTTATTTATTAGAAGTACATTACATTACAACCACATACATTAGTACTCGTCATTTATATCTTCTTACAATTAATGTACTCCATTTATTTTTTACACTAGAAAGGGAAAAGATTGAAAGAAAGAAGAAAGTGAAAGAAAAAGTGAAAGTGTAGGAAATGTGACAACAAAAAAGGACGAAGACCCTATAAGAGCAAAATTAAAAACAAAAGAAAAAGAGTTAAGAAATAGACCCTAGGATAGAAAGAGAGAGAGAAAGAGGAAAAAGAGAGAAACAAATATTTTTATGAGCATTACGTAAATGGGACATACCAACTCTTCAACTATCATCCCCCCTTACCTGACCTCAATTTTTTTTTTTTTAAGTACTTTTGCACCCTATGTTTGTAATAATTCTATAAATGCAGACCACGTCAGGTGGAAGTGATCTGGTTTACCTGCTAGGAGGAGTCTTATCTCTTCTAGGTGTAATGTTTCAAACATATTTGAAATCCACATATTTATAGTTGGTATTGGAGCCTTCTTCCAAAATTTTAGAATTAGCTTTTTTCCAATTATTAACCCATAGTCCATTAGTTTCTTTTGAAACACATTTAGTTCTGGACCATCTTCCGTTATTCCGAAGATAATCCATTCTGCTTTGGGTATCAGTCTTGTTTTAAATAACTTTGTAAAGATTTCAAAAATTTCATTCCAAAATTTTTGAATTTTTGTACAGAAAACGAATGAGTGCGCTATAGTAGCTTTTTGGGATTGACATTTATCACAAATAGATGATACATTTGGGAACATTTTATGAATTTTAGTTTTCGAATAATATAATCTATGTAAAATTTTAAATTGTATTAAAGTGTGTCTTACATTAAACGAGCATTTATGCACGTTTAATAAGTATTCATTCCAACTTTCCTTTGAAATTTTAATAGCTAACTCTTGTTCCCAGTCTCTTCTGATACCCTCCGTAGGTGGTATTTGTACATTTAAGATAATATTATACAAATAAGATATTAAGTTTGCTGATTCCGCTTTTATCTGCATTGCCTCGTCCAATACATCTACTGGGTTATTATAATGATCTTTTGTATATTTTTTCAAATAGTCGCATATTTGAAAATATTTAAAATATTGACATTGGTACCGAGTATAATGGCTGATGACCCCAGCATGCTTATTCAGTGATGCCTTTGTTGATCTCCCTGGGGCAAGTAAGTGTTGCAATTAGCAGGCAAATCACTGTTCATCAGCAGATCTTCCTATTTACTGAAAAAGGTTGAGTGCGCAGTTCAGTGGCTAACTGGATATTTTCTAAAAGTGCGTATTTTCAAAAAGACAGGGCTGACATTTCCAAGGCTTTCAACATGTCAAAAGGACCGTCTCTGATGTCCTGTCGACGTGGAAACCATCCAGCTTCTAAATCACAAGGCTGAGCCTGTCACATTGACTGATATGCACTGCTGATGTGCCATGCTTGTTGTGTGTTTCTGTATTTGAGATTTTACAGCATTTATTTATGACTCTGATTGCCATCAGGCTTGACAGGAGTAACAATAGGAGTACTGGTCATAGTTAACAGTGCCTGACCTTCATCCCATCTCATGCATAGGCACGTTGTTCATTACTTTACAGTTGAATGAATAAATGCCAGTTGTCAGGGACAGTTAAATAGATGAACCAGCTGAGCAGCTAATTTGCAAACAAGAGTAACCAAGCTCTTAGATTTGGCAGCTCTGTGAAGATGCTTAGCTTTCTTTCACGAACTTGAATCAGTCGATTCATTTTAATGGAAATATCTCTATTTGACCAAGTAATTTTGTGGCTGTGCAATTCAGAAACATTGGAGCAATACAAATCTAGATGCTGTCCTTCTCAAAAGGAACGATTTTGAGGCACAGTTTAGATATACAGTATATTTTGCATCCCTTTCATGACTCAGACTAAACTGCTGAGTTGGAGGGGTCTGCAGTGGCAGTGTTTGTCATGGAAGAACTGACGTGGACAATGTTTTTTGTTTCAACGTGTAATATTCACATCAGTATCTTTTGGAAGTTCCCTCTGAAGGGCTCCTTCAAAATAATTTGTATGCCCTCTCAGAGGTCAGAATTATTTCTGTCAGTGATGCTGGGATGAAAGGCAATCTCAGAGTCGGTCACCTCAGTACTGACCTGGGAATTGATCATTTGGTCTTTGCCCTAGTCAGAAAAATGATGCATGAAATAAGGTATCCTGAGTTGGCTATACAAGGGCAGTCAAATTCCCCATTTATACATTGGTGTCCATTGAGCTGTATTGTCCAAGATGCTCCACAGTTTGAGGAGCTCGAGGAGACCACCCCTCCAAGACCACCTCCAGTGAATCCAACTCCACCCCTAGGATGGAGCCAGCCTTCCTGATGAGTTTGTTAATTCTGTCGGCGTCTGCGGCCTTCGCCCTGGTACCCCAGCACATGACAGCGAAAAAGATGGCACTTGCCCCCACCGATTGATCCCTCCACCACCGATTGGTCCCTCTCCTACTGGTCCACTCATTACATCCATAGTCGCCGGCAGCTCCCTCCTCGACTCTCTGGTTTTGAGGGTTTCCAAGTTTCCCTCTGCAGGCAGTGGTCCACAGGGCCCCCAGGCTTGCCGCTGCCCATGGCTACAAGTGGCCCGCCGGCTCTTCAGCACCAGTGAAGCCTCTGTCAACAATGCCAACCAGTGCCACCTATTTTGGGTTTCACCAGGACCACACCGCTCCAGACCACATAATGCTTATGTCCTATTGTGAGCCAAAGTGCTGAAGTCCAAAACTTGCATCTGAACGATTGCCTTTCATATCAAGGCAGCAGTTGACTGAGTGTGGCATCCCGTGTAAAGTAGCTCACCTCTGACACATTAAAGGCTTGCCGCATTCTGCAAAATACATATCAGGGGGTGTGAGCGATACTCTCCACTTCACTGGATAAGTGCAGCTCTAAGAGCTTTCAGAAAGCTCAATATCATCTGGTATAAAGCATGCCACTTGATTGGCACCCTATATGCCACCATAAACATTCATTTCCTCCACCACCATTATTACACAGTGCTACAGTGAGAACCTTCTGCCGTACAAACTGCATTACTAGGGAAAACATTCTTGTGTGGAATCCGACCTTTCAAGACGGAAAATTGCTAATATTTTTGGAGGACGATCATCCCAGTCCGTGGACATTATTACCGGAGTTGGTTAGGTCAGTGTCCGAGGCCCACCATCATCACCTGTTTCATCAATATCCTTCTTTCCTTCATAGGCCAGAAATAGGAATGTTGGATTATAACACTGCATTGATCAACTTAATTTGATGGTACTTTAGATTTTAGACTTTAGAGAAACAGGCCCTCGGCCCACCAAGTCCGCACTGACCAACAATCACCCCGTACACTAGCACAATCCTACACACTAGGGACAATGTACAATTTTACTGAAGCCAAAAAGCTTGTATGTCTTCAGAGTGTGGGATCAAACTGGATCACTCTGAGAAAACTCACGCAGTCACAGCGAGAATGTACAAACTCCATACAGACAGCACCGGTAATCAGGATCGAACCAGGGACTCTGGCACTGTAAGGCAGCAGCTCTACCGCTGCACCACTGTATCGCCCCTATGCAACAGAAGAGCAAATAATGCAGCTCATGCCTGCATGTGACAAGATCAAGACAATATTTAGGCAGGGATGATAAGTGGTGAGTAATATTCGTGCTGCAAAACTGCCGGAAAAATAATTTCCAACAAAAGACAGTCTAAACATCAACCCTTGACATTTAATGGAGTTAGCATTACTGTCCACCTTAGGTGCC
The DNA here is from genome assembly GCA_038087875.1 of Malacoraja senta. Taxonomy (NCBI): domain Eukaryota; kingdom Metazoa; phylum Chordata; class Chondrichthyes; order Rajiformes; family Rajidae; genus Malacoraja; species Malacoraja senta. The sequence continues at coordinate 316,522,994 of CM075977.1, forward strand.
ATCATTAACCAGAAACTCAACTAGATCAGCCACTTAAATACCAACATAAAACAACATCAAAGAATGAGTATCCTGTTGTGAGTGACTCATCTCTGACACCCTAAAGGCTTTCCACCATGTACAGGGTATAATACAGGATTGTGATGGAAAGCTCCAACTAGTCTTAAGAAACTTGAGATCATTTAAGATAAAGCACACCACTTGATTGGCATCCTAATCACTAGATTTTCCCATAAATGCCATGTGCCTTTTCATGCCTTTTTTGATGATTTCACCTGGATAATGCCTTTTTCACACCTAAATCAGCCTTTTTTTTTGCCGTTTTGCTAAAATGTCGTGCTATTTTCTCTAGTTGTACCGTGATTACAATGGTGTTTTCTATGTTAACACGTTAATATTAATGTTATTAACGTTAACATAATATAACATAAGAAAACTTCCACCACCAGGGGCAAAACCAGGGGCGCCACCGTTGGTCGTTCATTCATTCGTGCCTCTGCCCGCTAGTTCAGTCTTCTCCAAGATCTATTTAAGAAAGAACTGCAGATGCTGGAAAAATCGAAAGTAGTCAAAAAATGCTGGAGAAACAGCGGGTGAGGAGGAATCTATGGAGAGAAGGAATAGGCATCGTTTGGGTCGAGACACTACTTCAGACTGATATGGGGGGGCAGGAAAAAGAAAGGAAGAGGTGGAGACAGTAGGACTAGAAGGAGAGCTGGGAAGTGGAGGGGGAGGAAGGAGAAGACAAGGGCTATCTAAAATTAGAGAAGTCAATGTTGATACTGCTGGGGTGTAGACTACCCAAGCGAAATACCCAAGCTTGTCTCCTCACTACATTTACTGCTGGCTCCAGTCGCAAATCTGAGTTTTCAAGTGATTTGTGCAAGGCATTTATTGATGCTGGAATTGCTCTGTGGAAATTGGAAAACAAATCTCTCCGAGGTTTTTTAGAGAAATACACAGAGGAACATATATCAAGCTAGTCATTATTATGTAAAAATTATGTTGACAGCAACTTCAACATTGTTGTGCAGAAAATTAGAGATGAAGTTGCATGCAACAAAATATGGATCCCAATAGGCGAGACAATTGATGCTGTGGGGAGATATGTTACCAATGTGGTCATCTGTACACTGGAGGCAGGTCAACCATCAAAGGAGTATTTGTTGACATCGGAAGTATTGGAGAAGTCAAACAGCTCAACTATTACTCAGTTGTTTACATCTTCACTTGCTGTACTTTAGCCAGAAGGTATAAAACACAAGAATATACTTCTGTTTGTGACTTAAAATGTTATTCCCCAAAATGTTGCAATTGACATGCTTAGCTCAAGGACTTCATAGAATTGCCAAGCACAGAAGTAGCTTATTTCCAAATGTCAATCGCCAAGGCAATGTCAAGAAAATCTTCCTCAAAGTACCGTCACGTGTGCAGTTGTTCAAGGAAATTACACCTGAGATTCCGCTACCTACTCAGCACATTTTGACTAGGTGGGGTACATGGCTCTCTGCTGTACTTACTAGGCTGCAAATTTTGAAAAGATAAAATAAATTGTCAACTGTTTTGAAGAAGAAGAATCTGCTGCAGTCAGGATCGTCAGTGAAATCATGCAGAAAAAGTCCCTCCACCGCGACCTTGTGTTTATTGCTTCCGATTTTGCAAACTTCCCACAAGCCACCACTTCCCTTGAGAAACGTGGTGAAACATTAGTGAATAACTTGCAGCTTTTCAACAAAGTAACTGACGATATTCGTAAAGTTCCTGGCGATGCAGGTAAAGACATACAATGAAAATGTGAGAGAGTGATTTTAGCTAACAAAGATCTTGAACAAATACAAAACATAGCTAAAGTTCTCAAAGGTAGTTGTAATGCACAAGATATCACCATGAATATAGAGTCTGTAGCTTGTTTCGGGTATGCACCAGAGGCCTCAGCTGGGGAAGAAATACATTTTTCACAACTGAAGCATATTCTGTCTGACAGACGGCATGGTTTACCACCAGATAATTTGAAAAAGATGCTAGCAATTATATGCAACCAGGCAACTTTGGTCATTTAATGTAGTATACCTTTATATTATTATTCTTAACCATATTTTGGTGGTGGAAACAAATGTCTTTTTATGCCTTTTTTGTAATTTTATTTTGCCTTTTTGCCTGCCTATTTCAGAGTTTTTTAGTGCCTAAACATCCTGGCTCTACTAATCACCATCCTGAGCATTCATTCCTCCACCTCCATATACACGTTGCTACACCCTGTACCATCTACAAGATGCACTGTAGTTATTCATTCAGCTTGGTGCCTTATCTTTTTCCATCAAGAACCAGAGGACATAGGTTTAAAGTGAGGAAGGAAAGTTTTAATAGGAACCTGAGGGGTAACAATTTCACACAAAGGGTGGTGGATGTATAGAACAAGCTGCCAGAGGAGGTAGTTGTGGCAGGTACGATCACATCGTTTATGAAACATTTGGACAGGTATATGGATAAGACAGGTTTAGAGTGATATGGGCCAAATGCAGGCAGGTGGGACTAGTGTAGATGAGATATGTTGGTCAGTGTGGGCAAGTTGGGCCAAAGGGCCTGTTTCCACACTGTATGACTCTATAACTAAGGTGGTCAAAATAAACAAACACATGATAATACAACTGTTTGCAGGATCTCTTCCAGGTCACACACCATCTTGATTTGAAAATATATATTGATGGGCCTTCAGTGTCAGATTGGATCATGGAAATCCCAAGATACATCACTTTGTGAGCATTGTGACCAGAAGGACTGCATTGATAGCTCACCACCACCTGCTCAGGAGCAATTAGAAATGGACAATAAATGTTGATCTTACTGGCGATTCCCAGGTGCTGGAAAAGACGTCATTGATTATGCTGGTGGCCTTCCCGAGGCGGCATGAAGTGTAAATTGAGTCAATGGAAGGGAGGTTGGGTTGCATGATGATCTGGACTGTGTCCACAACTCTACATAGTCCTTTCAAAGAACTGGGACAGGTTCTCTAGTAAAAGATTTCCATCCTGGCTATTAAACACTTAAAGGCCTGTCTCACGTGTCTGCGGTCATTGGCGGCGAAACAGGAAGAATCTACTGCTCCTGGGCTGCCATAGACCGCGCACTCGGTCAAACGTACAATTCCGGGGCTAAAATAAAACCAACACTGTTCAAAAATATGTCCCTACCGCACAGCCTCCGCCAGTGAGGCACGAGTGCGGCACGGCCGCCGCCACAGCCGCCGCCAGTGTGGCTCGAGCGCCATGCGTCGAACTTGCACCGCCACAGCCTCCGCCAGTGAGGCACGTGTGCGGCACGGCCGCCGCCACAGCCACCGCTACAGCGCCGCGATCAGCACAGCCGCCGCTAGTGAGTCACGTGTGCGGCACGGCCGCCGCCACAGCCACCGCCACAGCGCCGCGATCAACACGGCCGCCGCCACAGCCCCGCAGATCCAAAATGACGGCATTGCAGTCGGCCCGCCCTTTTTTTTTACTTACCGCAAGCTCGTGGGACCAGCCGTACTTAAATCACTCGGCCCCCGCACAGCATCCGTGCGGCGCTCCCGTGGCATAGGCTCGGCGCTCTCGCCGTTGCCGTGCGGTCCCCTCTACAGGCGAAGCAGCGCTTCACCGCCGATGACCGCAACACCGTGAGACAGAGCCTTTAAGTATCATTTAAAATCATTTAAATTGAGATTTTATAGCAAGTAAAAATATATTGGTGCACAGCACTTTCGATGATTTCCTATGTGGTTTGAAAGGAAAGGTTTAACTCAGTGCCATTTTATAGAATTACGGACATAGCCCAGACCATCACACAAACAAAACTCCCTTCCATTGACTTAATCTACACTTCATGCTGCCCTGGAAAGGCCACCAGCATAATCAAGGACAAGTGTCATCCCTCTTCTCCCCTCTCCCATCAGGCAAGAGGTACAGAAGTGTGAAATCACACATCTCTTGATTCAAGGACAGTTTCTTCCCAGCTGTTATCAGGCAATTGAACCATCCTCTCACCAACTAGAGAGCGGTCTTGACCATGTACCTTATGGTAGACCCTTGGACTATCTTTATTAGGACTTTACTAGAATTTAAGTTGTACTAAATGTTATTCCCTTTATCCTGTATCTGTACACTGTGGACGGCTTGATTTTAATCATGTATAGTATTTTTGCTGACTGGATAGCACGCAACAAACAAGCTTTTCACTCTAGCTCAGTACACATGACAATAATAAACTAAAACTAAACTAAGCAGATACTCCAGCTAGTTGGTCCGCACAGGTTTTTAGAACGCGACCAGGTATACCATCAGGTCCAGGCGCTTTTCGAGGGTTCACCCCTCTGAAGGATTTCCTGACGTCGGCCTCTGTGACTGAGCCTGAAATACCATCACAGCGAATGGGGGCTCGGCAAGGCACATCGGTGTTCTCCCTATCAAAGCGTGCATAAAATGCATTGAGCTCATCAGGGAGTGATGTTTCGCCGACATTCGAGCTGCCTCCTGATTTCGCCTTGTAAGAGGTGATTGCATTCAGGCCCTGCCACAGCCGCCGAACATCAGTCTCTTCCTCCTTTGGAGCAGAAGTCCCTTTTGGCCTTTTTGATGGCCTTACCAAGGTCGTATCTGGACTCCTTGTAGGCCACTGTATCATCAGACATGAATGCCCGGTGTCTGGACTTCAGAAGAGTGCGGATCTCAAAGTTCATCCAAGGTTTCTGATTGGGAAACGCTCGGAAGGTTTTGGTGGGGATGCAGTCCTCCACACACTTCTTAATGAAGTCTGTAATGACTGTGGCGTATTCGTTCAGGTCCGTAGCCGAGTCCTTGAACATTGCCCAGTCTACAGACTCCAAACAGTCCTGGAGTTGTTCTTCTGCCCCCCCCGACCAGCTCTGTACTGTCCTCACCTCTGGGGGCGCACTCTTTAATTGCTGCCTGTAGGCAGGAAGAAGCAGCACCGCAGTATGGTCGGATTTACCGAAGTGAGGGCGAGGGATAGAGCGATAGGCATTCTTGATGGTGGTGTAGCAGTGGTCGAGGGTGTTTGGTCCTCTGGTGCAGCAGGAGACATGTTGGTGGAAGTTAGGGAGTGATTTCTTTAGGTTTGCCGTTTTGAAGTCCCCGGCTATGGTGGTAAACGCCTCGGGGTAAGACGTCTGGTGTTTGTTGACCACGGCGTGCAGCTCCCCCAGTGCCAGACGGACGTCTGCCTGGGGTGGGATGTAGACCGCGGTCAGGATGATGGAGGTGAATTCCCTCGGAAGGTAGAAGGGACGACACTTCACCGCCAGATGTTCGAGGTGTGGAGAGCAGGAGTTGGACAGGACTGCCACGTCTGAGCACCACGCAGAGTTGACCATGAGGCAGACGCCCCCTCCTCTCCCTTTGCCAGATGCCAGTGTACGGTCCATACGATGGATGGAGAACCCTTCAGGCTGGACCGCTGAATCATGACGCAGATCAACTCCTACCTCGACAAAAACCTGGACCCACTGCAGTTCGCTTACCGCCACAACAGATCAACGGTGGATGCGATCTCGCTGGCCCTCCACTCCACTCTGGACCACTTGGACAACAAAAACTCATATGTCAGGCTGTTATTCATCGATTACAGCTCGGCATTTAACACAATCATCCCCTCCAAGCTGGTTACCAAACTCGCAGAACTGGGTCTCTGCGCATCCCTCTGCAATTGGATCCTCGACTTCCTCACTCTCAGACCACAGTCTGTTCGTATTGGTGGAAATGTGTCAGACTCTATAACAATTAGCACGGGAGCACCTCAAGGCTGCGTGCTCAGTCCCCTGCTGTACTCACTCTATACTCATGACTGCGTAGCCGGACATAGTGCGAACTCCATCATCAAGTTCGCTGATGACACCACTGTTGTGGGACGTATCACTGATGGGGATGAGTCAGAGTATAGAAGAGAGATCGAGCAACTGTCCATATGGTGCCAGCACAACAACCTGGCCCTCAACACCAGCAAAACCAAGGAACTGATTGTGGACTTTGGAAGGAGTAGGATGGGGACCCACAGTCCCGTTTATATCAACGGGTCGATGGTTGAAAGGGTCAAGAGCTTCAAATTCCTGGGCGTGCACATCTCTGAAGATCTTTCCTGGTCCGAGAACAATGATGCCATTATTAAGAAAGCACATCAGCACCTCTACTTCCTGAGAAGATTACGGAGAGTCGGTTTGTCAAGGAGGACTCTCTCTAACTTCTACAGGTGCACAGTAGAGAGCATGCTGACCGGTTGCATCGTGGCTTGGTTCGGCAACTTGCGAGCCCTGGAGAGGAAAAGACTACAAAAAGTAGTAAACACTGCCCAGTCCATCATCGGCTCTGACCTCCCTTCCATCGAGGGGATCTACCACAGTCGCTGCCTCAAAAAGGCTGGCAGCATCATCAAGGACCCACACCATCCTGGCCACACACTCATCTCCCTACTACCTTCAGGTAGAAGGTACAGGAGCCTGAAGACTGCAACGACCAGGTTCAGGAACAGCTACTTCCCCACAGCCATCAGGCTATTAAACCTGGCTCGGACATAACACTGAACTTTACTAGCCAATACTGTTATTTGCACTTTATCAGTATATTGACCATTGTGTATATATTTATAGAATGCCTTGTAGTAAATGCCTACTATGTTCTGTTGTGCTCAAGCAAAGCAAGAATTTCATTGTCCTACCAGGGACACATGACAATAAACTCACTTGACTTGACTTGACTTGAACTAGAGGATAATTAACTTCAGAGTCAGTCTGAATTAGTTAATATAATACAGATCAGAAAATTGCACAAAGTTGTCACTTCCTCTTGCACCTGAACTGAGCAGTGAAACTCCAGCCAACCCTGCTAGAGCTTAGCGATGATGATGCTAAATTTGCATCTGCTTCATTGCCAATTTTCTGCAAGGATTGTGTCAATTCTAACAAATTTACAGATGGTAGGAATCACAGCAAACAGTTAAACCACCTGTGGTGTGAGCCTTGTGTTCAAAATATATTTTTGTCTCTTTATGTTGAGAAAGGCTACACTGCTGTTTGAGTATTAATACCAAATGTACACAGCTCACAGAACAGTTACAGCATGGGAGATGTCCATTCAGCCAGGTGAGCCAGATGTCCATTCAACCTGAATCTAAAGAAGGGTCTCGACCCGAAACATCACCTATTCCTTCGCGCCATAGATGCTGCCTCATCCGCTGAGTTTCTCCACCACTTTTGTCTACATTCAACCAACTCTAGTCATCCAGATAGACTCACACATCCAACCATTCTCCATGGCCCTGCAAGTTCTTTCCCTTATTAGCATGCAACTAAAAGCATTTCACTGTACCTCGGTACACATGACAATAAACTAAATTAAACTTTCAGATACCTAACCACCTCCATTTGGAATGCTACAATTGGATCTGCCTTCGCCAATTTCCTCTGTAATACATTCCAGACACCAAACATTCACTGTGTGACTCAAAACATTACTTTTGCTTCCTTTGTCATTCTACATTCTCTAGTACTTGAACCCTTTACATATGGGACCAGCTTCCCTATGCATACACACTTCATTTTTAAATGTTTCCACTGGAACAGTGGAAGTTTTAAATGTTTCCACTGCAGTGGGGATAGACACAAATTGCTGGAGTAACTCTGCGGGACAGGCAGCATCTCTGTAGAGAAGGAATGGGTCACGTTTTGGTTTGAGACCCTTCTTCTCGACACGAAACTTCACCCATTCCTTCTCTCCAGAGATGCTGCCTGTCCCGCTGAGTTACTCCAGCATTTGTGTCTCTCTTCAGTGCAAACCAGCATCTGCAGTTCCTTCCTACACATCCTTGCAGTGCTCTAGGTTCTGAGGAGGAGAGCCTATATATACTCATAGGTCAAATGGCCTCCTATGTTGTAAGAAAATGTGACACTCAAGCTTCTCCGGTCTTTTCAATAACTAATATTCCTCATCTCTGGAATTATTTCAGTAAATCTCTACTGCACATCCCTAAAGTGTTCAAATTTTCCATGATAAGTGATGCAAAATTTGCACGTGGTAATTTATGGCTGAGTCAATTAATAAATAAAGTTTGATTATCACTTCCCTACCATTGTACTCTAAGTTTCTCATTCTGAAGCTCAGGATCAAATGTGCTCTGCTAATTAGTTTCTCCACTCAACCCAAAATTTATATTGTTTTCTCGGGAGCATCGGAGACCGAGAAGAGACCTAATTTAAGTTTAGAAAATTATGAGAAGCATAGATAGATTAAATTGTCAGAACTTTTCTCCCAGGGTGGAAATGTCGAAGACTAGCAGGCATAGCTTCAAAGTCAGAGGGAAAATATTTAAAGGAGATGTTCAGGACAATTGTTTTACACAGAGAGTGGTGAGTGGCTGAAACGTGCTGCCGAGGGTGGCGGCGAAAGCAAATATGATAGTGGTATTTAAAGGTATTTTAGATAGGATCATAAATGTGCAGTAAACGTTCACATCTCTGTTATTGTACTCCTTTTAAAATAGGATGCCCCAGTTTATACTGCTTCCTCTCAACATATAAAATGTAACTCTTCATGATCATCACATTACATTTCATCAGCCTCCCTATCCACTCGTTCCACAAGGTTGTCCAATTCCCCTTGAATATTACTATCTCCTCACAGTTCACTGCTCTCTGCGATCTGTGTGACATGCAACCTTGGAAATCTTGCCCTAAACACCGAAGTACATTAGTGCATATTAAGAAAACAATGGTTTTTAGTTCAACCCCTATGGATCTCCCATTCCTCACATCTATTAAACATTTGAACAACTACCCTGTTATCCAATTTTCTAACCATGCTGTTATAGTCCTTTTCACTTCATGTCTTTCAGTCTTGATGATTAGCCTATAATGGGACACCTCATCAAATATCTTTTGCAATTCCATACATAGCACATCAACCACATTTCCTTCATCAACCCTCTTAATCATAAAGCTCTATCAAATTAGTTGAAATCCATGATGGCTTTCTCTAACCATCCCAAACTAAATTGTTAAATTAATTAACATGGTTTTCCATGCTAGAAAAATCATGCAATTTTCTGGCATGGTTAGAAAATTGGATAACAGGGTAGTTGTTCAAGAGCTTAATGGATTTGAAGAAAGAGTGACTGCTCCTTTCCTCCACAGGCAACAATATTCATAAACCCTTTAGCCTTATTCCACAACCCTCTTACCCCACCCTTGCTAAACATTGGGCAGGAATGCTCTTCACCCAGACTGTGTCCAAGACCTGCAGACATACCAACTGTTCACAGCCATGTCGTTTTTATGGTCCTTCTGGTCTCACTGTCTCGGTTGTTTGGCAGCACAGCTGGTAGAGTTACTGCCTCACCACTCCAGTGAATAGGTTTCATTCCTGACTTCTCATGATGTTGGTGTCTGGAGTTTGTATGTCCTCTCTATGACCATGAGGGTTTCATTCAAGTATGCTCACATCCCCAAAGAACTGTTAGGTTAATGGGTTAATTGGTCATTGTAAATTGCCCTGAGTGTAAGAGGCTGGCAGGACTGATGGAATGGATTTGTCATAACAGGTTTCAGATACAATTGGTGTTAGATTGGGTGGGTAGGGGTCGTATTGCTCTCCGAGCTAGCATAGACTCGATGGGCTGAACCGTCTTCTTCCACATAACAAGAGAATACCTAACATAGAATGAGTTACAATTTGTGACTAAATAAGGCCCTGCCCCACAATAGGTCCTGATGACATATAAATCTCTTGTGCTGTCATCAAGACTTGAGTCCATTCCCAGACATCCCAAATGATCAGATCAATCGAAAACATTGAAAAATTATAAATAATTTAATTCAATAAACGTGAGTAAAAATGTGAAAAATCACTAAAACATATTTAACTGATGTAAATTAATGAACATCATTAATATTAATTAAGATAAAGCAAGCCACTTCCCTTCACCATCAGTTGCTCATTACATTCAAGTGAATGGTGCCACACAAGATGTGCTAAAATAGTAAGATTAAATGAGAACTTACCAGTTTGAAGTTTGATCTTTATTTTATGAGGAGTTACAATGAGCGATTACGTGAAGAAGCCCGCCAGAGCGCACGCATGTCAATCTTCAAAGCAGCGGTGTGAAATCACAGATAACAGTAGTTGAAGTGACATAGTAAGATTATAGAAAACTAGAACTACCAGATGACCTTTATGATACGAGGGTTGGGAGCGGAGGGCACGTAATCGCTCATCGTAACTCCTCATAAAATAAAGATCAAACTTCAAACTGGTAAGTTCTCGTTTAATCTTCCTATTTTACTTTGGAGTCACGTGAGTGATTCCGTGAAGATTTCAAAGCTCTGTGATTTCATGCCATGGAAAAGTCCACACAAACACAACTGCATCAATTGACCACAGATAAGGGAAACATTTATAATGCATACAGACATGACATGGATTTAAAACATGCTGATGCTATTTAATGAACAAATAATAATAATTGTAACCCCTCTCATTCGGGAGGAACTATAAAATAGAAACTAAAATAGAGTTGGCAAATAACCCCGGTCTGGCTATGGGTTATTATAAAATGTTTGGAAAGCTCGCTCGTTAGACTATCCTGCAGTCGATAGGATGTGGTCCAGCAGAACGTACATAACCCTTGCTGCTGATGTTGTAGCAGCCCTGGTGGAGTGAGATTAGAAATATTAGTTTCTACTCCTGCATAAGCCAAAACCCCATTTTAACCACCTGGAGATGGTCTGAACTGATACCTTCTTATGAAGTTTTTCGTAACTAACAAACATTGCTAGTATCAGAGCCTCTAATGCTCTAGGTGACCTTGATGTATTGTTGTAAATGTGTGACCACACATAACCTAAGGTCCATGGGGTATGCCATGAGAACTAATTTGAAACCTGACACCCCTGGGCTGCTCTACTTAACTAAATCATATATGTAAAATATTATATTATTTGTAGGTGTAACCATCCTGTCCAGTCGCAATTGATGTAGTGACTGGACCCGTTGCGCTGAGACCAGCGCCCTGAGGATAACTACCTTATGAGAGCCAAAGATAAGGATGTAGCTGGAGCCCCCTGGCGAAGTAGTGTTAACACATTGTCAATATCCCATACTTCCGTGTGCTTGGGCCTGGGAGAACTTGTGTTAAAGATATCCTTTATAAACTGGATATCAGAGGGTGAGACCCGACAGAATTGGTCCCGCTCGCTGCAGCAAATACGATGAGAAGGCACGTTGGGCATAGTTAATGGCTTTATAACTTAATTTATTGTCAAGGACCCATTTGAAATGAACTCCAAGACATCAGTAATCCGTGCCGTAGTATATGTAACATAGTATTTAAACAAAATACTTCCCATCTCCTGAAGAGGAAATGTACTGATTTTTTTTTAGCTATCCCTGCCCTCTGCAATGAATACATACATGGATCGGTCTGATAATCCAAGCTGCAGGAGCAGTCTTCTCAGAGTCTGCAAGCTAATGAATTGATTTTAACATGCAGGGGCTTGTTTCCTGAGTCACAGGCTGAACCAGCAAAGTTTTATGTTTAGAATAACCATATAAGGTTCTATTATATTCCCAACATAAGCTGGAACCATGGCTGCATAGGCCAGTCAGACAGTACGAAAACCCTGAAGCGGGACCTTGCTGAATTTATTGCAAGAACCAACTGATGAGGCAAAATGGAGAAAAGACATAAAAGAACATTCCTCCCCCGTGTAGCGAGAATGTATCTCTCACCACTGTGAACCACACATTTTTGCAACCGGTGAATGAGCCTGGATACAAACATATCGATATTCGGTGTTCCATCGAGCCATAATGTCATAAAATACTTTGTGATCCAACATCTATTCTGTGTTGTCCTTGATTTTACGTGATGATACACCAGCACCAAATGAGGTTAGGTAAATATGACAGGCTACTTTGACTTGCCACCACCACAGTGTATCAACTTGGAATTCACCATGCAAATTCCATCTGCCTCTGTGACTAGAGATGGCATTTGTAATTTTCCATCTTTGAGCACGAGCATCAGTTTGTAATATAACTGAAGATTTAGTGACCAAAACCTACTGGAGCAATGCTGAATACTGGTCGTCCACCATTGTGACTTTGATAGCTTCAGCTGGTAATAGCATAGGTCTGTTAACAATGACCTACATGGCACCTGAGAGGTTACTACTTTGCACGTTGTAAGTTCTGATAATTCAAAGGTTTTTTGAAAAATTGGTTAACATTGCAGGTTTTTGCAGATTTTCAAGCTATCTAGTCGTCAACTTTTATTTATATAGCACATTTAAAAAACAACTCTCGTTGGCCAAAGTGCTTTACATTGGTGGTCCAATTTGCACAGCTGAAACACAGCTGCTAATTGCCAATTACACTTGATGAATAGAAGGCTGCTTCATAACAACAAGGTTGTTACAGGCTTCTATTGTTTCCAATCTCTTGCCCCAGGGCGGAGTCACAGACAAATTAACAATTAAAGGTAAATCCCAATAATCAATAATGCCTGCTGGTATCAACTTAAATTTAACTGGATGAATAAGGAACCTTAATTTCTCAATTATAGTTTGCAGCTGAAACAGTTGATTTTAGCAAAATACAGCGTTTAGAATATCATCCAGCTAAGCCAGAACAAGTGTTTTTGAGCTTTTGGCAGTCCAGGCAGTTTAGTAATTTGGTAAATAATCTGGGAGCTGAAGTTAGCCCATTTTGCAACGCTTTAACTGTTATCATTGCCCCATCCAGATGAATTTCAAATGTCTCCGGTGATCCCTGAGAATGGAAATCAGTTGTTTAACAGTAATAAAATTCCATATTCTGAAAAGTCTATGTTGCACATGTGAGTTAAATCGAAGATGAACCGACACCCTCCATCGTTCACAATGAACAGGCCACACCTGCCATAATTCCGTGCCTGCCTCGAACGACAACTCTGACCAGATTCCCGAGCCTGTCTCGAAAGGCAATCCTGGCCGTAATACTGAGCCTGCCTCGAAAGACAACTGTGGCCCCAATTCCAAGCCATGCTTGGAACCCTTGTATACTGTGCAAAATAAACCAATCACATGTTATCATTTTAGTTTATAAACGGATCTGAATCTCATGTTATCATTGTCCTTTGTACAAAACACAAATGTAAATATTACCAACTTGTAAATGGTCCACATACCCCATGTTTCGGAAGAACCAGACCCACCTACCTCCATGGCTACCGGTGGTCTTATGGTAAGCCCAAAGGCCCCTGATGTGGGTTCTATTCCCGTCCTTGATTGGAGAGTAGGACTGGTAGGGTGTGTGGATTCCATATTTCCTGAGACCGGCTTGGACCTTGGCCTGAAAGACCTCTGCCTAGCTTTCAAGCTGCCACCAGCTTCAGTGAACTGCTTACTGCCGATGAGGCGGGGGGTGTGTCATCGCCGAAACGATGAAGCTTTGTTCGTCGTTGGTACCTTGATTAGTCTGACAGCTTTTGCTTCCTCATCCAGGTATACCTGTTGGATAAGTCTTACCTGAAGAGAAGATTCGGCGGCTGGTTTCATTTCTCCAATGTCACCCCTGATAGCACTGTTCACTGCCGGCACTTGTAGCATGAGGGGAACTCTGGCCCCTTCCGGGTTTTCTGCCCATGGCTGGAAACAACTCTTCTGGCAGTAACCCCTTCATTTGCGAGTATTTCCTTGGAGCCATTTGCATGTGCTCCAGTATGTTCCACGGACATACTTTCGAATTGGAAGTCAGTTACACACTGACCACTCGCACTCCCCTCCACAGAGAGGGTGATTCGTAGGCAGCCCTGAAAACAGGTGCCGCCGCAGGCCCCTGATACCTGTGCTGATGCGACCCCTCCTATGGACCTATATCAGGATTTTTGCTCTGTCAGGCAGGAACTGACGCCGAATGCTCCCCTCCTCAGAGAGGGAGACATTGTGCAGCCCTGAAACAGGTGCCACTGCCACGGGCCCCTGAGGAGACCCGTGCTGATAACCCCCTCCTTTGGGGTATATCATTGTGGAGCAACCTCTCCACCAGGTGCTCCATGTGGGTTTAGACATCCGCAGACGCTACCCATTGAAGGAGGGAAGCTTCCTGGCCCAACTCGTCCGAGTCCAAAGGCCTGACCGACTTACTCCTGGCTTTTCCCCATTTCTGGGGCACCATAGCGGTCTGGGAGCCGCTGACCGCCCTGTCAGCGACTCGGGTGGCGAGACCAACTTACCCTTGGTTTTACCCCTATTCTGGGGAACCATAGAGGTCTCGGAGCCACTGACCCCATTGTCAGCGACTTAGGTAGCGAACCCGCCGGCCGCCGGCTACCCGGGATTCCGCGGTCCGGACCGAGATCTCCCCACGGTCCATACCGGTTTCCCCGCAGTCCGTCCAATTCCTGCAAAACAAAAAACAGAACCTGGAAATAAGTTTTAAACTTACCTGCAGGTTTAAACTTACCGCTGGAAGGAGCAGCGCGCCTGCCAGTCAGTCGTTGCGCCATGCGCTAAGACGTAATGACACGCGTGCGCTCTGGCGGGCTTCTTCACGGAATCACTCACGTGACTCTGAAGTAAAAGAGCTGTTGTAAACCTGAGGAGCAGGATACAAAGTGTACAGGGACCGGCCAAGAATCTGGATCCAGCCACATCTGATCCTCTAGTGAGCTCTGAGCTTCCACTTGGTTTTCTTCAGGTGTGGAAGTCAGCAATGGGCTAACACACACATAGTAGTAGTAAACTGGCAAATATCTAGTATTGATTTATGTGCCGAGATACAGTGTACAGTGAAAACCTTTGCTTTGCATGTTCTTCAGGCAAGTCATTCTACACATGACTAAGCCATGGTAGTGCACAAGATAAAATAAACAGAGAGCAGAATATAGTGAATGTAGTATCAAATAATGATGAGACGGAGTACAGGAAGGAGATCGAGAACCTCGTGTCCTAGTATCAAGACAAGAACCATTCTCTCAATGTCAGCAAGTCAAAGGAGATAGTGATAGACTTCAAGCAGCAAAGCGGTACACATACCCCAGTTAGCATTGACGGCGCCAAAGTAGAGATGGTTGAAAACGTTAAATGCCTAAGAGTCAATATCACCAACAACTTCTCCTGGAACAAATAAGCACACCAACGCCTTCTCCTCCCTCAGTAGGGAGGTTGGGGATAGTGTCAAACAGGAAATTAGGGATGCGTGTAGCAAAGGTACAGCATGGGTGTCATGGGTGACTTTAATCTACATATAGATTGGGCCAAGAAAATTGGTAACAGGAGGAGGATTTCCTGGAATGTATACGGGATGGGTTTTTAAACCAATATGTAGAAGAACCGACTAGAGGGCAGACCATCCAAGACTGGATATTGTGTAATGAGGAAAGCTTAGTTAGCGATCATGTTGTACAAGGCCCCTTGGGCAACTGTGACCATAATATGGTGGAATTCTGTATTTGGATGGAGAGTGACATGGTTAATTCAGAGACTAGGGTCCTGAGCTTGAATAAAGGAGACTTTCAAGGTATGAGACGGGAATTGGCTAGGATAGACTGGCAAATTATACTTAAAGGGTAGACGGTGGAGATGCAATGGCAAACATTTAAAGACCACATGGATGAACTCCAGAAATTGTTCATCCCTGTCTGACGAAAAATTAAAACTGGGAAGGCGGTTCAACCGTGGCTGACGAGGGAAGTCATGGATAGTGCTAAATCCAAGGAAGGGGCATATAAATTTGCCAAAAGAAGCGGTAAACCGGAGGAGGATAAAGGGGTTAATTAAGAGGGGGAAAAAGAGCATAAAAGAAAGCTTGAGGGGAATATAAAAACTGACTGTAAAAGTTTCTTTAGGTATGTAAAAATGAAAAGATTAGTGAAGATGAATGTAGGTGAATTTATAATAGGAAACAAGGAAATGGCTGAACAGTTAAATGAGTACTTTGGTTCTGTCTTCACTAAGGAAGACACAAACAATCTCCCGGAAATACTAGGGGACCGAGGACCTAGTGGAAGAACTGAATGGAATCCACATTAGTCTAAAAATGGTGTTAGGGAAACTGTTGGGACTGAAGGCAGATAAATCCCCAGGGCCTGATGGTCTGCATCCCAGAGTACTCAAGGAGGTGGCCCTAGAAATTGTGGATGCATTGGTGATCATTTTCCATCGTTCTCTCGACTCTGGATCAGTTCTTGTGGACAATAGACAATAGACAATAGGTGCAGGTATAGGCCATTCGGCCTTTCTAGCCAGCACTGTCATGGGGATCATCACTATGATCATGGCTGATCATCCACAATCAGTATCCCATTCCTGCCTTCTCCCCATATAACCTTTGACCGCTATCATTAAGAGATCTATCTAACTCTCTCTTGAAAGCTACCAGAGAATCGGCCTCCACTGCCTTCTGAGGCAGAGAATTCCACAGATTCACAACTCTTTCGGTGGAAAAAAATGTCCTCATCTCCATTCTAAATGGCCTACCCCTCATTCTTACATATGACTGGAGGGTAGCCAATGTAACTGCACTTTTTTAGAAAGGAAGGAGAGAGAAAACGAGGAATTATAGACCAGTTAACCTTACATCGGTAGTGGGGAAGATTCTAGAGTCGATTATTAAAGAAGTTATTGCAGTGTATTTGGAAAGCAGTGACGGGATTGGTCAAAGTCAGCACGGATTTATGATGGGGAAATCATGCTTGACTAATCATTTGAAATTTTTTGAGGATGTAACAAGTAGAATGGATAAGGGAGAGCCAGTGGATGTGGTGTATCTGGAATTTCAAAAAGCCTTTGACAAGGTCCCACACAATAAATTAATTTGCAAAATTAGAGCACATGGTATTGGGGGTAGGGTATTAACATGGATAGAGATCTGGTTGGCAGACAAGAAGCAAAGAGTAGGAATTAACGGGTCCTTTTCAGAATGGCAGGCAGTGACTAGTGGGGTGCTGCAAGGCTCGGTACTGGGACCCCAGTTGTTTACAATATATATTAACAATTTAGACGAGGGAATTAAATGTAACATCTCTAAGTTTGCGGATGACACAAAGCTGGGTGGCAGTGTGAGCTGCAAGGAGGATGCTATGAGGCTGCAGGGTGACTTGGATAGGTTGGGTGAGTGGGCAGAAGAATGGCATATGCAGTATAATGTGGATAAATGTGAGGCTATCCACTTTGGAGGCGGGAACAGGAAGGCAGATTATTATCTGAATGGTGTCAGATTAGAAGAAGCGGAGGTGCAACAAGACCTGGGTGTGCTTGGACATCAGTCACTGAAAGTAAGCAAGTAGGTACAGCAGGCAGTGAAGAAAGCTAATGGCATGTTGGCCTTCATTGTGAGAGGATTTGAGTTTCGCAGCAAGGATGTCCTCCTGCAGTTGTATGGGGCCCTGGTGAGACCGCACCTGGAGTATTGTGTGCAATTTCGGTCTCCAAATTTGAGGAAGGACATTATTGCTATTGAGGGAGTGCAGCGTAGGTTCACCAGATTAATTCCAGGGATGGCAGGACTGACATATGATGAAAGAATGGGTCGACTGGGCTTGTATTCACTGGAATTTAGAAGGATGTGAGGGGATCTTATAGAAACATATAAAGTTCTTAGAGGATTGGACAGGGTAGATGCAGGAAAACATTTCCTGATATTGGGGGAGTCCAGAACCAGGGGTCACAGTTTAAGAATAAGGGGTAACCATTTAGGACTGAGATGAGGAAGTAAATCTGTGGAATTCTCACCACAGAAGGCAGTGGAGACCAATTCACTGGATGTTTTCAAGAGAGAGTTAGATTTAGCTCTTAGGGCTAAAGGGAATCAAGGGATATGGGGGAAAAGCCAGAACAGGGTACTGATTTTGGATGAGCAGCCATAATCATATTGAATGGCAGTGCTGGTTCGAAGGGCCGAATGGCCTACTCCTCCACCTATTTTCTATGTTTCTATGTTACTTCCTTAGAATGCTTTGGAAGTTCGGCATGTTCCCTACAAATAGACAATAGACAATAGACAATAGGTGCAGGAGCAGGCCATTTGGCCCTTCGAGCCAGCTCCGCCATTCAATGTGATCATGGTTGATCATCCACAATCAGTACTCCGTTCCTGCCTTCTCCCCATATCCCCTGACTCCGCTATTTTTAAGAGCCCTATCTAGCTCTCTCTTGAAAGCATCCAGAGAACCTGCCTCCACCGCCCTCTGAGGCAGAGAATTCCACAGATTCACCACTCTCTGTGAGAAAAAGTGTTTCCTCGTCTCCGTTCTAAGAAAAAGTGTTTCCTCGTCTCCGTTCTAAGAAAAAGTGTTTCCTCGTCTCCGTTCTAATCTCACCAACTTCTAGATATGCACCATAGAAATCATTTTATCAGGATGCATCACAGCTTGGTTTGGGAACAGCTGCATCCAAGACCGCAAGAAATTGCAGCGAATTGTGGACACAGCCCAGACCACCACACAAAGCAACTACCCTTCTATTGTCCATTTATACCTCACGCTGCCTCGGCAAGGCCAGCAGCACAATCAAGGACGAGTCACATCTTCTCCCTACTCTTCTCCCCTCTCTCTTCTCCCCTCTCCCATCAGGCAAAAGGTATAAAAGTGTGAAAATGTTCACCTCCAGATTCAGGGACAGTTTCTTCCCAGCTGTTATAAGGCAACTGAATCATCCTAACACAACCAGAGAGCAGTCCTGAACTACTATCTACCTCTTTGGTGACCCTCGGACTATCATTGATCGGATTTTGCTGGCTTTACCTTGCAATAAGCGTTATTCCCATATCATGTATTTATACACTGTATATGACTCGATTGTTATCATGTATTGTCTTTCTGCTGACTGGATAGCACGCAACAAAAGCTTTTCACTGTACCTCTGTACACGTGGCAATAAACTAAACTGAACTGAGTGCTAGAGCTACAGAGAATGTGCAGCTGAAAAACAAATGCAAGGTTGACCGGGAATTCATCCCTAGCTCGTGAGAGGTGTGTGGGTTCAAGAGTCTGATAACAGCGGGAAATAAGTTGTACTTGAATCTGGTGGTATATGCTTTCAAGCGTGTACCTTCTGCCTGATGGAAGAGGAGAAGAGAGGAGTGTGAGTGGATTGTAACTATGTTGGCGGTTTTCCTGTGACAGCATGAAGTACAGCGTGCTCCCCCCAGCTACTGGAACACTGGAATTGAAGCAGTTCATTCAGCCTCTTCAACACGCCACTTACTTTGGCAGCCTGTTCCATACGCCCATTGTGCCAAAAAGTTAGGACATGGGTAATTTTTGGCCTAATTCAATCTTTGTCATTTTTGGGGCATCTTCGCAGAGGTGATACTTCCAGTCAAACTTCTGGTTCATTGTAGTTCACAAAGGCAATGTACCTCTGGCCCCCAAATCTCTACCCCCGCCCTAGTTCCTCGAAGCAGTCTACCCCTCTAACAATCCTTTGACTTCCGGTTCCAGGTTCAGCTTGTATCTGTGGCTTCTGCTTGACTTTGGAAGTCAGCCCAGTGTTACAAGTGGGGAATTTGTGACATATTGTCATATAGGGAATTCCCTCTGTTGAAGTACAGAACAGACATCAGGTGTAAGCTGCAGCCAGAACAGCTCGCAAAGGGATTATGAAGAAGTGGAACAGCATCAATTTTCTCGGCTGGTCCCCTAGGATAGTAAACCAGTTGTTCTATTTCAGGCTCACAGCATTGTCATCTGTCACTGAAAGTGATGAAACCTGTTGAATGCTTTGCATAATACTGCCTGCCCCGTCATTATGACACAGCCCATGGCACTCTGCTTCTCACAGTACTTTCCTTACTTATGCAGTTTATATTTGATTTACTGATAGATCAGGCAATATACGTAATTCACTTTCATTTAGGACTTTTACATGATCTGATCCTAGCTGTTTCCCAGGACTCGAGGAGCTGAGGTTTTGGGAGAGGTTGAGCAGGCTAGGACTCTATTCCTTGGAGCGCAGGAGGTTGAGGGGTGATCTTATAGAGGAGTTCAAAATCATGCGAGGGATAGATCAAGTAAACATGCAGAGTTTCTTGCCCCGAGTTTGGGAATCGAGAACCAGATGTCATAGGTTTAAGGTGAGAGGGGAAAGATTTTATAGTAACCTGAAGGGTAACTTCTTTACACAAGGGGTGGTGGGTGTATGGAACGAGCTGTCGGAGGACGTAGTTGAGGCTGGTACTATCGCAATATTTGAGAAACATTTAGACAGTTACATGGATAGGATAGATTTAGAGGGATATAGGCCAAACACAGGCAGATGGGACTAGTGTAGATGGGACCTGTTGGTCAGCGTGGGCAAGCTGCATGACTCTATGACTGTATTCTAAAACTAATATAATCAGGGTCGCTGGTTCTAAGTTGCCATTTGCCCTGCCTCATTTCCCAAGAGGAAGTTAAATATTGCTCCCTCCCCTGTAGAGCTGTCTACCTATTGCTTGAGAAAATATTCCTGGTCCTCCCCGACAATATTAGTGTAGTTAAAATCTCCTACTATTACAATCTCACTATACTTACACCCTGCCTGTGATCCCTCTCCATATTTGTTCTTCTAATTCCAGCCGATTATTGGGAAGCCTACAGAACTATCCCATCAAAGTGACCAGCCGTTTTTATTTTTGGTCTTCTAATATAGACTCACTGGATGATCCCCCAGGAGTATCATCCCCATCTACTGCAGTGAGGTTCTCACTTATATCACACCTGTAGCATCTGCACCCCAGAACTCTATAACAATGAACTACCAGTCCAGTCCATCCCTCAATAACAACTCTATAACAATGAACTACCAGTCCAGTTCCATTATAGCTATAGAGTGAACATAGAATGTAGTACACTAAATTGAAGTGTAAGTGAATCATTGTTTCATCTAGAACAAGGGTTCCCAACCTGGGGTAAATTTACCCCCAGGGGGTAAATGTTACCTACCCAGGGGGTAAATTTGTTGATTCTGGATTTGTACATATTTTTTCTCATTGACTGACTGTGTTTGGTTCTGTGTTTGATACCAGTATCTGTTCACTATTAGTTGTTCATAAATAAGTGAAATAACATTGTTATGTGCTATGAAAGTAGCCAGGGTAAACGGGACGAAAAAGCTTGGGAACCCCTGAACTAGAAAGTCTGTTTGCATCCTTGTGTAGGGAAGAGGTGGAATGACATTTGTTGTGTCCTGTGTAGGAAGGAACTGCAGATGCTGGTTTACACCGAAGATAGACACAAAATGCTGGAGGAGCTAAGTGGGTCTGACAACATCTATGGAGAAAAGGAATAGGTGATGTTCTATATCTCTTATTTCCTTTTCTGAAGAAGGGTCTCGACCCGAAACTTCACCTGTTCCTTTTCTCCTGAGATGCTGCCTGACCCACTGAGATACTCCAGCATTTTTGTCTCTATGTTCTTTGTTGCATCCTTGCATCCTCACATTTTCCTCTGGCTCATGATTCCATTATCAGACCACTGTGGACTTACATCCAAATGGTGGCTGCAAGGTGGTAAACTACAATACAATAATATAGGTTGCTGTTCATATGATGTCTGCATTGGAACTGCATTGCAAAGAACAAATTTTGAAAATGTATAATTTCATTATTTATATCATAGTAGAAATATCTATTCCCCCTGCAGTCAGTTTTGACAATTTTGTGGCATAACAATCTGGCTAGTTGAATTTATTATTTTGATGCTGAGGTACTTAGGTTTATTTTATGTCTTGTACTCCTGTGCAATATCTTTACTTTAGTTCAGTTTAGTTTAGTGATACCGCATGGAAACAAGCCCTATGGCACAACGAGTCGACACTGACCATCGATCACCCATTTATACAAGTTCAATGTTATCCCACTTTCACATCTACTCCGTAAACACTTGGGGCAAGTTACAGAGGCCAATTAACCTACACACCTCATGGGATGTGGGAGGAAACCAGAGCACTTAGAGGAAATCCATGCGGTCACGGGTAGTACACGCAAATTCCACACAGACAGGACCCGAGGTCAGGATCAAACCCTGATCATTGACACTGTGAGACAGCAGCTCCACCAGCTGTGCCAATGAGCCACCCTAACCTCCTTTTACTTATCTGTGTGCTCCCTTGGAACAATGGCATGTCGTACGAGTACATTGGTGGCATCCATCTCTACCTCATCACTACCAATGCTGCATCGATACGCTAGTTTCAATATTTGTTCAGTTTGGGATTGGCATAACTTTGGTCATAATAACAATCGGAAAAGTCAAAATCAATGTCCCAATGGTGTTTGACCTGATCGGCACCACATATAATCCTCCTGTAGGATCTCTGTGGCTGTAGCTCCTCCTAGCAATCACACTGTTTCTGATGTCCTGCAATATTGCTACTGTGGTCACTCCATAAGGCAGAGGGGTCTGCCAGCAGTGAGTTGTCCTCAGGCTGTGAATCTGTGGCCCACCACTTGTATTGTCTTGGTGGTCTTGTTGGCAGCTCCAATGAACATAGAACATCAAACAGTACAGCACAAGAACAGGCACCGTCCACAACATATGTGCCGAATATGATACCTATACCATCACTTTACTAAAGCTAGACACAAAAAGTTGGAGTAACTCAGCGGGACAGGCTGCACCTTTGGAGAGAAGGAATGGGTGAAGTTTCGGGTCAAGACCCTTCTTCAGACTGAAGGTCAAGGGAAAATGTCTATCTTCAGTTTAAACCAGCATCAGCAGTTCTTTCCCACACATGTCATCTGCTCCACTGTGAAATCTCCTCAAGGTATGCCTACTTTGAAGAAGTTTTCTCTTCGACGTGAGTTCCTCAACACCCTCCCTCATTGCTCCCATCTGTGATTCCCCCTGCTAACAATGACCTCCTTTACCATTGTTACTTTTTTACATATCTTTCATTCATTTGTTCTATATCTCACTACATTATCATCAATATCCCTTGTTTCCCTTTCCCGTGACTTTCAGTCTGTAGAAGGGTCTTGACCCGAAACATCACCCATTCCTTCTCTCCAGAGAAGCTGCCTGTCCTGCTGTTACTCCAGGTTTTTGTGTCTATCTTTGGTTTAAACAAGCATTTGGTTGCAATTATCACTTTACTACCTGAACATGGTCCATAAACTTCCATTCCCTGCATATCCATATATATTTCCAAAAGTCTATAGTAGTCAGGATTGAACCCAGGTATCTAGTGCTGTAAAGCAACAACTCTACCGCTGCTCAACTCTGTCTCTCATCTGCCAGAATTTCTCATTGCCAGAGCTCACTAATAAGTCTTTCAAATGCCACTAACACAATGCCACTTGGAATGTTTTACTCTGCTGAATGGTAGTTGCACTGAAGTCAACAAGGCAATGTCAAACAAAAATTAATTACAATGACAGACAATGACTTCTGAGGACAACAATGACACTGGAAGCAGCATTTAGGCTAATTTGAGAGTTGACTAATCGGTACATTTCCTTTAGACTGCTGTGGTTCAAAAATAATCAGCATTGAATCAAACCAATAACTGAATCATTTAAAGCTTAAAACAGACTCAGCATACATTACGTAACATAAATGGTGTTGGTTTGCTTTCCCTTTGGCAATATTGTCTTCACTTAATCAGCTAACTGTGGTACAAATAGGAAAATAAGTGTGGTCCCTTGACTAATGTTTTTAATGAGATAATCATTATGGTGCTAAGATGCCGATGACCTGTTAAGTAGATTGGTAAGTATATTTCATTTGAAAAATTATAAATTGTTTCTCAGGAAAAAATAGGCTGATAAAAGAACACTTTAGTTTACTTTAATAAGGAGATTCAGCGTGGAAACAAGTCCTTCACCCACTGGGTCAACACCGATCAGTGATCACCCGTATACTAGCAATGTCCTACACAAGAGGGACAATTTACAATTTACAGAAGCCAGTTAACCTACAAAGCTGTACATCTTTGGAGTGTGGGAGGAAACTGGAGCACCCAGAGATAATCCACGTGATCACAGGGAGAACGTACAAACTACGTATAGACAACATCCATAGTCAGAATCGAACCCGGGTCTCTGGAGCAGTAAGACAACAACTCTACCGCTGCACGACTCTGTCACTCATCTTCCAGAATTCCTCATGGCCACCTCAAGAACATGGTTGGGCCACCTCCAAGCAATCTGTGCATTTGCTAAAAGATTCTAATGAAAAATGCAAGGGTCCTGGT
This sequence comes from Malacoraja senta, assembly GCA_038087875.1. NCBI lineage: Eukaryota > Metazoa > Chordata > Chondrichthyes > Rajiformes > Rajidae > Malacoraja > Malacoraja senta. The sequence goes on from CM075977.1 coordinate 316,547,187, forward strand.
CACAGTTCATCCTATGCAGCTGCAATATAGAGAACACTCATTTACGGGCGGTTCCCAGAGATGCAGTCAAGGACAGACATCAAAGGTCCATCACCTTATGAAAGATAAACTTTGCAGCCAATTCACAGGGGCTGTGGGGAAGGATCATAGTCCAGGGTCTATCGGCTAGTGGACATTGAGGGGCTGAGTCTGCTGCATACAATCATCAAAATAATAAAAGGAATAACACCCCTGGGGCCACAATATTGACAATGGTGCTAGTGAAGATTTGTGAAGACAAATGTAGGTCCCTTACAATCAGAGACAGGTGAATTTATAATGGGAAACAAGGAAATGGCAGAACAGTTAAACGAGTACTTAGGTTCTGTCTTCACTGAGGAAGACACAAACAATCTCCCAGAAATAATAGGGGACCAAGGATCTGGTGAAAAGAGGAACTGAAGGGAATCCACATTAGTCAGGAAATGGTGTTAGGTAAACTGTTGGGACTGAAGACAGATAAATCCCCAGGGCCTGATGGTCTGCATCCCAGGGTACTCAAGGAGGTGACACTGGACTCGACTCTGGATCAGTTCCTGTGGATTGGAGGGTAGCCAATGTAACTCCACTTTTTAAGAAAGGAGGGAGAGAGAAAATGGGGAATTGTAGAGCAGTTAGCCTTACATCGGTTGTGGGGCAGATGCTGGAGTCAATTATTAAGGATGTTATAGCATCGAATTTGGAAAGAATTGACAGGATCGGTCAAAGTGAGCGTGGATTGATGAAGGGGACATCATGCTTGACTAATCTTCTGGAGTTTTTTGAGGATGTAACAAGTAGAATGGATAAGGGAGAGCCAGTGGATGTGGTGTATCTGGACTTTCAAAACGCCTTTGACAAGGTCGCACACAAAAGATTAGTGTGCAAAATTAGAGCACATGCTATTGGGGGTTGGGTATTGACATGGATAGAGAACTGGTTGGCAGACAGGAAGCAAAGAGTAGGAATTAACAGGTCCTTTTCAGAATGACAGGCAGTGACTAGTGGGGTGCCGCAAGGCTCGGTGCTGGGACCCCAGTAATTTACAATATATATTAATGATTTAGAAGAGGGAATTAAATTAACATCTCCAAGTTTGCAGATGACACAAAGCTGGGTGGCAGTGTGAGCTGTGAGGAAGATGCTATGAGGCTGCAGGGTGACTTGGACAGGTTGGGTGAGTGAGCAGATGCATGGCAGATCCATATAATGTTGATAAATGTGAGGTTATCCACTTTGGTGGTAAGAACAGGAAGGTAGATTATTATCTGAATGGTGCCGGATTAGGAAAAGGGAAGGTGCAACGAGACCTGGGTGTGCTTGTACATCAGTCACTGAAAGTAAGCATGCAGATACAGCAGGCAGTGAAGAAAGCTAATGGCATGTTGGCCTTTATTGCGAGAGGATTTGAGTTATAGGAGCAAGGAGGTCCTACTGCATTGTACAGGGCCATGGTGAGTAAGCACCTGGAGTATTGCAATAGACAATAGACAATAGCCTGCAGGAGTAGGCCATTCGGCACTTCGAGCCAGCACCGCCATTCTATGTGATCATGGCTGATCATCCACAATCAGTACCCTGTTCCTGCCTTCTCCCCATATCCCTTGACTGCACTATCTTTAAGAGCTCTATCTAACTCTCTCTTGAAAGCAGCCAGAGAATTGGCCTCCACCGTCCTCTGAGGCAGAGAATTCCACAGACTCACAACTCTTTTTGTGAAAAAGTATTTCCTCACCTCCGTTCTAAATGGCTTACCCCTTATTCTTAAACTGTGGCCCCTGGTTCTGGACTCCCTCAACATCGGGAACATGTTTCCTGCCTCTAGCGTGTCCAAACCCTTAATAATCTTATATGTTTAAATAAGATCCCCTCTCATCCTAAATTCCATAGTATACAAGTCCAGCCGCTCCATTCTATCAACATATGACAGTCCTGCCATCCCTGGAATTAACCTTGTGAACCTACGCTGCATTCCCTCAATAGCAAGAATGTCCTTCCTCAAATTTGGAGACCAAAACTCCACACAATACTCCAGGTGTGGTCTCACTAGGGCCCTGTACAACTGCAGAAGGACCTCTTTGCTCCTATACTCAACTCCTCTTGTTATGAAGGGCAACATGCCATTCACTTTCTTCACTGCCTGCTGTAACTGCATGGTTGCTTTCAGTGATTGATGACCAAGGATTCCGAGATCCCATTATACTTCCCCTTTTCCCAACTTGACACCATTTAGATAATAATCTGCCTTCCTGTTTTTGCCACCAAAGTGGGTAACCACACATTTATCCACATTAAATTGCATCTGCCATGCATCTGCCCATTCACCGAACCTGTCGAAGTCACATTGCGGAGCTCCGAAAAGCGGTCTCCCATCCGGACCCGCAAGCTCCCGATGTCACAGTCCACCGGCCTGCAGCTGGAGCCTCCGAGCTCCGGAGTCGGGCCGCAGCAGCGAGCCACCACCGCTCCCCACGCTCCGAGGCCGGCCAGCCCCACAATGGTGAGTCCGCAGCTCCGCAGGCTCCGCGACTGGAGCACCCAAGTCATTCCAGTTGGAGGCCGCTCCACGGTATTTGGCCCCAACGACAACGGAGACCCGACAGGGAAAAGGTCGGGTCTCCCGTGCAGGGAAGAGATTTTAAAAGGTTCCCCCTCCCCCCCCCCGCCCGCCCCACACATATACACAGTTAAAAACAGTATAAAAAAAACATGACAACTACATTTAGCTAGACAAAAAAAAATAAAAAGACAGACAGGCTGTAGGGGCCGCTGCAACGTGAGTCGCGCCGCCATATGATGAGCGTTTGATTGCACTGGGCCTGTACTCGCTGGAGTTTAGAAGGATGAGTGGACACCTTACTGAAACATATCAAACAGTAAAAAGCCTGGATAGAGTGGATGTGGAGAGTTCAAGTTCACGTTCAAGTGAGTTTATTGTTATGTGTCCCTGATAGGACAATGAAATTCTTGCTGTGCTTCAGCACAACAGAACATAGAAGGCATTGACTACAAAACAGATCAGTGTGTCCATATATCATTATATGGATGTTACAGAGGATGTTTCCACTAGGACCAGAGGGCATAGCCTCAGAGTTAAAGGATGTTCCTTTAGTCAGAGTGTGGTGAATCTGTGGAATTCATGGCCACAGAAGGCTATGGAGGTCAGGTCAATTGATATTTTTGAGGCGGAGATAGATAGATTTTTGATTTTACTTCGGAGTCACGTGAGTGACTTCGTGAAGACCCCGTCCAGCACGCATGCGCGACATTAGCGTTCACGCAGTGCAACAGCGACCACCGGGAGTACAGGCGCTCCCGCTACACGTCGGTGAAAATAAACAGCGGACCTTCAGGTAAGTCTCACACTGAGGTCGTAATCCGCAAGCTGTGCTCTGCTCTGCTCTCTATTCCAGAGGAACTGGGAACAGGAGCAGCACGGCAAAGGAAGAAAACCGCCCCCCGTACGACTCCAACAGAACGGGAGTGTTCCTTCAGTGGGGGGCGAGAGGCGGCACCTGGACCGCATATGCGGCGGTCCACCCTCATCGAGACCGAGCCGAGCCCAGTCCCGCTAGCGCAGCCTGATGAGCGGCAGCGGGCTGGAGGAAAAGTTTAAACAAACAAACAAACAAACAAACCGGCCGGTTATGTCTGACTCCGATGAGGAGGGTCCGCCTTAGAGCGGCAGAGCTAGCCACCTGAGCCGAATGAAAAGGCTCATGGAGCAACTGCTCCAGCGAGACTTGCTTCAGGAGGTTACTTACAAAGGGTGTCATTGAGAAATCCAAACATGATCCTTTGGAATTTGTCTCAAATATATTTACCAAAAGTAGTAAAGATGGTGGATGTCGCATCATCATTGACTTAACCTCACTAAATACCTTTGTTAAGTATGTACATTTCAAAATGGAAACATTTGTAACTGCTAAACAACTGATTTCCTAAGGATACTTTATGGCAAGCATTGATCTAAAAGATGCCTACTATTCAGTACCCATTCACAAGGGTCATCGCAGATACCTGAAAATTTACCTGGATGGGGCAACTATGGCAGTATAAAGTATTGCCTAATGGGTTGACATCAGCCTTAGACTATTTACCAAGATATTAAAACCAGCCTTGGCAACATTAGCGAAACAAAGACATATTGTCATGGCGTATCTTGATGATATCCTAATAGTTGGCAAAACCATGGAGTTGGCTAAATCAGCTGTATTAGCTACCAAATAATAGTTTGAAACCCTGGGTTTGTCATACATCCAGATAAATCTAAGTTGACGCCATCCACAACTATGGACTATCTGGGATTCAATTAACTCAATCCACATGTCTGTAACGTTGCCAAAAGGTAAAGCAGCAGTATTGGCACAGATGTGCAACAATTTAATGGTAAGCAATCGACCAACCATCCCACAAGTGGCAAGAGTAATTGGCAAAATGGTAGCAGCATTTTCAGCTACACAATTTGGACTCCTGCACTATCAGCACCTACAAAGGGCAAAAGTACAGGCGTTGAAACGACATGCAGGTCACTTTGACAGATCCATGAAACTACCCATTGAAGCAATATCAGACTTACAATGGTGGATATAACACATTTGGCATAGTTCCAGCCCTATCATCATCAATAACCCAACGTTAACTATACAAACAGATGCCAGTGCTCAAGGCTGGGGAGCAACTAATACCATATCCAGCACAGGTGGTAGATGGACTAACCTAGACTCGTCTTTACTACAAACACTGGGCATAAATTATTTGGAAATGTTGGGTGCGTTTTATGGTTTTAAAGCATATTCTAGGAATATGCACAACTTGCATGTTCATTTACAAATTGATAATATCACGGTGGTGGCCTATATTAACCATATGGCCGGAATAAAATCGATATCATGTGACAATTGGGTCAACACAATCTGGTAATGGTGGGTCGATAGACATATTTGGCTATCAGCAACTTACCTACCAGGTAAGCTAAATACAGTGCCAGGTCATGCAAATTCAATGATAAACACCAAATGGATGTTAAATCCTAGAGCTTTGCTAAAATTACAAACCAATATGGCACACCAGATATCGATCTCTTTGCATCCAGACTAAATCACCACGTACCAATGTATGTCCCTTGGGAACCACACCCTGAGGCAGCAGCGATAGATGCATTCGCGCTGAACTGGGGGACAGATTTCTTCTATGCTTTTTCCCCTTCTGCCTTAATCTGTAGGGTACTACGCAAAATACAGATGGACTCTGCTTCGGGTATTTTGATAGTACCAACTGGCCTACACAGCCATGATTCCCAGTGGTCCTCGACATGGTCATCGAAACTCCTATGACCTTTCCCAGTAGCCCAGACCTATTGACGCACCCTGTATCAGGCATAAGTCATCCATGCCATGACAAAATTAACCTACTGGGTTGCAGATTATCAAAAGACCACTGCTGGGACTGGGATTGTCTGACAGGACCATCAACATGATGACACCGTATGTCCACCAGGAAACAATACCTATCGAGCATCAGGAAGTGGGAAAGATACTGCTCGACTACTGGGACAACGTACTCATCTGCAACCATAACCAATGTACTGGAGTTCCTGGGGGGCCTTCACCATAATGAAGGATTGAGCTACAGCGCCATCAATACTGCCAGACGTGCGCTGTCAGCCTACTTAAAACAGGTGCCAGGACAACAGGCCATAGGGTCTCACCCGCTGGTGATCAAACTCATGAGGAGTATCGTCAACTCCAACCCTCTTAGACCTAGGTATACACAAATCTGGGATGTCAGTGTGGTCCTGACATACCTAAGGGGATGGTCCCCAGCCAGGTCTCTCACCCTGGAAAAGCTAACCCTGAAAACGGTCATGCTGATGCTACTAGTCTCAGCACAAAGAGTCCAGTCCCTCCACTTACTGCGACTGGACAACATGGTTATAACACCAGACCGGGTCTCATTCACCATTCAGGAGCTGCTAAAGCAGAGCAAGCCAGGAACTTGAGTCCTAGTTATGGATTTCCGGGCATACCCACCTGACCTACGGTTGTGTGTCATGACTCACTTATTCACTTACATCAACACAACAACAGATTCTCGAGGGAGAAGGAAAAAATATATATATATATAAATAAATAAATAAATAAATAAATTAAAAAGCCTTATGGGTCAGCCACAAGAAACCTCATGGTTGGGTGTCGAGCCAAACCATCTCGAGATGGCTCAAGCAGGTACTGGGAGCTGCTGGAGTAGATACTGATGTATATACATCTCACTCCACCAGGGCAGCATCCACATCGGCGGCTAAAAGAATGAACATGGAGAAAACGTTCCAAACGTTCTACCACAAGCCGCTAGCAGAACCTGTGTTATTTGCAGAAAGAGTTTTAAAATCTGCAAAATTATATAATTTAAGCCCGGGGGAGCATTTTGTCTTTTGTTATTGTTTAATAGATACCATTATTGTTTACAAACAGATTATGGTTGATTACGATAACATACTTCCTCCCTTGAATGACTTCGGCAGCGAGTGAAGTATGAACTGTTACACGGTTTGAAATCACAGAGCTTTGAAGTCTTCACGAAGTCACTCACGTGACTCCGAAGTAAAATAGTAAGATTAAACGAGAACTTACCAGTTTGAAGTTTGATCTGTATTTTATGAGGAGTTACGATGAGGGATTACGTGCCCTCCGCTCCCACCCTCAAATATATAGATCAACAGGTATCTTAGTTCTCCTTTTCTTTACTATGTTTATTTCAATTATTGTGTTTCCTGTGATTCCACACCGCTGCTTTGAAGAATGTCGCGCATGCGTGCTGGACGGGGTCTTCACGTAATCCCTCATCGTAACTCCTCATAAAATACAGATCAAACTTCAAACTGGTAAGTTCTCGTTTAATCTTACTATTAGTATGGGTCATAAGGTCATAAGTAATAGCAGTAGAATAGTAAGATTAAATGAGAACTTACCAGTTTGAAGTTTGATCTTTATTTTATGAGGAGTTACGTTGAGGGATAACGTGAAGAAGAGCCCGTCCAGCCGCACACGTGTCAATCTTCAAGGCAGCGGAGTGAAATCACAGATGACAATTACTGAAGTATGATAGTAAGATACATAAAGACTAGAACTACCAGCTCGATCTTTTATGAGGGTGGGAGCGGAGGGCACGTAATACCTCAACGTAACTCCTCATAAAATAAAGATCAAACTTCAAACTGGTAAGTTCTCGTTTAATCTTACTATTTTACTTCGGAGTCACGTGAGTTACTATGTGAAGATTTCAAAGCTCTGATTTCAGGCCGTAGATTCAATCCAGGCGCTCACTGCATTGATTGACTCTAAATAATTAAAATAATCAACAATGCACAACCATAACATGGATGCAACCAGTTAATGGTTAATTTATCACCATAATAGTAACCCCTTTATCACAAGAGGAATATTTAATACTAAATCCAAAAAATAACACCACCAAATAACCACAGGTATTATAATCTCCTTATGGTAACAGGTGAATTCTTTCACTTATGCCTGCAGCCACGAGGATATGTTTTATTAGAACATCCAATTCCTTGGCCGTCAAACTTGATGGTGCCCTGGTAAAATAAGATTAAAATTTGTCAGTATCCATACTTGCATCAAGCAACACATGCTTTAGCCATTTTTTAAATAGTCTAAACCGACACTTTCCTATGCAGCTATTTATGGCTAATAAAATACTCATACTGAACCTCTTTAAGGTTCTGATAGCTTCAATCTAACATTGTAAATGTGATACCACACATAGACGTGGATCCGTAGGATATGCTCAAACCCCAATTTACATCCTGTGATTCCACATCTACTCTGTTTAAGCAATTCATAGACATAGAACACAATAGTAACTGTTTGTCTCTTTCCATCATGTCTATTCTTACTTTCTGCAATAGTTGCACTCTCTGTGCATAAACCAGTCCCCTGAACTTGACTTCCTTAATGATAATTCAAGCCAACAACAGCACTGTAATAGGAGTCCATAAACAAAAACAATATAACATATCTCTTACATTCCAGATTATTGTATACTTGTGTCTAAGAGGTTTTAGAATTATAATCCTTTCATAAATTTGCAGACCAAAGGGTGTAACCCTACAACATTTTGTTCTGATTCCTCCATAGATATGCAGTAATGGCACTCCTTGCAGTATTCATAGCATTATGGCTTAACTGCTAATAAAATAAAGAGTTTACAGAACTCTAACACTACTGATATGTCTATAGTGTGATATGTAATAGTCTGCTTAAACAAAACATATCCCATTTCTTTATGTAAGAAATGTACTACTTCTGGGTAAAATCCCTCCAGATTGCAATAATATCCACAGTACAATCTGATAGTCCTCTTCCGATAAATGTCACTCCTTAAAATCTGTAAATCAACAACTAATATGATTATGTAAAGGATGTGAATCATCAGTTATAGAGTGCACAAACAGATTAATTCTGTTTGGAAATCATAAGGGGCGTTGTGATTATTTTAAACACCTCAGGGTACCATGGTTTTGTAGATCCAATCTAGTACCACCAATACTCCCGAAACGGAATCCTGTTTGCTCTTCTGTATATACTGTTAAATGAGAAAAAATGGAAAATGTATACAAACATTTTACCGCAATGCAGCGAGAAACATTCACCACTACTGCCCAAGTATCAGACTTTATAACATATATTTAGGTAATTGGTGGTTAAATCTGGATACAAACAAGTCATCAATCGTGCTGTAATATTATTAAATTTCTCATGATCCAACATACATTCTATATTATTATTGATTTACATGACTTTTGAGTCTTCAACTATATTGAATCTACCTCATAGGTAGATTGCCAATCAAATATTTCTGGTAAATACCAGATCCAGATCACATTAGCCAGTCTATTACAAGATACTGACTGAAACCACTCGAATGATTGACATACGTTCTATTCCGTAGTCTCAATCTATGTCTAAACATGCAACTTTGCATATAAGAGTAAATAAGCTTTAGGTCATAAATGTTCCTAAAACTTACATAATGATCCCTTGTTATTTGATCAAAAGGTACTTTCTCCATATTCCATGTACCTCCACAGCTGAAAATACTTATAAGTATGATCTCAACTTAGAGCACTACCATTAGTGTGCAGCATAATGGAAGGTGTTTAGCCAGAATCTCTCTGGAGGCATTTGAGACACTCCTGATTCATTAATATTCCAGCAATAACTGTAACTGGCCAATACATGACCTGGCAAACTTACCATAAATTGTATTATCCATTCCTCTATCCATGCTTACTATAAACTTTGATAATGCCGCAGTCTAAATTCTACAGCTGAAAATAAGCAAAATTTGTAAAATAGGCTTGTTTCCTGCCTAATTGGTGTTTTATAATGAGCTTAATACCACTTCCAATTAAATGCCTAATTAAGAATTAGTGCTCTATATTGACCTTTATACAATGGTTGATGCTCTATAATGAGCTTTGTACAACTTCCACTTAAATGCAGCCTTAATCCTGCAATCGGATCATGATCATGTGTTCTCATTTAATAATGGAACCCAAATCATCAATAACTGTGTTTGGAAACTGTTTTAGATTTATCTCGATGGTTAACAAATCTCCAAAGTGAGCTTCATTCTAACACTCATGGTTCTGTTGTAGTCCGAATGTTTCCTACAATCAGAATATGGCAATAGACCATTACCAAATGGCCCTGAGTTCTTAGTAAAGCTAATATTAAATCTAACAACCTGTCAAATAGTCTCAAGGTTGAGACTAAACATTAATACAATGCTTTAAATTGCCATAATTGGCTTATCCAGATAAAATAGAAAAATCTATTATACCATACATAGTCACATAGTAAAATGCTTATTTGTGAAATTGGCTGCATAACATTAACAAATGTTATCCACTGTTTATACTGTACAAAAAAGAGTTAAAATTTGTCAGATCTAGAATAAATTTACACCCACCATCTATATTTGCTCTCATAACATATTTGGCATTAATTGATGGTAATGGTGAACTGACTTCTTAATCATCTCTTTCCCACAATATTTCATGTACCTTAGTAAGAGAAACCAAATATGGGTAGAACTACATTCTAAACCCCACAATATTGTACAGTATAATATCAATTTGCCATTTTTTAGCAAGAAATGTAATCTTCCCCAACTTGTAAGTGTAAAACATTTAATATGTTTCTTACAGAACCAGACCTCCTCCTCGGGGTTTGCCTATGGCAATTGTTATCCCCTGATCTTAGTGGAATACTATAACTTCCACATAACTCAGGAGGAGTGCGCCTATAACGCACATATGGGAAAGACAGAATTGATACTTTACTATCCCCAGTCACCACATATTGGTGGGGAAAACTGCCTTAATTTTATCTGTTAATCACACAGGATCATACCTTTTTTGGCTAGATCTTTCTAAAACAGATTAATAGACAATTTAAATATTAGATGCTGTACAGAGCCCCCAAACTTAGGGTATATATTAGGTTTTATAGCACTTTTATAAAACAATTATTTGAAAGTGCGCACTACACATGAGTGCTAAGTCAACCTTGTTGTGATATAAACACATGCTCTCCATCCAACCTTTGGTCAAAAAAGCCTTAACGCCTGACCAATAATTTCAATACCCTCTCCCCCGCTGAGACTTGCTTATCATGCTCAATACTGCGGGTTTATATTTGTAGACAGCTCATACCTGGTTAGAATCTGGAGCTGCTGGGAGAGTAAGTATTTTATTGACATAGTTTATTTATCTCCCAATGGTACCCTCATCTTTTTGGAACCACAACTTTGATATATTGTGCCAACTCTGGTCCTATGGCTCTGTATTGGACTCTAGCCTCATATTATCTGTTTACTTGAATCTTTTTATGAAATAAACCTCCTCATGGAGGGGCAAATTTACATCCTGCTTCAGGTATCTCTAGCGCTGGCTCTCCCATGGGCCTGCGCATAACAACCCTTCCAGTTGCTCTCCATGCGGGCACTCCTGTAGGCCCATCATAGGCAGCCCTCTTTCAGGTGCTGCTGGCGCTGGCTCACCTGTAGGCCAACGCTAACTTCCAGATATAGTTGGCGCTGGCTCTCCTGTAGACCAACATACCTTAACCAACCATTTGCTCACACTGGCTCACCTGTAGGCCAGCGCTGAACCGGACTTTCTCAAATATTTCCTATGCTGGCTCTCCCTTAGGCCAACATTGAGCTGGATCTTATAAAGCACTCCATGCACTGGCTCTCCTCTAGGCCAACGCTAAACCTGGACCTCCACCAGGCACCCCTGCACTGGCCCTGTAGGGACAATGTTAAAACAGACCTTCCCCGGGCACTTCATACACTGGCCTTCTCTAGCCCAACACAAAGCCCGGACCTTCCCTAGGCACTTCATATGCTGGCTCTAATTTAGACCAAACAGTTAACCTGGACATTCCCCAGACATTCCCTGCATTGCCCAGCAACTAGGTTTTTAAAATATAACAAACTAGTTACCTGACTCAGGCATTCCCTGCATTGCCTTGTAACTAGGTTTTAAATATAACCAACTAGTTACCTGAAACAGGGATCTCCGGTCTGACTTCTTTAACGGCAACCTCTTATCTATGCGATCTAAATAGCGCTAAACGGTAACCGCCTTAAATTTTTTTTTTAAAGGGCGCCCTCTACTCACAGACCCGCGGTCTGTCTGAGCACTCTGCGGTACACCACAATTTTCTTCATTATGACTTGTATTTTGTTACTGCAAGTCTTTTAAATCGCCTGAAAACCGTAAGTAAAAACTTACCTTCAGGTTTTTTACTTACCGGTTTGGAGGAGCTCTGCTCGCTCCAAACATCGGCACTCTCGCTATGTGTCTGTACGATATGACGCGTGTGCGGCTGGATGGGCTCTTCTTCACGTAGTCACTCATGTGACTCCGAAGTAAAATTAGGCCATACGGACCATCAAGTCTACTCCGCCATTCAATCATGGCTGATCTATCTCTCCCTCCTAACACCATTCTCCTCCCTTCTCCCCATAATCTTTGACACCTGTACTAATCAGTGGTTATGGGGAGAAGGCAGAAGAATGAGGTTAAGTGGGAAAGATCTGTCTAGTCCATCACCAGCTTGTCTCTTCATTCTAACCAGTACATCTTCTCGATGTTGGAAGTATCATCAATGATGCCTCCACACTGGCCATTCCTGTTTCTCTCTGATTCCTTTAAGTAGAAAATATAGGAGTTAAAAATCTGGATGTTCAGACTTAAGGACATATTCTTTTCCACTGTATTTATTTTTATAGTTATCATTACTGTACATAAACTATTTATGTGAACAAGTAATTCATGATTGAATGGTGGAGTAGACTTGATGGGCCAAATGGCCTAATTCTGCTCCAATGACATATATTTATGAGTGCAAAGAAGACTTACCAGGATGTATCCTGGATTAAGGGGAAATTGGATGGACTGCATTTATTTTTCTTTGAGTGTAGAAAGCTATGGGAACTTGATTGAGCTACAGAAAATAATGAGAGTCACAGGTAGGGTAGACGATAGAAAAATTCTCGCCATAACTGATGCATCTATAACCAAAAGGCATAGGTTTAGGTTAAGCCATAAAATGTTTGGAGGGGATCTGTGGAGGATTTATTTTCATCCAGTGGATGATTGGAATCTAGAACATATTGCCTGAGTAAAGGGTCGTCTGTTGCTGGTTTCCAACGGGCACGGTAACGGACACACCACACATCTCTGTCCTCCATGCAGCTGGCAAGGTCCTCTTTTGTCTCTACACAGGCATCTTCCATCAGGGTGATGGACATTCTTATAACACTTTAACAGTATCTGGCAAGATATTGAAGACTGCAGATCAATCACTGGTAAGTAGGATTAGTGTAGATGGATACTTCATTGTTGGCCTGTTTTTGTGCTGCAAGACTGCATGACTCCATGACATTATGATTATGAACAGAAGATTAGCCATAGAGTTATGTTCTAAAGAGCAACAAAGGAGGAAAGAGAGAGAGGGAATTTATGGGGTTTACAAAAATAACACCAGGGCGTAAGGTCTTAATAAGGTCTTAATATTGTTCTTGATGGAACAATTGCCAAGGGTAATGCAATTACATTTGTGGATGATCAGGAAGCCAGATTAGTGGAATACTGGTAGATTGAATTCCATGGACATTGAAAATAACCCAACCCCTTAGGAACTGATGTTTGCTGGAGGGCAGGAAGGTGTAAGATCATAGGACCATTAAATAAAAATGAAAATCTTAGCGTTATGATATTGCTGAGCTGGGAGTGAACAGAGGTCATCATGCATAGGAGTGAGTTGGGATACAGACAGCAGAGTTGTGGAACATAAATCATAGAACAGTACAGCACAGGAATGGGCCCTTTGACCCACAATGCCTAGCTGCACTGATCTCATCTGCCTGCACTTGATCCATATCTCTCTGTTCTCTGGACTTCCATGTGCTTATTCAAAACACTCTTACATGCCATTATTGCATCTACCTCCACCACCACACCTGGGATGTGGAAGGAAACCAAAGTACACGGAGAAAACCCATGCGGTCACTGGGAGAACGTACAAATCCCTTACAGACATCTCCCATTATCAGGATCGAACCAGGATCTCTGGCGCTGTAAGGTAGCAACTCTATTTGCTACAACACAGTGCTGCCCCATGCTGGAGCAGTGCAGCGCTTAAGTCATTTTGAACATTGGTATCTACAGCTCTTCCGAAAACAAACCAAGATTGCGTGACATAAGTCTTATATACATTATGAGGGGAAGGGAACAAAGTTTAAAGGAGATGTGCATGGCAACTGTTTTATATGGAGGGTGGTGAGTGCCTGGAATGTACTGTCCAAGATGATGGTTAAGGCAGGTATGATGATGGTATTTGCTGGCCTTTTGGATAGTCCTCTGGATATGCAGGGGATGGATTATATACAGAATGATAAGAGATGGTCTTTGTATCATGTTCGGCACAAACATCGTGGGCTGAAGGGCATGTTCAGTTTAGTTTAGTTTCGTTTAGATACAGTGCGGAAACAGGCCCTTCACACTTACACTATCCTACACACATGTTGGATAATTTATCTTTATACCAAGCCAATTAATTTACATACCTGTAAGTCTTTGGAGTGTAGGAGAAAATCGAAGATCTCGGAGAAAACCCACGCAGGTCACTGGGAGAACCTACAAACTCCGTACAGACAAGCACCCACAGTCAGGATCAAACCCGGGTCTCTGGCGCTGTAAGGCAGTAGTTCTACCGCTCGTCATCTTGCTGTGTTCTTGTGCTGCACTGTCTATATGTTCTTTGTTTGTTCTATGAAGCTTCGTTCTATGCTACTGTGGGAACAAGACCTTGATGAAGGCTTGGATGTGTAAGTTCGGATCTCGATTTAGCTATTATTACCATGTTAGAACAGACAATCCCTTGGCTTCACTCAATGCCTCTACAAGGTTTAGAGTGATGTACGACCTTGTCATCATTAATTATACAACTAATGCTAGGGAGACATCATTTGCCTAAAATTAAATTGCTCATGGAAGTTACTGGACTAATTTTCAAGTAGATGGGGTTTTGCATGGAAGCAATCAATGGTGCAATCTGCTCCTACTAATGTACGGTTTACACTCAGTTTTCACATTAAAAAAAAGAATAAATGAGTCAAAATTCAAGGCTTTCTTTCAAGGTCAGTCATTATTAAGTACTGTTTGTTTAAATGCATCAATTGCTCAGTGATATTTCCAGCACATTACATTGAAAAGAGCTGAAAAACTTTGGTGCTTGTGGAGAAGCAGAAAATCACTGACAACAACTTCTAATTTAACTCCAGGATCTGCAGTCAATTTTACAATGTAATGATGGCAAATGCTGATGGCTTTGTCATCACTGCGACTGGACAATCTGAGTGATTAAATAATTATCCTGCATCAGTTTTCCAGTGAGACTAATCTAGTGAAAATTACATAAAGGAAAGAGATATAATAACATTTGAGAAAGATAGGTGCAGATAATTGATAAACTAATCAAATTTACAAAAGGTAAAAGCCTCGGTCCAGAGAGAAAACGTTTACACATAATGAAAACTTTGAAAAGAGATAGCAGAAATTCATTAGAAATAGGAATAGTACCAAAGAACTGGCAGCCAACTAATGCGATTGCTTTATATATAAAGAGTGATAAAACAAGCCTAGGGATTTATAGAACAATTAGCTTAATACTGATGCTAGGGATGATAATGGACCCCTTAATCAAATGTATAATTGGAAAAAAAAATCAGAAAATGAAAAGCATAGTTTCAGAAAAAAAGGAGCTTGTGCTTGTCCAAACTGATTGAATTCTTAGAAGGAATTACAGGAAGGCAGGAGAAGCTAATGCAATAATCATAATAGTTTCTTAGGGCTTGGGCTTTCAAGGACTTTAATTTGACTTTTTTTTAAAGCTTTAGGAAGTTAAAGGAAGAGGACAAGACTTGCATTTACAAAGAATGACGACTCAGATCATCTCAAAACACATTACACCTGACTAAAATGTGCTGTAATGAAGGAAATGGAACAGCCAATTCAAAGGCTAATGGCATGTTGGCCTTCATAACAAGAGCAGTTGAGTATAGGAGCAAAGAGGTCCTTCTGCAGTTGCACAGGGCCCTAGTAAGACCACACCTGGAGTATTGTGTGTAGTTTTTGTCTCAAAATTTGAGGAAGGACATTCTTGCTATTGAGGGAGTGCAGCGTAGGTTCACGAGGTTAATTCCCGGGATGGCGGGACTGTCATATGTTGATAGAATGGAGCGGCTGGGCTTGTATACTGGAATTTAGAAGGATGAGAGGGGATCTTATTGAAACATATAAGATCATTAAGGGATTGGACATGCTAGAAGGGCCGAATGGCCTACTCCTGCACCTATTGTCTATTGTTATCCCAATAAGCAATGTTATAATGTCCAGGTAATCTGCATTTGTGATATTGCTTTGGGAATAAAATTGACCAGGACAATAAGAATGACTTTCCTGCTTTTGATTTCTGCCACAGTGTTATGTAATCTTTTTCAACTACCAAGAAAAGGTGGTTTTAGTTTCATATGGCATATGAAAGATAACACGTCTGATGGTGCAATGCCCATTAATACTGCACATGAACTCAGTTTAGATTATGGACTCCAAGTTTATAGAGTGGGGCTTGAAACCACAAACCTCAGACATAGAATGTTTTTATTCCTATTATAAGCATACAATGAAAGAATATGCACATGGAACTCCACTTTTGAAGTTCATCTCATTGATATAAATGTAACTGATTTTAGTAATAATCTGCACTGAACATATTCCACATTTGGAAAGTAGTTTATTATTTTTATTCTGCATTGAGAGAGTCGTCTTCTGTTGCAATGAATAAATTCCAGAACATTGTTTTATTATACCATTACTAAGAACATAAATATACAACATTCAAGAAAACAATCCAGAATGCCATCCCTACAAGTGTTGTGATGGCTAAAATTTATCAGTACTGTGAATGATGGGTTTTTACCTATCATTAACAGTACTCATAAATACTGTGCAAAAGCTCAGTATAGAGGGACATAGATCAACAATGTGTAAATGAAAACATACATATCATCCTTAAAACAGAAAGGACACTTCTTCCACTATATTTATGCTTGATGTAATTAATTATTTTTTTCTCAGCATTTATAAATCAACAGTCTCAGATCTGCCACAATCTGTGGTGGCTCGAAGGACCAAATGGCCTCCTCCTGCAACTATTTTCTATTTTTTCTATGCAATCTTAAGTCGTAAAGAAATAAAAAGACAAGATTCCTTGATCTAATTATGGACATACCATAAACCTGAAGGGGCTACCTGAACACTGCTAGACTCTAAGGTGAAATGAAACAAAGGTGTGGAACTTGATTCCTATTATTTATGTAACTGCTGTGAGTGATTTTACCTTTCCTGTTATTTTTCCCTTTTCAAGTATGTATTCAATTTCCGTTTTATATTTATATTAAGTCTGTTTCTTTCACCTTTCTAGATCTCGTAGGCCAAGTCTTGCTGGCACAAGTACTCTGTTCGCTATAACTTTCCATCATCACCTCATAACCATGCTTACCTTGTCCGGATGTTCAGGGCCTTTCTTGCTGCTCCAAAGCACCCCAGAATCACAAAAAGGCCAGAGCAAACAATGATTCCCACTCCAACCATTACTGAGTAATTTGGGGACTTCTGTGGTCGACTGCACATGTAATTAATTCTGGAAACAAAGGAACTGCAAATGGTGGCTTACAAAAAGAAGGCACAATGTGCTGGTGTAATTCAGAAGATCATAAGATCATGTGATAAGAGCAGAATTAGGCCATTCGGCCCATCAAGTCTACTCCGCCATTCAATCAAGGCTGATCTATCTCTCCTTCCTAATCCTTCTCCTGTCTTCTCCGCATAACCTCTGACACCCGTACTAATGAAACTCAGCAAGTCAGGCAGCATCTCTGGGGAACATTTTGTGTCAGAAGCCTTCTTCAAACATAGGTGACCCAAAATATCCCCTATCCATGTTCTCCAGAGATGCTGCCTGACCCGCTGAGGTACTCCAGCATGTTGTGTCTTTTTTTTAAATCCAGACCTTGGTACGATATACAAGCAAGCTCTCAGTCCACATCCTGCTTCAGAAAGCAAGACTTATCACCTCATTGGTTCTTCTCCCAATTATTTTAAATCTGTCCTCCTGTTCGGGACAATCCTGCTGCAAATCAAAAACACCTTGTTATTTTGAACTTCTGGGGAAGAGTAATTATTGAAATATGTTGATATTTTCTGATAACATTCAGTTATGGAGTCAATGAAGTTAAGCAGCAGTAAAACAACCTGAAATCTGAACCAATTATGTAGCTGGGCTAATGAAACATGTTAGATCTTAACATGGATAAATATGATATATTGGAGCAGAATACAGCACATGAGTGTGTATAGGGAATGCCTATTAAACAAAAAGTGCTTGGGTGTGATTACGGATCCTTCAACAAAAGTCTCATACAATCACCACCCTTTGTGTAAAAAAGTTACTCCTCAGATTCCTATTAAAACTTTTCCCCTTCAGCTTAAACCTATGTCCTCTGGTCCTTGATTCACCTATTTGCAAGAGACTGTGCATCTACCCGATCTATTCCTCTCATGATTTTATACACCTCCATAAGATCACTCCTCATCCTCCTGCACTCCAAGGAATAGAGTTCCAGCCCACTCAACCTCTCCCTATAGGTCAGACCCTCAAGTACTGGCAAAATCCTCATAAATCTTCTCTGTACCCTTTCCAGCTTAACAACATCTTTCCTACATGGTGCCCAGAACTGAACACAATACTCTAAATGTGACCTCAGCAAAATCTTATACAACTGCAACATGACCTCCCAACTTTTATACTCAATATTCTGACTGATGAAGGCCAATGTGCCAAAAGCTTTTTTGACCACCCTAACTACCTGTGACTCCATCTTTAAGGAATATACACCTGCACTCCTCTGCTCTATAACACTCCCCAGAGCCCGACCATTCACTGTAGGTCCTGCCCATGTTAGTCTTCCCAAAATGTAAAACCTCACATTTCTCTGTATTAAATTCCATCAACAATTCCTCAGCCCACCTGGCCAATCGATCAAGATCCTGCTGCAATTTTTCCGAATCATCTTCACTATCTGCCAAACTACTTTTGTATCATCAGCAAACTTGCTAAACTTGTCGTGTATGTTCTCATCCAAATCATTGATATAGATTGATACAGCAACAGTAATAATCAAATTATTTGATTTGATCAATAATCAATCAATACTAATCAATTTGATAATCAAAAATTGAGGTTTTTGAGACCAGATGAAGTCTG
Organism: Malacoraja senta; assembly: GCA_038087875.1. Classification (NCBI taxonomy): domain Eukaryota; kingdom Metazoa; phylum Chordata; class Chondrichthyes; order Rajiformes; family Rajidae; genus Malacoraja; species Malacoraja senta. Next base: position 316,566,131 of record CM075977.1, read on the forward strand.
CTGAGGAGGTGATGAATTGGACAGGATTGAGTCAGTCAGAGAGAACACGTGACAGAAGCAAAACTGCAAACAATGCACATAATGGCATATAAGGCACAAAGCTCCAGTTTCTCCTGGTTGTGAGAGTGGCATGGGCAAGTGTGACAATTTGGTAGAGCCACCAGCAGCATGGCAATGTTCTTTAGATTCTGCTAATATTTTTGCTCTCATTATTGGGAGTGTTTAATGCAAAGGTGCATCAAGTGTCGTATCTTGTGGTTGTTGAAAGGAAAAGAGCAATGCTAGTTATTCACAAGTCATCAGTGGATACACTTTGCGATTTTATGGGCGACGACGGCCGTCAGTTACTTACGCCCGATGTCGCCTGTAAACCGTCAAGTAGTATGACAGGATGCGTCAAGGTACGTCACTCCGCGTCACCATGCGTCACCAATTTCCACGCGTCACCATGGGACACGGCACACATCACCGTGCGTCACCATAGGACAGCATGCGACAGCATACGGCAGCATAGGACAGCGCCTGTGATGTCACAGCCGTCAAGCGGCATCAATGTACTTCCACCCGTGACACGATACGGCAAGATATGACAGGTTGCGTCATCTGGGGCGCGTGACGTCATTTGATTGACCAGCTTTCCTATAAAAGGGGACGGACTGTGACGCATCTTAACATAGGCAATGACCGTGCGTCACCATGCATCACCACGCGTCACCCGTACGTCATCGTGCGAAAGGGCGCACGACATGATAAGACACACAGATGTCGCGCGAGGATTTTGAACATTCCAAAATCCTGGGGCAGCAGGGAGACATCACTCATTACCGCACATCACTACATGCGTCACTATGCATTACCGCACATCACTACATGCGTCACTATGCGTTACCGCACATCACTACATGCGTCACTATGTGTTACCGCACATCACTACATGCGTCACGCCGCGTTACCGCACATCACTACATGCTTCACTATGCTTTACCGCACATCACTACATGCGTCACGCCGCGTTACCGCACATCACTACATGCGTCACTATGCGTTACCCCATGTCACTACATGCGTCACGCCGCGTCACGACCGCATCACGACCTGACCACGACGTGACAACCTCTTTTTAGGGTGTCGCCTAAAATGTCGCCCAAGTGGGACAGGCCCTTTAGTTCTTGAAAATCACCATGCCTTCTCGTGAGTCAACAGTGAGTCAGTTGCAAAGTACCCTATTTACATCAGGAAGAGCTGTGGGCCAATTGTTATATTTGAGGTGTATAACCTTTAACTGCGATGCTTAAGTTGTCATAGTCAGATATCCAGTTAATATGCAGCTAGCAAATACTTCTCCTGTATCCAATATTCAATATTCAATAAACATCATGTAGACTGGAGATAGACAAAAAAAGCTGGAGTAACAGCGGGACAGGCAGCATCTCTGGAGAGAAGGAATGGGTGACATTTCGTGTCAAGACCCTTCTTCAGACTGGAGACTTTTGTTGAAGGATCAGTAATCACACCCAAAGCTATTTGTCATTTTCATGGCTTTTGCGTTACATCAGACAAATGTTATGTCATAAGGGATAGGAGTAGAATTAGGCCTTTCAGCCCATCAACTCTACTCTGCCATTCAATCATGGCTGATCTATCTCTTCCTCCTAACCCCATTCTCCTGCCTTCTCCCCGTAACCTTTGACACCTGTAATAAATCAATAACAGAATGACATGAATAACAGAAAAAAGGAGCATATTGAAGGAGAAAAAGTTAATAAATATAAGCAAAAAATAAGGATAAATAAGGATAATGTGAATTAAATCCATTCCCTTGAGAAATGTTTGCTCCTCTTCAGTGAATGAGCTTTATTGCTTGATACAAAACTTGTACAATAAACACTAGTTCTCTCACCAACGTCTATAGATCCACCATAGAAAGCATTTTATCAGGATGCATCACAGCTTGGTTTGGGAACAGCTCCATCCAAGAATGCAAGAAATTGCAGCTAATTGTGGATGCAGCCCTGACCATCACACAAACCAACCTCCCTTCAATTGACTCAATGTATACCTCAAGCTGCCTCGGCAAGGCCAGCAGCATAATCAAGGACGAGTTGTACCCTGACCACTCCCTCTTCTCCTATTTCCCATCAGCAAAAGATATAGAAGTGTGAAATCACACACCACCAGATTTGGGGACAGTTTCTTCCCAGCTGTTATCAGGCAACTGAATCATCCTACCACAACCAGAGAGCAGTGCTGAACTACTATCTACCTCTTTGACTATCCTTGATCGGACCTTGCTGTCTTTACCTTGCACTAAACGTTATTCCCTTATCATTTATCTATAGACTGTAAATGGATCGATTGTAATCTTGTATTGTCTTCCTGTTGACTGGTTAGCACGGAACAGAAACTTTTCACTGTACCTCTGTACACGTGACAATAAACTAAACTAAAAAACAAACAAAACTTATCTTATCTCACTGATCTTTGTACATGTACATTGAATAATCACAATTGAAGTTTCTTGGATAAAAATACACCCAGTATTCTTCACTAAAACAGGACCTGTGGGTTGCTGTGGGGCCAGGTTCAGTTAAATGAAGTGAGATGTGAGGAGCTGCTGCCTCGCAGCGCTAAAGACCTGGGTTTGATCCTGACCTGACCGCTGTCTGTGTGGAGTTTGCATGTTCTCCCTGTGACCATTTAGGTTTCCTCCAGGTGTCAGGCTTCCTCCCACATCCCAAAGACATGTGCGTTCATAGATCAATTGGTCTCTGTAAATTGTCCCTAATGTGTAGAGCATGGATGAGAAAGTGGGATAACATAGAGCTAGTGTGAACGGGTGGTAAATTGTCAGCATGAATGCGATGGTCTGAAGGCCTGCTTCCATACTGGATCGCTAAAAACAATCCCCACTTATTTGAGCCAGCTGAAGGAAATTTAATGTTTAGTTTAGTTTAGTTTAGAGATACAGGGTGGAAACAGGCCCTTCGGCCCACCGAGTCACCGCACGGCGATCCCCACACATTAATACTACCCTTCACACATTAGGGACAATTTACACATACACCAAGCCAATTCACCTACATACCTGGACTTCTTTGGAGTGTGGGAGGAAACTGAAGATCTCCGATAAAACCCATGCGGTCACGGTGAGAACGTACAAACTCTGTACAGACAGCACCCGTAGTAAGGATCAAACCCGGGTCTCCGGTGCTGTAAGCACAGTAAGGCAGCAACTCTACCGCTTTGCCACTGAGACGCCCTCATACATTGAACAGTTCAATTCAGTCTGAATTGCTGATTACTGAAGAAAATTGCCCTCCCCTCAGTTGCCTTCTTTCTTGTTCTCTTTTTTTGCTGCTCTTTAGCTTGCACGCCATGTGCCCCAGATTCCTACTGGGTCTGTGCGCTGCTCTCCTTATTGCATTGCCTGCTGGCATGAATTGCTAGGTTGTACAGTGTATAGCCTGACAACCCACAGACATCTCCACACCTGATGGGTGTGTTCTGGTGCAGGACAATGGAATCTAATTTTCAGAAGCTTAGTGTTGCTTTTCTTATTGATTCTGGGCCTGACTTAGTTCTTGTTGCAAAGCTAAGCAGCTAATGAGGGAAATAGAAGATAGCCCCGTCGCTCCAGGCTGTGTTATTCCTCTGAGGATGAAAGTGTCAGGTGTGCCTCTTGAAACAAAGAGGATGCTGGAAATATCTCGAAGACTAGGTAGCACCTTATGAGAAAGGAAAACTGAGTTAAGATGGCTAACCTTGCATCAGGTTCGGCACAGTGGTACTGTGGTAGTGTTGTTGCCTTACGGTGCCAGAGAGTTCGATCCTGACAATGGGTGCTATCTCTTTGTACGTTCCCCCTTTGACACTTGTGGGTTTTCTTCGGGTGCTTCAGTTTCCTCCCACCCTTCAAGGATGTACAGGTTTGTAGGTTAATTGACTTCTGTAAATTGTAAAAATTGTCCCTAGTGTGTACACGCCACTAGTGTATGGAGAGGTGATTGCTGATTGGCTCGGACTCGGTGGGTCGAAGGCTCTGTTTCCACACTTGAACTATAAAATAAAGTAAAATAAAGTACCAAATGTCTGACCAGTTCTGAAACAAGAAAAGCTGACATTGTTGAATTCAAATTTGAGTCCCAGGGCTGCAACATATCCCACCAGATTCAATAGAGAGCATCAGGAGTTTAAGTAATCATAAGTAAATAACCTGTAATTTCTGCAAATTTAATCCTGTTCTGAACCTGCATAACCAGTGTTTGTAAGTTGGCATGCTTGCTACCAGGGCCTTGCTATCTCGAGCCTTTGTAACACCTGCAGGATCCCATCAGGAGCCTGGCACATTAAAGGCATTAAAAATATATATAATATCATAAACCTTCTTACTAAATTTACAGATAGCAATGTGTGCACAAGACCAGTCTCCATCAGCAAGTTGTAGAATTTGAAAGCAAATTCCTAAAGGAAGCAGACAAAAAATGCTGGAGAAACTCAGCGGGTGAGGCAGCATCTATGGAGTGAAGGAATAGGCGACGTTTCAGGTCGAGACCCTTCTTCAGACTAAAGGAAGCATAATTGTTTTGAGTAGTGACCTAGATTCATAGTCATAGAATCATACAATGTGGAAACAGGCCCTTCGGCCCAACTTGCCCACGTTGACCAACTGTGTCCACCTGCCAGCATTTGGTCTATTTCCCTCTAAATCTATCCCATCCATGTACTTGTTTAAATCTGTTTTCTAAAGCTGTTCAGATTTTTCCCATGTAAAGATACATCAACACTGTTTGGATCACAGGGACAATCTTGCTCCGACTTAATTTAACGTTGAATAAATAAATAAATCTCATTTCAGCTAATCAAAGTGAAACACGACCAAGAACAAAACGCATTTAGGATCCCTAGTGCAGCAACTGGAAAATATATTTGCAAGATATTCTTTGGCTGTTGTTGAACCATAGACTAAACAATGAGATCTGCTTATTCTTTCGACTGTGGAAGTTTGCTGAAAATTTAAAGAACTGTTTTGGATCCTTGTCTGTGTCTGAACCTATCTTGTGTTACAAATAAAAACAGAAAAGTAAACTATGCATCTGATGTGATAGTAAAATAAGAAAAGCACATCAGAAATTGAAGCAACCCACCTACTTCATTATCCATTCAATGACTATTCAATGGTTCACTTCAATGGTTCACTTCAATACCAAATACAGTGTGCAGTCTTCATTTTGCCAACATCCCCAAAGAGGCTTAAAATGATGCATCCCTGAGCATTTCTTCACTCTAAGCTTTCTCCCACAGACTCTGAGTAATATACAACTGTGAAAAACAGAATAATCATTATGCTGATTCCTTGCTCATTCCATCATATTGTGTGTGGTCTGGAATACCAGAGTGGAAATTATTTGGATGATCTGGATTTAGCACCTGGTGACTGACATATTTTATTTGGTTGCCATGTACACAAATATGCTGGCAAATCTCCTTTCCTGCTTGTTCGTCAGCCTGGCATTAAACTGTGATTTTATTTTAGCCCTACGTAACTTGTTTTTGATTCAGTATTGTGTACCCACTTGGTGACAGAACATAGAACCTGGATCAGTACAGCTGAGGATCTGGGACTTTGGCCCACAAATCATGCCAAAGATAATGCCAAGTTAAACTGATCTCCTCTGTCTTCACACAATCCATATCCCGACCTGAAAGTCTCTTAAATGCCACTGCCCATGACAGTTTGTTCCAGGCACCCACCACTCCCTGATATTAAAAAACAAAACTGCTCTGCACTTCTATGTTAAACGTTGCCCCTTTAACCTTCAAGCTATCTATATTACTAAAAGTCTGATCTTGACCACTTCCTGTTGTTCTGTATAATGATTTTAGAAACAACGCTGCCACTTACGGCTGTGATTTTTGGCCATCTTACTCAGAGTCCCCCTCCGCTGCGCAGGACAAGAAGATTTTTCCAATTGATGAAAAATAAAAGAGTTATTAGTGGTTAGAAAATGTTGAGATTCTCTCTCCTGAAGGCCACGCCCCTTCTGGAGGGACTATAAAACCCGGAAGTGTTGAGTGCCTCAGTCAATCTCTTCAAGATGGGGGGAGCGAGAGGGTCACGTCTCTCAGTCTGAGCTGTGAATAACACTGAACACATGATTATGAAACTGTGAGTGGTTTTACTGACCTGTCAGTGCCCTTAATGTGGTTTGAAAATATAGTTTGGAAATACTAAAGCTGTGTTGCCTTTGGTTTGGAAATGCTAAAGCTGTGTTGCCTTTGGTTTGGAAATGCTAAAGCTGTGTTGCCTTTGGTTTGGAAATGCTAAAGCTGTGTTGCCTTTGGTTTGGAAATGCTAAAGCTGTGTTGCCTCTGGTTTGGAAATGCTAAAGCTGTGTTGCCTAATTAAAGTTGCCTTGCCTAATTAAAGTTGCCTTGCCTAATTAAAGTTGCCTTGCCTAATTAAAGTTTCCTTGCCTTCTACATAATTAAAAGTCTAATCTTTACCACTTCCTGTTTGCGCTTTATATTGATTTTAGAAAAAAACGCTACCACGTACAGCTGTGATTTTTGGCCATCTTACTCAGAGTCCCCATCCGCTCATCATGTGCCGAACCTTTTTCCCATAGATGAAAAATAAAAGAGTTATTAGTGTTTTTAAAATGTTGAGATTTTCTCTCCTGTCTATCATGCCATGAAGGCCACACCCCTTCTGATGTGAGGGGGGGAGGGACTATAAAACCCAGAAGTGTGGGCGTGGCTCAGTCTCTGTAAGATGGAGGAGGCAGAGGTCATGACTCACTGTCTTTAGTGGCCTTGCACCCTGCTTGAAGTGGAAGAAACTGCACTTGAATCTGGTGGCCTTGCACCCTGCTTGAAATGGAATTGCAAGGAATAGCTGTGAGTCAACTGCCAGCCCACCAGCTGTGAGTGAGCTGCCAGCACAACAGGCTTGAGTGACTGAGCCTCCAGCCCTAGAATCCATTCTGCCCACAATGTCCATATTAGCCCTCTGGAAACCAGTCCCTTCAGCCCACAACACCCATACTAGCGCTCCAGAATTGGTGGAGAGGTGGAATATTGCATTGGGGGACCAGCCCTCCCGTGTGATGCTGGGACTCAACGGGTCCCACTTAGTCTAGTGGGTTCTAGTCTTTGACATTTTCACCCTGGGAGAAAGGTGGAGAAAAGAGAGAAAACAGTATACCCTATCAAAGCCTCTCATCATTTATATACTTCTATCAGGTCTCCCTTCAGCTTCCAACACTGCAGAAAAAACTATCCAAGTTTGTCCAACTTCTCAGTTTATGTCAGTTTAATGACAGGTTGTGGAATTAATAATTTTGTACATGGTCAGGGACATATATATGAATCATTCTCCAAAATGTAAAACCTTGTTCTCCTTGAAATGGACCATGAATACCCTCAAAAAGTGTTCAGGCAGACAATAAGTGCTGACATATTATGAAATATAAAAATGTACAGCCTATTACTCTTCATTATTCATGATAGTTAAGGCTGAGTACGAAATGGTCCTGAATAACCAGCACATGATGTCAGTAGCTATCTGTATTGCTAGAGGCAGAATAACATTGTACTAACATTTACCCAGTACTCTAAAATAGTCCTTTAAAATTAGTCAAATATTGTAATATGCAGAAAACTATTATAACTTTTACAATGAAAAAAATAACAAATCTGTATTTAAACCTTATAATACTCCAAAGTTTAAACTTAAAGCAACTGCAATTTTTTAGAAAGCATGTCGGAACTTCATATTCCCTGTTTGTTTTACTTAGCTCCTACAACTTAATTAAGATGAAACAGTGAATGGTTCAGTGGTGATTGCATATCTAACAACAATGTGTGCAATACCGAGATTAAAAATAGCATGACATTTGATTTAATGAGTGGGAGTAAAAATAAATTATCCAGAAGTCAAAAGCAGGTAGATTGTCAAGCAAAAGCACAAAGCTATTTACACCAAATTCTGGAGTAACTCAGCAGGACAGGCAGCATCTCTGGATAGAAGGAATGGGTAATGTTTCAGGTAGAAACGTCACCCATCTATAACTCTGATCTTGTGCTCTTCCGGTTTCCGGGGTTTTTCTATTTGCGCAAAAACGGTACGCGATAGTGCTACAATTTGTCACCAGGTTACTCACTGTTCTCCTGTGCTGTGAGTGCAACAAGTTTAGTTCCGATCGGTGGTATATTGAAAAAGTTATCATTTATAAATCTTAAAATCCGCGCGTGCGCAGATTCCTTCAGACGCAGATTGGTCTCTTCTCCTGTCAGTCAATGCCACGGCAGGGATGGCGACGCCACTTCCTGCCCCATCGGTGGCGACCTGTCCTGCCTCACTTGTGAAGGAGAAATTTTAAATGCTTTAACTATATACCTATAATAGTAAGATTAAACGAGAACTTACCAGTTTGAAGTTTGATCTTTATTTTATGAGGAGTTACATCGAGGGATTACGTGAGGACCCCGCCAGCACGCATGCGCGACATTCTTCAAAGCAGCGGTGTGGAATCACAGTAATAGTAATGAAATAAACATAGTAAGATAAGAAGAACTAGGATACCAGTTGACCTTTACAAGAGGGTGGGCGTGGAGGGCACGTAATCCCTCGACGTAACTCCTCATAAAATAAAGATCAAACTTCAAATTGGTAAGTTCTCGTTTAATCTTACTATTATACTTCGGAGTCATGTGAGTGACTACGTGAAGATTTTAAAGATCTGTGATTTCATACCGTGGAACAAGTCCATGCTTCACTCACTGCCGAAGTCATCCAAGGGAGGAAGTATGTTATCGTCATTAAACATGAATCAATTTTTCAAACAATAACGATTTATTTATTTATTTTTAAACAAAGAAAATAATGCTCCCTCGGGCTAAATTATATTGCAGAACTTAAAATTCTCTCTGCAAACACTGCAGGTTTGGCGATCGGCTTATTATAAAATATTTGGAAAGTCTTTTCCGTAGACTATCCTGCTGTCGCCAGGATATGGTCCATTGGTACCTCCATATTTCTTGCCGCCGATGTTGCTGCTGCCCTGGTGGAGTGAGATTTTAAAATGTCAGTATCCACCCCAGCAGCCCCCAGAACCTGTCTGAGCCATCTTGAGATGGTCTGTACTGACACCCGTCCATGAGGCTGTTTGAAACTAACCCATAATGCCATTTCTCTTCCTCTTAAGGATTTTGTTGTCCTAAGATAAAGTAGTAGATGTGTCATGACACACAAACGGGGGTCAGATGGGTATGCCCGGAATTCCAAAGTCAGTCCCGAAGTTCCTGGTCTATTCTGTTTGACCAACTCCAAGATCCAGAAGGTTATCTTGTCAGTTGATGATTTCATATTGTCCAATCTTAATTTGTATAGGGACTGGACCCTTTGAGCTGAGACCAAAGCCATCAGCATTACTGTTTTCAGTGTGAGCTGTTCCAGGGACAGGGACATTGCTGGTGACCAACCCCTAAGCAATGTAAGAACAACACTGACGTCCCAGATCTGGGTGTACCTTGGTCTGGGGTGATTGGTGTTGTAGATACCCCTCATTAGTTTGGCAACTAGAGGGTGGGATCCCATGGACTGCTGTCCCGGTGCCTGCCATAAATATGCTGACAGAGCACTCCTAGCACTGTTGATTGTGCTGTCTCAGTCCTTCATCAAAGTGAAGGCTGGATAGGAACTCCAGGACATTGGTAACTGTAGCTGATTTATATGCTACCCCAGTCCTTGAGCAGTACACTTCCCACTTCCGAATGCTGGAGAGGTACTGCTTCTTAGTGGATTCTCGGTAGGCCGCCGTCATCATGTTCATGGTCCTGTCCGACAATCCCAGATCCAAAAGAGGTCTTTTTAAATTCTGCAAGCCAACAGATTTATCCTGTCATGGCATGGATGACTTTTGCCCGTAACAGGATGGACCAAGAGATCTGGTCTTTTGGGAATGGTCATGAGTGGTTCAGAGACCATGTCGAGGACCACAGGGAACCATGGCTGTGTAGGCCAATCGGGTACTACCAAAATACCTGAAGCTGAGTCCATTTGTATTTTGCGTAGGACCCGACTGATGAGGCAGAAGGGGGGAAAGGCATAGAAAAACAATTTTCCCCAATTCAGCGAAAACGCGTCCATCGCTACTGCCTCAGGGTCTGGTTCCCAAGCGACATATGTTGATAACTGGTGATTCAGTCTGGATGCAAAGAGATCTATATCAGGTGTACCATACCGCATTGTAATATCAGCAAATACTTTGTGGTTCAACATCCATTCGGTGTTGTCATTAAATTTTCGTGACCTGGTGTCTGCCACTGTATTGAGCTTACCTAGTAGGTAAGTTGCTGATAGCCAAATATGTCTGTCGACACACCATTCCCAAATTGTGCTGACCAAATTGTCACACAATATCGATTTTATTCCACCCATATGATTAATATAAGCCACCACTGTGGTATTGTCAATTTGTAGGCGGACATGCAAGTGGTGCAGAGCTGAACAGTAAGCTTTTAGCCCATAAAACGCACCCAACATTTCTAAGTAATTTAGACCCAGTGTCTGTAGTAGTGATGACTCTTGTATGTTCCATCTACCACCAGTACTAGATATAGTGTTAGTTGCTCCCCAGCCCTGAGCACTGGCATCCGTTTGTAATGTGAATGATGGGTTACTAATAACGATGGGGCTGGAACTATGCCAAATGTTTTCTCTCCACCATTGTAACTCCGAAATTGCTTTGGCTGGTAATTGCATTGCCCGATCAAAATGACCTTTATGTTGTTTTAGCGCTTGCACCTTTGCCCTTTGTAAATTTTGGTAATGCAAAGGTCCAAACTGAGTAGCTGGAAATGCTGCTACTAGTTTCCCAATCACTTTTGCCACCTGTCGAATAGATGGTTGATTAGTAACAATCAATTTGTTGTACACTTCCACCAAATCTGCTGCTTTGTCCTTTGGCAATGTTACAAACATGTGGACAGAGTTAATTGTGAATCCCAGATAGTCCATAGTTGTGGATGGTGTCAACTTAGATTTATCTGGATGTATGATAAACCCCAGTGTTTCAAACAGATGTTTGGTAGCTAAAACTGCTGATTTAGCTAATTCCAGGGTTTTCCCCACAATCAAAATATCATCAAGTTATGCCATAACAATATGTTTTTGTTTCCTTAGAATTGCCAAGGCTGGTTTCAATATCTTGGTAAATAGTCTTGGGGCTGATGTTAACCCATTAGGCAACGCTTTATACTGCCATAGTTGCCCCATCCAGTTAAATTTTAGGTATCTACGATGATCCTTATGAATGAGTACTGAATAGTATGCATCTTTTAAATCGATGCATGCCATGAAGTATCCTTCGGAAACTAATTGTTTGGCAGTAACAAATGTTTCCATTTTGAAATGTATATAGTTTACAAAAGTATTCAGTTTAGTTAAGTCAATGATGATGCGACATCCACCATCTTTCTTAGTTTTTGTAAATATGTTTGATATAAATTCCAGAGAGTCATGCTCCGTTCTCTCTATAACTCCTTTAGCATGTAACCTCACCAGTTCTGCATGTCGTTTGAATTTTTCCCCTTGTGAGAGTACAAACTCCCTGTCAGGTACATGTTGAACTGGTGGCATACTTTTTTGGATGAAATCAATTTTGTATCCCTGAATACTTTGTAGTATATATTTATCAAATGTAATATTCCTCCATGCTTCCCAAAACAAGTTGAACCTTCCCCCTGTTATTACAGGACCTACACCTTTTATGTTCTGGAAGGAACCAGACCCACCTACCTCCATGGTTACCGGTCGTAAGTTCATTTCTTCCGCCTCTGTCTCTTCACTGGTTGAGGCGCCGAAGTGTGGGGTTGGTGCATCTTCCATGAGGGCCGCTCTGGGCCTTGGCCTAAAAAAGACCTTTGTGGTTGATGTGCGGCCCTCACGCTTTCACCAGCACCCTGGTGTTGATGCCTGCTGGTGGATGCATAAGGGTGCTGCCGCCTGGGGTGTGTGGTTTTGCTCGTTCCTGCAGCTGCCCTCATAAGTCCAAAGGCTTTGGACTCTTCGTCCAATTCTTTTACTTGTTTGGACAAGTCTTTCCCAAACAGCAGTATTTGTGGCTGTGCAGTTGCAGTTTTGCACAACCCTGCAAATTTGGGGTTGAGTGCAGGTTTGATGGCGTTCTTCCGCAGGCAGTTTATTTCATACTGTGTATTACACAGTAGGGCCAGTGTGTCCTGCTGGTTATCGGTCATTTCGACCCCATCAACAGAATGAGCGTAAGATGTTATGGCTGAAGTCAGAAGTTTTAATATCTTCTGAAGCTTCACCTCCTGGGCCCTTATGCCCAGCCCAATGTACCCCCAGATTTGGCTGTTGACGGCGGGTACATTTAGCGAGATGCAGTTCTCCGGAGGTATGTATTTTTCCATAGTTTCATTGACTACCTGTTCCTGCAGAGGGTGGAAGGACAGGTAGTCTATACTGGCCGCCAGTTTGGTCTGCAAAGGTTGTCCCACACGCGGTGGTACCCCAAACATGTGGACCACTCCCAGCAGCTCTTCCTGGTCCTGCACCCCCAGCGCACTGCTGGTATCTTCAGCCACGAACCCCTCTTCCAGGCCAGCCCAGTCCTGGCCCCCAACGCTCCCCTCTGTCGAGGGAGATGCGATGGACAGCGCTGCATACGGTGCTGTTGTGGGTGTGCGAGCACTCCTATGGCGAGCTTGCTCCATCTCCCGGAGCAAGTCTCGCTGGAGCATTTGCTCCATCAACCGCTCCATGCGGGATAAACGGTCACCTTTGCTGCTCTCGGGCAGCACGTCCTCCTGACCGGACTCATCCGAGTCTATCGGCCGGGCCGACTTCTGCTTCGCCTTGCCTCCAACCTGCTGCGTTGTTTCCAGCTGAGCAGCTTGCGGCGTTGGGCTTGGCTGCGCAGAGTTACAGTTGGTGACTGTGGACCGCAGGGAATCCGGTCCCGGTGCCGTCGGTCGCCCACCCCCTGCCGGAACCTTCCTGGTCCACCTCAGGTGTACGGGACGCGACCTTCTTTGTCTTTCTCCCCTTGTCCATAGCTGCTAAAAAACAAGCTCAACACGGGTTGCAAATAACGACCTCAGACTAAAAGGCCTGTCTCACAAGTCTGCGGTCATTGGCGGCGAAACGGGAAGAATCTGCCGCCATAGACCGCGCACTCGTGAGAACGCACAATTCCGGGGCCGTGCGGCGGTGTTCCCAACACCGCACGGTGCTAAAATAAAACCTACAATGTCGAAAACTATATTCTTACCGCACAACCTCCACCAGTGATGCATGAGTGCGGCACGGCCGCCCGCACGGGCCGCCGCTAGTGTGGCTCGAGCGCCGTGTGTCAAACTTCCACTGCCACAGCCTCCGCCAGTGAGGCACGTGTGCGGCACGGCCGCAGGCACAGCCACCGCTACAGCGCCGCGACCAGGACGGCCGCCGCCACAGCCGCCACTCGTGAGTCACGTGCGGCGGGCCGACGTCATCGCAGTCGGCCCGCCCTTTTTTATACTTACCGCAAGCACGTGGGACCAGCCGTATTTGAATTACTGGCCCCCGCGCAGCATCCGTGCGGCGCTCCCGTGGATAGGCTCGGCGCTCTCGCCGTTGCCGTGCGGTCCACTCTACCGGCGACGCCGCGCTTCACCGCCGATGACCGCAAACAGGTAAGACAGAGCCTTTAGATTTCCTTACCTGCAGGTCCCGTTTAAAATCTTGCCGCGGGAGAGCTCTTCCCCCGCCCATCGCGTTGCACTGTGTGAGACGCTATGTCGCGCATGCGTGCTGGCGGGGTCTTCACGTAGTCACTCACGTGACTCCGAAGTAAAATACTTAATTAAATGCTGAACATTGAAATATTTTACTTGACCTATGCTCGAGTTTAGGAGCCTAGCTAGATGAGACTAGCAAGGCTTAAACAAAATGAGAACCAAATGAGACTAGCAAGGCTTAAGCAAAAACTTACTTCATAGTGCGGGCTACAGCAAAAGGCTAATTTAGGATGAACTGAATGGTACCGTTAGACCACGGGAGGAAACATCTGTGTAGTTGCACCGATGACAGGAGAAGTAACTGGAAGATGGAATAGTGCAGAAGGTGAACATGTCTAGAAATGTAGTCGTTAGTGCTGAATATGCTGAATATGTGGAAAAATGTGGTTAGACCAGTAACTGACCTAATGGCCATTTGTACGTCTGTTGGCATAAGATAAGAATAACTTAACATGACCAAATGTAAGACCATATGAATTATGTAATTGAACTTGTGATCACCTTTGAATGTTTTTCCTTTTTATTTGTATAATTATGCTGCTTACCCACTCTTTGAGCGAGTGTGTCTCTGAGAGACAAGTAGTATGTAACCATACTGACTGTAACTCCCCCACTCCCGGTATCGTAATAAAGCTTGATTCTTTGAAATGATAATTTGTCTGATGTACTATGTTGTCTTCTAATGAACTTTAACTTTTACATTTGGCGCTGCGAGCAGGGTATTACTGGGAACATCACCGACGACTGAGTAGCCTGAGTAGGCTACGATCTGACCGGGACCTTGAAGGAAGTAAAAGCGCTATCGGATCCATTGAATCTGAACTTCCGAGTAAACCTCCAGGGAATTTCGCAGTCCCTCTTCGTAGAGGTTGATCCGTTTCCCTGCCAATATCCTTAAGAAGACAACTTGTGGTAAGAGGAATTACTGTTTTGAGACTATAGTGATACGTTGAAGTAATATTAAGTACAGCAGACTTTTGGTCTGGGTACATTAAGGTATATCAATAATATTAAGTACAGCAGATTTTGGGTCTGGGTACATTGAGATACGTTAAGAAACATTGAGTAAGATACAATATGTTAAGGTACAGAGATACAATTTGGACACGTCAGGGCAGTCAATTTGATAATGGGACTGGTCTCAGATAAAAGTGATGGTAGTGCGCCAATACAGCACATGTGTTACTTAAATCCGAGGAAACGGACGGATTTTAAACAATTGTCAGCAATTGTCAGGAAGAAGCTGGGGAATGAAGCCTGGCCCATGGGGGGAACATGGAATGTAGATACAATTAAATAAGCGGAACAATTGATATGGGAGAAAGATGCGAAGAAAAAGTGGAAAAAAAGGATTAAAGAATGGAAGGAGGAGGCACAAAGAAGGTGGGAAGAAACACGACATAGGAGTTGGATAGATGACGCAAGTCGCAGAGGGATTGAAGTACGTGAGGGGGAAGCCTTAAAAATATGGGAAGTGCTACAAGCAGAATGTAATTGGTATCATGAGCAAAAGAAAAAAAGAGATAGAGAAAAGGGCCCAATTGGAAACAGACCGATTAAACAATTGAATATACGAACTAATACTATAAGACAAAACCCTAGGGACCCCTTATCTGGCATGGCGACCCTGTTTATGAAGGATGTAGATGAAACACAAGCCCAGGAATGGATACCCCCTCCTCCACCTTATGTCCCAGGGAGCCAACAGCAGGGCATAGTACTCCCAGCACCAGGGAATGCACAACTGGCCTCGGCACCCCCACCATCCCCTGCCCTAGGCACTGTCGCGACTAGTAGGGGTGACCAGGTAGAACGAGATGAGGACCAGCAAAGTGAAGAAGAAGCATCAGGGGTTGTAACAACTTAGACTTAGACTTAGACTTAGATTCCTTTATTGTCATTCAGACCTTTCGGTCTGAACGAAATTTCGTTGCCTGCAGTCATACATATAATAAATAACAAAACACACAATAAACACAAATTAACATCCACCACAGTGAGTTCACCAGGCACCTCCTCACTGTGATGGAGGCAAAAGTCTTAAAGTCTCTGTCTCTTCCCTCTTTGTTCTCCCTCTGCGCTGAGGCGATCCAGGCTTCTGACGTTGTGACCCCGCCGGGTGATGGTAAGTCAGTCCCGCGGCTGAATCCGTGCTCCGTCCGTGACGGGCCGGTTCAAACTCCGCGGCCCGGGGTGGCTGAAGCTGCCGCCCTCCAGTCCAGCGGACGCAGCTGTAGTTGCGGGAGCCCCAGAAAAAACAGGTCACCCACCTGTGACATGCGAGCTCCCAACGATGTCGTCCACCAGGCCCGCGGCCGAGCCTCCGGACCCAGGTCGCACCCAGCGTCCTCGGTCGCCACCGCCTGAACGCCACCGCAGCCCCGAAGCCGGCCAGCCCCGCGCTGGTAAGTCCTGGCTCTGCCTCCGGAGCCTCGAGGTCGGTCGGTCGCAGTTGGAGTTGGAGGCCGGCAGCTCCGCCATTTTGGCCTCAGCACAGACGGAGGCAGAGAAGGGGGATACGACTAGAAAAAGTCGCATTCCCCCGAAGGAAGAGACAAAAACCATGTTTCAGCCCCCCACCCCACACATACACAACCCAATAAACTAAAATTTAACTAAAACAGGACAAAAGAAAACAACAACAAAAGTAAAAACAGATGGACTGTAGGCGAGCCGCAGCTGTGCAACAGCGCCGCCACTTCCGGATCACTGTGGGTGAAAGGGTCAAGAACAATTCCAATACATAGAGTGGCTCCAATGAGAGCTATGCCAAATCCACTGGCTGCACAACAGGGTCAAGAACCTGCAATGCAAGTGTATACTCCGTGGAAACGTCAGGAAATCAGACAAAATGCCTCAGATAGGATCAAAGACCCCCCGGGGATTTGTAAATTATATCAGGCCCACAGTCCAATTCTATGACGCCTCACCACGAGATGTGTATTCACTAACCACAGCGATATTAAACCCAACCGAGACAGCCAGATGGAAAGATTTAATGAAAGCGCAGACCTGGGAAGATTTAGTAACCGCACATGCAAATGCTCCAGACCAGATGAATGTTATGATGGATAATTTGACCACATGCCTGAGAAGACCAATAGACATAGCTAAGGTGTTAGAATGCAGACCCGTTCCTAAAGAGACACCCCATGACTTTTGGGAAAGATTTACAACTGCTTACCGCACACATGCTGGTGACGAAGCGAATAATCGAGGTGCTTTATCGCCTCAGTTTATTGCAATCCTGATGAATTGTTTCCCGCCAAAGGTGGCATCACAAATAAAAACCAATTTAGATTGGGCAGATAATACCGAAGCCCAACAACGAAGAGCGGTATTCACTTTCTGGGGCAATTCAAAAGATGCTGAATCTTCCACCTCCGGCCTCGCTAAAGTCAAATATGAATTTCCGTTACAACTTGGGGATGATGATAATGAAAACTCACTGCCCTATAGTAGCCCTCGCACCATGATGCCTGTTAGTCAGGGCAGGAATGTCAGGTCAGGGGAAAGTCGACCTCAAAGGGAGTGGAGGAGCCCTCGGCCACAACGGCCACCACCAGAGTATCACCAAAAGCAGTTCCCCAGTAGACCACCGTCGGGAACAGAGGGGTAGATATTACCTGTGTGGAGAAAGCGGACATTATGTCCGGGGCTGCCCAAATAGAGGAAGTGTATGTGGGATATTCACGGCGCACCAACTATACGACTCACAGCCCTTTCCGTCAATGACCCAAGGAGATGGGCGTGGGACGAATGTCCCCACTTGTGGCCGGACCAGGAGATGAACCCATTGTATTCTTAATAATCAGGGGGATACAGATTCCATTTTTGATTGATACCGGAGCAACCCTTTGGACTCTGGATCAGGAGTTGGTGGAATCCCATCAGTTCCCCCTTTCCAAGAATACAGTCCGCCTATTGGGACTGGACGGCCAAACCAGGTATTATACCATAACCAAACAACTAACTGCAGAATATGGAGAGGTAAACTATACTCTCCCTTTTTCCGTCACCCCAAATCTGGGCTTTAATATTGCCGGACGAGATCTCCTAATGGGGCTGGGGATGGACATCGTTTGTTCAGACAAAGGCATAC
Organism: Malacoraja senta; assembly: GCA_038087875.1. Taxonomy (NCBI): domain Eukaryota; kingdom Metazoa; phylum Chordata; class Chondrichthyes; order Rajiformes; family Rajidae; genus Malacoraja; species Malacoraja senta. Next base: position 316,584,039 of record CM075977.1, read on the forward strand.
AAATACAAAGGACAAAGGACAAAGGACATTTATTGTCACATACACCAAATGGTGTAGTGAAATTTGTCTTGCCATGCAGCACAAATTAGACACAACATTAAAGAAAAATTTAACATAAAACATAAAAACATCCCCCCACAATGGTTCCCACTGTGGGGGAAGGCACAAAGTCCAGTCCCCATCCCATGTCCACCCATAGTCGGGCCTATTGAGGACTCAACAGTCGCCTTCACGGAGGCCCGATGTTCCAGGACGTTCTCGCCGGGTGATGGTGCTCCGGTGTCGGGAGAACCCTCTCAGCGGCTTGGGACACCTGAAAAGGCCGCCTCCTTACTCGAGACCGCGACTTCCGAAGCCAACAGGCTGTGCTGGATGGAGCTCCATCACTGGTGATCTCGGCGAGAGATCCCAGGCTCCCGTTAAGTTCAGCGACGCCGCCCGCAGACCTGCAGCTTCGCAATGTTTCACCTGCGGGCTCAGCTCAGCGGAGCTCCAGCGTGGCAACCCGGGCAAGGCATCGTCCGCTCCGCGATAGCGCTCCAGCGGTGCGCCGCCGCCGAAGCCGAGGTCCTGGGCGGTCCCCTCAGGAAACGCCGCTCCAGGCCTGCTGGTAGGCCGCGAGGACGGGTCGAAGGTGCAGCCCGGAGAAAAGCTGCCTCTCCGACCAGGTAGGGACCCTAGAAAGTAGTTTCCCCCTTCCCCCCCCCCACCCCCACATAAAAAAGAATAGAACTCCTAAAAACAAAGCAACTAACTAACTAAAATTTTTAAAAAATATGAAAACGGACAGCTGCAGGCTGGGCAGCCATACCACACAGGACAGCGCCCCCTAGGATGGCGCCCCCTATACAGGTGGCAGCTCCCAGTCGTATGATGGTCGCCCACTACTCCATTCCACAATGGTGGGCAATTGACCTGCCCCCCTCAGATCTATATCCAAGCGTTTATGACCCACATGTCACCCTATATTATGACTCTACCGGGTGCGATGTCACCGCCGAAGATTTTTATAAAGATCTTACCAGCTCTAAAACTAAGATCAAGATTATAGGGGCTACTAGTGGACCAGCAGGACCAGCCTACCAAATAATTAAACAGGCGGATACAGGTACTAATCAACTTCAGTATTTTAAAGAAGGGGAAATCAAATATTGGCCAACGACACGCTACGATGCAGGAAGTTTACAACATCACCGACAGAAACCAACCATACCGGTGCCAGAACAAGTCTGGTCGGCTACCCACTATGAGGTAGGACGCACAATTTGTTCACCAAAATCACCCTCAAACCCTACCCTCGATTTCCCAGTATCCGCTGAAACCAGAAGCTAAAATGGGGATTCAACAACTTGTTACATCTCCTGCAACAAGACATACTAGTTCCGTGCCAATCCCCATGCAACACACCTATCTTCCTGGTACCAAAACCAGGACGAACCGAATGGTGTCTTGTCCAAGATTTAAGAGCTATTAATGCTATTGTCGCCCCAATGCATGCACTCGTACCAAATCCAGCCACCATATTGAGTGAAATTCCAGCAAAAGCCGCGGTTTTCACTATGGTCGACCTCCAGCATGCATTCTTTGCAGTACCCTTGCACAAGGACAGTCAATATCTATTTGCATTCACCTACGAGGGCCAACAATATACTTGGACACAATTACCCCAGGGCTTCATCCATTCACCCACCATATTCTCCCGGGTCCTGGGGGACCAACTACAGACCATTAATCTACCTCATGGATCAACGGTTATACAAAATGTGGACGATCTTTTTCTTGCAAGTGCAGGAGCAATTGAAAATGAAAAAGACACTGTTGTATTGCTACAAGCTCTCCATAGTTGGGGCTATGTGTTACCTAGGCAGAAAGTTATTACTCCTCTCTCCCCTCCTCACAGTAACTTGTCTGTCGTCTCCCCCAACACCGGCGGTGGCCATGGGGCGGGGGGGTTCAGTGGAGGCCCACTGAAGGGCCAGTGGAGGCCCAGTGGAGGCCCTGGTCCCGTCTCCCTCTCCCTCACTCACCCCTCTCCCCCGCACACCCTCTGCGGCAAAGGCAGTCCCGTCTATCCGTCCCCCTGGGTCCGTCTCCTCTGCTGCTGCCGCCTCAAGAGGAGGGGGAGGGAGTGCTGGGGGATGAGGGGAAATTAGCCGTGCCTGCGCTGTTGGGAGCTATGCGTGAGTGGTGCAATATTGTGCTGGGGGGACGGGTTAGATTGGGGAAAAGGGTGAGTGGTGGAATATTGAATTGGGGAACGGGTTGCGTTGGGGGACCAGGCCTCATGTGTGACAGGGACCCAACGGGTCCCACTTAGTCTAGTTCCTTCTATGCAGAGATGCTATCTGTCCTGATGAGTTACTCCAACGTTTTGTGTCTCTTCGGTGTAAACCAGCATCAGCAGTTCTTTCCTACATTATTCACTGAGCAGATGTGTTCTATGATTTATGCCTTTGCCTTTGCACTTATATAAAATTAAACCATTTTAGTGGCAGCTCCAATCTGAGAGAAAAAAATAGCTAGAAACTGCATAACACCTGCAGTATTTCATGTTGCACTGATATATGGCTGCATTTAGTAATGCAAAGGTTCCAACTTGATACGTGTCCTATTCTTTTTTTCCAGAGATGCCGCCTGACTTGCTGAGTTACTCCAGCATCGTTTGTCAGCACTGGGCCTGTATTCGCTGGAGCTCAGAAGAATGAGGGGGAACCACATTGAAACTTACAGAATAGTGAAAGGCTTGGATAGAGTGGATGTGGAGAGGATTTCACTAGTGGGAGAGTCTTGGACCAGAGGTCATAGCCCCAGTATTAAAGGACGTTCTTTTAGGAAGGAGATGAGGATACATTTCTTTAGCCAGAGGGTGGTGAATCTATGGAATTCTTTGCCACAGAAGGCTGTGGAGGCCAAGTCAGTGGACATGTTTAAGGCAGAGTTAGATAGATTCTTGATTAGTGCAGGTGTCAGAGGTTATTGGAAGAAGGCAGGAGAATGGGGTTTGGAGGGAGTGATAGATCAGCAATGATTGCATGGCGGAATAGACTTATGGGCCAAATGGCCTAATTCTACTCCTATCACTTATTACATGACCTTATGACTCCAGCAATTTGTATCTACCTTTACATTTAGTACAAATTGCCAATTGATTTCTGTGAAAAACTTGTGGAACTGGTCAAAATACAGGGTATTGCTGAAACACAAGAAACTGCAGATACTGGAACTGAACAAAAAACAAACTGTTGGAGGAACTCAGTGGGTCAGGCAGTGTCGGTGAGGGGCATGGACACAAAATGTTTCAATCTCAGACCCTTCTTCAGAGTGAGTGGAGTCGGGAGAAGAAAGCTAGAGTAGGGATGTGGGAGAGGGGCAAAGCTGGGCAAGTGATACGTGGATACAGGTGAGGGGTGAGTGGTAGATGGGTGGAGTAACTGACAATAATGGAGTAGATAAGGAATGAAGAAAAGTGAAATGTTAAGCATGAGAGAGTAATAAGGGTGCAAAGGTAATGGGGGGATGGGAAAGGAGGGAATAAAAGGGAATTATGGGATTGGGCCTTGGGAATGAGAGATGAGCATATGAAAGAGGGAAAGAAGCAGAGTGATTGGGATGGTGGGAGATAGTGGGGGAAATCTGTGCAGCATGGGTTGAACGGGAAGGGTCTGGAAGGGGTACAGGTGGAGTGGGAAGGGTAGTTCACATCCAGATGAAAAAGACCCAAAATTAGACCAGTGCAATTCGGTTTGGGGCTTCACTTGATTGTATTAATATCGCAATACTTTATTGTGCAGCAAGGAGAGACTATTAATGAGATGCAAGCCAGAAGGAAGGTCCTATGGAAGGGACAGAGGTACTGAACGTGCTTGGTCCACCGTAAGAAGAATCGGGCTGGAGCTGGTTTCAGACGACACAACCCTGATTGGACTGATCCAGGATGAGTAGGAATCTGTCTACAGACAAGAAGTGACACAGCTGGCATCCTGGTGCCATCGCAACAACCTAGAGCTCAATGCTCTTAAGACAGTGGAATTGATTGTAGACTTTAGGAGAGCTCCCCCTCCCCTCACCCCACTCACCATCAACAACACCACAGTCACTCTGTGGAGTCTTTTAAGTTTCTTGGAACCATCATCTCCAAGGACTATCATCTCGACTCCACAGTCAAAAAGGCACAACAGAGGATGTACTTCCTACGGCAGCTGAGGAAGCACAATCTGCCACAGACAACGATGGTCCAATTCTACACGGCCATCGTAGAGTCTGTTCTCACCTTCTCCATCATGGTCTGGTTTGGCTCAGCCACCAAGCACGACACCTGGAGGCTGCAGCGATTCGTCCGATCAGCAGAGAAGGTTATTGGCTGCAACCTTCCCTCCATTGATGAACTGTACACTGCAAGGGCCAGGAAGCGAGCAGGCAAGATCATTTCCAACCCCTCTCACCCTGGCCACAAACTCTTTGAATCACTTCCCTCTGGAAGGCGACTCCGGATTGTCAAAGCTGCCACAGCCAGACATAAAAACAGTTTTTATACATGAGTAGTTGCTCTACTCAACAGCCAAAAATCTGTAGCCTCCCTTTGATCTGGTATTTTGTTGGTTCACATGCTTGATCAATGGTGTTTTATCATTAATGTTTTATTATTATTATTAATGTTTAGTGTTTTCTGAGTCATTTGTAACTGTCACTGTATGTCATGTTGTTACTTGTGGGCGGAGCACCAAGGCAAATTCCTTGTATGTGAGTACTTGGCCAATAAACTTACTTACTTACTTCAGTCACTCGTGTGGAGCAGAATGCATGCTTGATGGATTTGGTCCCTATTCGCTCCACCTAGGCCTACAAGATCTCTCTGTTGCCAACCATTTCAACTTCCCTTTCCATTCCCATTCTGACCTTTCTGTTCTGTGCTTCCGCCATTGCCCGAGTGAAGCCACACGCAAATTGGAGGAACAGCACCTCATATTTCGTTTGGGTAGCCAGCGGTATGAACATTGAATTCTCTAATTTTAAGTATCTTCATCTTACACGCCCCCCCCCCTCCCCACCCCTCCCTCCTTTTCCCCTTCCACCACCCCCCCCCCCCCCCCCCCCTCCCCCCCCCCCCCCCCTCATTTACCAGTTCTACAGTTCTTCACATAGTTTCTCTTGAGATCACACCTCCCCTAGCCAACTACGGGCCTTCCAGGCAACACCCCAACACTTCACCTCCCTGCCCCCCTCCCCCACCCTCTACTTTCAGTCTGAAGAAGGGTAGCAAAAAGTGCAAACAATAGAATGCCCTAGCACATATCTAGCACAGCGAATGCAAGAAAAGAGGAGGCTAGG
>CM075977.1:316589566-316640207 GCA_038087875.1 Malacoraja senta
GACCAACTACAGACCATTAATCTACCTCATGGATCAACGGTTATACAAAATGTGGACGATCTTTTTCTTGCAAGTGCAGGAGCAATTGAAAATGAAAAAGACACTGTTGTATTGCTACAAGCTCTCCATAGTTGGGGCTATGTGTTACCTAGGCAGAAAGTTATTACTCCTCTCTCCCCTCCTCACAGTAACTTGTCTGTCGTCTCCCCCAACACCGGCGGTGGCCATGGGGCGGGGGGGTTCAGTGGAGGCCCACTGAAGGGCCAGTGGAGGCCCAGTGGAGGCCCTGGTCCCGTCTCCCTCTCCCTCACTCACCCCTCTCCCCCGCACACCCTCTGCGGCAAAGGCAGTCCCGTCTATCCGTCCCCCTGGGTCCGTCTCCTCTGCTGCTGCCGCCTCAAGAGGAGGGGGAGGGAGTGCTGGGGGATGAGGGGAAATTAGCCGTGCCTGCGCTGTTGGGAGCTATGCGTGAGTGGTGCAATATTGTGCTGGGGGACGGGTTAGATTGGGGAAAAGGGTGAGTGGTGGAATATTGAATTGGGGAACGGGTTGCGTTGGGGGACCAGGCCTCATGTGTGACAGGGACCCAACGGGTCCCACTTAGTCTAGTTCCTTCTATGCAGAGATGCTATCTGTCCTGATGAGTTACTCCAACGTTTTGTGTCTCTTCGGTGTAAACCAGCATCAGCAGTTCTTTCCTACATTATTCACTGAGCAGATGTGTTCTATGATTTATGCCTTTGCCTTTGCACTTATATAAAATTAAACCATTTTAGTGGCAGCTCCAATCTGAGAGAAAAAAATAGCTAGAAACTGCATAACACCTGCAGTATTTCATGTTGCACTGATATATGGCTGCATTTAGTAATGCAAAGGTTCCAACTTGATACGTGTCCTATTCTTTTTTTCCAGAGATGCCGCCTGACTTGCTGAGTTACTCCAGCATCGTTTGTCAGCACTGGGCCTGTATTCGCTGGAGCTCAGAAGAATGAGGGGGAACCACATTGAAACTTACAGAATAGTGAAAGGCTTGGATAGAGTGGATGTGGAGAGGATTTCACTAGTGGGAGAGTCTTGGACAAGAGGTCATAGCCCCAGTATTAAGGACGTTCTTTTAGGAAGGAGATGAGGATACATTTCTTTAGCCAGAGGGTGGTGAATCTATGGAATTCTTTGCCACAGAAGGCTGTGGAGGCCAAGTCAGTGGACATGTTTAAGGCAGAGTTAGATAGATTCTTGATTAGTGCAGGTGTCAGAGGTTATTGGAAGAAGGCAGGAGAATGGGGTTTGGAGGGAGTGATAGATCAGCAATGATTGCATGGCGGAATAGACTTATGGGCCAAATGGCCTAATTCTACTCCTATCACTTATTACATGACCTTATGACTCCAGCAATTTGTATCTACCTTTACATTTAGTACAAATTGCCAATTGATTTCTGTGAAAAACTTGTGGAACTGGTCAAAATACAGGGTATTGCTGAAACACAAGAAACTGCAGATACTGGAACTGAACAAAAAACAAACTGTTGGAGGAACTCAGTGGGTCAGGCAGTGTCGGTGAGGGGCATGGACACAAAATGTTTCAATCTCAGACCCTTCTTCAGAGTGAGTGGAGTCGGGAGAAGAAAGCTAGAGTAGGGATGTGGGAGAGGGGCAAAGCTGGGCAAGTGATACGTGGATACAGGTGAGGGGTGAGTGGTAGATGGGTGGAGTAACTGACAATAATGGAGTAGATAAGGAATGAAGAAAAGTGAAATGTTAAGCATGAGAGAGTAATAAGGGTGCAAAGGTAATGGGGGGATGGGAAAGGAGGGAATAAAAGGGAATTATGGGATTGGGCCTTGGGAATGAGAGATGAGCATATGAAAGAGGGAAAGAAGCAGAGTGATTGGGATGGTGGGAGATAGTGGGGGAAATCTGTGCAGCATGGGTTGAACGGGAAGGGTCTGGAAGGGGTACAGGTGGAGTGGGAAGGGTAGTTCACATCCAGATGAAAAAGACCCAAAATTAGACCAGTGCAATTCGGTTTGGGGCTTCACTTGATTGTATTAATATCGCAATACTTTATTGTGCAGCAAGGAGAGACTATTAATGAGATGCAAGCCAGAAGGAAGGTCCTATGGAAGGGACAGAGGTACTGAACGTGCTTGGTCCACCGTAAGAAGAATCGGGCTGGAGCTGGTTTCAGACGACACAACCCTGATTGGACTGATCCAGGATGAGTAGGAATCTGTCTACAGACAAGAAGTGACACAGCTGGCATCCTGGTGCCATCGCAACAACCTAGAGCTCAATGCTCTTAAGACAGTGGAATTGATTGTAGACTTTAGGAGAGCTCCCCCTCCCCTCACCCCACTCACCATCAACAACACCACAGTCACTCTGTGGAGTCTTTTAAGTTTCTTGGAACCATCATCTCCAAGGACTATCATCTCGACTCCACAGTCAAAAAGGCACAACAGAGGATGTACTTCCTACGGCAGCTGAGGAAGCACAATCTGCCACAGACAACGATGGTCCAATTCTACACGGCCATCGTAGAGTCTGTTCTCACCTTCTCCATCATGGTCTGGTTTGGCTCAGCCACCAAGCACGACACCTGGAGGCTGCAGCGATTCGTCCGATCAGCAGAGAAGGTTATTGGCTGCAACCTTCCCCTCCATTGATGAACTGTACACTGCAAGGGCCAGGAAGCGAGCAGGCAAGATCATTTCCAACCCCTCTCACCCTGGCCACAAACTCTTTGAATCACTTCCCTCTGGAAGGCGACTCCGGATTGTCAAAGCTGCCACAGCCAGACATAAAAACAGTTTTTATACATGAGTAGTTGCTCTACTCAACAGCCAAAAATCTGTAGCCTCCCTTTGATCTGGTATTTTGTTGGTTCACATGCTTGATCAATGGTGTTTTATCATTAATGTTTTATTATTATTATTAATGTTTAGTGTTTTCTGAGTCATTTGTAACTGTCACTGTATGTCATGTTGTTACTTGTGGGCGGAGCACCAAGGCAAATTCCTTGTATGTGAGTACTTGGCCAATAAACTTACTTACTTACTTCAGTCACTCGTGTGGAGCAGAATGCATGCTTGATGGATTTGGTCCCTATTCGCTCCACCTAGGCCTACAAGATCTCTCTGTTGCCAACCATTTCAACTTCCCTTTCCATTCCCATTCTGACCTTTCTGTTCTGTGCTTCCGCCATTGCCCGAGTGAAGCCACACGCAAATTGGAGGAACAGCACCTCATATTTCGTTTGGGTAGCCAGCGGTATGAACATTGAATTCTCTAATTTTAAGTATCTTCATCTTACACGCCCCCCCCCCTCCCCACCCCTCCCTCCTTTTCCCCTTCCACCACCCTACTCATTTACCAGTTCTACAGTTCTTCACATAGTTTCTCTTGAGATCACACCTCCCCTAGCCAACTACGGGCCTTCCAGGCAACACCCCAACACTTCACCTCCCTGCCCCCCTCCCCCACCCTCTACTTTCAGTCTGAAGAAGGGTAGCAAAAAGTGCAAACAATAGAATGCCCTAGCACATATCTAGCACAGCGAATGCAAGAAAAGAGGAGGCTAGGAGCAGTTTTTATTTAATATTGCTCTGGTCTATCCACAATTTGAGCACTGATTTTGTAACTGACAGGTGACATTGCAGAGAAAAGATTCAAGGCTGTTCTTCAAAGTTGGGAAGCTCAGTTAAGTAAAAGGCTGGAGTTGGTAGCATTGAAAGGAGACAACTAGAGGTAATTTTATTGAAGGATACAACATTGTAAACAGAATGGAAAAAGCAAGTACAGGCAATTGTATCAAACTGTGAATAGAATGAGAAATCAGTTTTATCCCCGAAACATCTGAACTCGGGGCAGATAATCAGAAAGTACTTCTTCAAACAAAACAGTGATCAGTATATGAAATAGATTCAAGGACTATGCTACTTAAGGCACAAACACTGATAACATTAAAAAAATTGTGTTGTTGCAACAACAGACTTTGATTGTGGTTCTGAATGATGAGCTGAGATGGGCCATGTCATCTTGCAGAGTCACATCCATTTAATGCTTTTTGTAAAATGTGGTTTAACGCAGACTACAAAAAGTCATTTCTACAGTGGGAAGGGTACAATTCTCTGGCAAGGAGGACGGAGAGAAAGCTTGCTTCAATTGAATCTTATTCCGAACATTATGTTAGGAGCTTGATCTTCTCATTACCAATGTCCTGTTTCACTGGTGAGATAAGCACAAGATCTCATGGCAACATGTTCAATACGGGTACTCATCCCTGATTGATTATATCATCATCAAGGCAAAGCGACCCTGAAAATGTTTGCATTGCCTTGCCATGGCAGATACTGATGATCGTTGAACTGCTTGCTCAGTTCTGATCTCCGTCAATTTGGTTCCACACAGATGCTGCCTCACTTTTTGAGTATATTCAACCTTTTAATATCCATTGCATCAAATATATATCAAAACAGTTAATGCTGAAGACACTCAAAAGGTAAGGCAGCATCTGTGTGGAGAGGAACATAGAAATAGATGAGACTGAAAGCCCATCAAGGCCAATGATCTAATAATTTACATCTCAGAATTCTGAAAGAGACAGCTGTGGAGAGAGTGATTATATTAGTTATCGTCCTTAAATTATCTAGATTCTGGAATAGTTCATGCAGATTGGAATTTAATCAACGTGAGCCCACTATTTAGAAAAAAAAGAGAGATGATAATCAGAACCAAAGACCTGTTAGTCTATTGTTAAAGTAAGGGAATTTGGGAATCTATAATGAAGAATATAATAACAAAACAATTGGAAAAGAATAATTGATTTGAACAGAGTGAGCATCAAATTATGAAAACATAATTATGTTAGCCAAATCCATTTTGAGGATATGGTAAGTGCAATAAATAAGAGAAAATCAGAGAAGGTGTTGTATTTAGATTTTCAAAAGGCTTTTCATATGTCCCCCCAGAACATTGGTGAGCAAGGTTGGAATTTAAGGGAAACTAGACCAAGTGCAGACCCATTGGGTCTGCTCCCCCAACGCAAGATTCCACCACTCACCTGTACCCCCAACGCAACACCTCCCCCCAACGCAATATTGCACCACTCATGCATAGCCCCCAACTGCGCAGGTGTGGCTCATTTCTCCTCATCCCCAAGCACTCCCTCCTCCTCCTCTTCACCTTCCCTCTTCAATCCCTAGAGAGGGAGGGGGGTAGAGAGGGAGGGGGAGGCAGAGAGGGAGGGGGTAGAGAGGGAGGGGGAGGGGCATAGAGAGGGATGAAGCGGGGTAGAGAGGGATGGGGAGGGGGTAGAGAGGGAGGCGGAGGGTAGAGAGGGAGAGGGAGGGGGGGTAGAGAGGGAGGGTAGAGGGGGGGGTGGAGAGGGATAGGGGCAGAGAGGGAGGGGGTAGTGGGAGAAGGAGGGGGTAGAGTGGGAGATGGAGGGTAGAGAGGGAGGGGGAGAGGGAGGGAGAGGGAGGGGTAGAGAGGGAGGGGGTAGAGAGGGTTGGGGTGAGGGTAGATAGGGACAGAGAGGGACGGTTGAGAGGGAGTGTAGACATGGCAACTACCCTCCCTACCCCTTCCTCTCCCTCAATCTCCCCACTCTCCCTCCTCACCTCCCCAGGATCTTTCCCCTCTCCACCCCACGCCCCACCCCATCTCCCTCCTCCACCCCTCCCCCATCTCCCTCCTCCACACCCCCCCACCTCATCTCCCTCTACCGTCCCACTCTCTACCCCATCTCCCTCCTCATTTCTCTCATCCTCCTCCCCTCACCTGAGGCCCGGGAGCCGTTGGAGCTGTTGCAGTGGGAGGAGTAAAGTCCGGGCGGTGAGTACCACAGAGGCCCGGGAACCGTTGGAGCCGTTGGTGAGGGAGGAGGAACCCAAATCGGTAACGTTCCATTCGCAGTTTACAGTCCAAAACAAGTGGGCTTGAGGAAGCCGCTGATTGGTGGAAGCGGACTAGAGGAAGCAGCTGATTGGGAGTCAGATCTCTGCTGATTTCTTCCAGCAGATTGTACTTTGTATTGTATTGTATTTGTATTTGTATTTGTATTGTATCCTAGGTACAGGAGGAGTATGAGGCCCAGGGCAGTTTACTATTCTGGATGTCAGATGTGGGAGATCAAGGAATCTGATAGCCTTCCAGACGTCCACATCTGCGCCAGGTGCATCGAGATGGGGCTCCTAAGGGACCGTATTAGGAACCTGGAGCAGCAGCTCGATGACCTCCGTCTGGTCAGGGAGAGCGAGGAAGTCATAGAGAGAAGTTATAGAGAGGTGGCCACTCCAAGACCACAGGAGGCAGGCAAGTGGGTCACGGTTAGGAGGGGCAAGGGGCAGAGGCAGGGACTAGAGAGTACCCCAGTGGCTGTACACCTTGACAATAAGTACTCCTGTTTGAGTACTGTTGGGGGGTAGCGAAAGCGGCCAGGCCTCCGGTACAGAGACCGGCCCTGTTGCTCAGAAGGGTAAGGAAAAGAAGAGGAGGGCAGTAGTAATAGGGGACTATAGTTAGGGGGTCAGATAGGCGATTCTGTGGACGCAGTCGGGAGACCCGGATGGTAGTTTGCCTCCCTGGTGCCAGGGTCCGGGATGTGTCTGAACGTGTCCAAGATATCCTGAAATGGGAGGGAGAGGAGCCTGAGGTCGTGGTACATATAGGTACCAATGACATAGGTAGAAAAAGGGAAGAGGTCCTGAAAGGAGAATTTAGGGAGTTAGGAGGAGAGTTAAGGAGAAGGACCGCAAAGGTAACAATCTCGGGATTTCTGCCTGTGCCACGCGACAGTGAGAGTAGGAATGGAGCGAGGTGGAGGATAAAAAGGGAGGGAGAGAGAAAACGGGGAATTACAGACCAGTTAGTCTAACATCGGTAGTGGGGAAACTGCTAGAGTCAGTTATTAAAGATGGGATAGCAGCACATTTGGAAAGTGGTGAAATCAATGGACAAAATCAGCATGTATTTACGAAAGGTAAATCTTGTCTGACGAATCTTATAGAATTTTTCGAGGATGTAACTAGTAGAGTGGATAAGGGAGAACCAGTGGATGTGTTATATCTGGACTTTCAGAAGGCTTTCGACAAGGTCCCACATAAGAGATTAGTATACAAACCTAAAGCACACGGTATTGGGGGTTTAGTATTGATGTGGATAGAGAACTGGCTGGCAAACAGGAAGCAAAGAGTAGGAGTAAACGGGTCCTTTTCAGAATGGCCAGGCAGTGACTAGTGGGGTACCGCAAGGCTCAGTGCTGGGACCCCAGCTATTTACAATATATATTAATGATTTGGACGAGGGAATTGAATGCAACATCTCCAAGTTTGCGGATGACATGAAGCTGGGGGGCAGTGTTAGCTGTGAGGAGGATGCTAGGAGGCTGCAAAGTGACTTGGATAGGCTGGGTGAGTGGGCAAATGCATGGCAGATGCAGTATAATAGTAAGATTAAACGAGAACTTACCAGTTTGAAGTTTGATCTGTATTTTATGAGGAGTTACGATGAGGGATTACGTGAAGACCCCGTCCAGCACGCATGCGCGACATTCTTCAAAGCAGCGGTGTGGAATCACAGGAAACACAATAATTGAAATAAACATAGTAAAGAAAAGGAGAACTAAGATACCAGTTGATCTATAATTGAGGGTGGGAGCGGAGGGCACGTAATCCCTCATCGTAACTCCTCATAAAATACAGATCAAACTTCAAACTGGTAAGTTCTCGTTTAATCTTACTATTTTACTTCGGAGTCACGTGAGTGACTACGTGAAGATTTTAAAGCTCTGTGATTTCAAACCGTGTAACAGTTCATACTTCACTCGCTGCCGAAGTCATTCAAGGGAGGAAGTATGTTATCGTAATCAACCATAATCTGTTTGTAAACAATAATGGTATCTATTAAACAATAACAAAAGACAAAATGCTCCCCCGGGCTTAAATTATATATTTTTGCAGATTTTAAAACTCTTTCTGCAAATAACACAGGTTCTGCTAGCGGCTTGTGGTAGAACGTTTGGAACATTTTCTCCATGTTCATTCTTTTAGCCGCCGATGTGGATGCTGCCCTGGTGGAGTGAGATGTATATACATCAGTATCTACTCCAGCAGCTCCCAGTACCTGCTTGAGCCATCTCGAGATGGTTTGGCTCGACACCCAACCATGAGGTTTCTTGTGGCTGACCCATAAGGCTTTTTTATTTATTTATTATTATTATTTTTTTTTTTTCCCTTTCTCCCTCGAGAATCTCTTGTTGTGTTGATATAAGTGAATAAGTGAGTCATGACACACAACCGTAGGTCAGGTGGGTATGCCCGGAAATCCATAACTAGGACTCAAGTTCCTGGCTTGCTCTGCTTTAGCAGCTCTTGAATGGTGAATGAGACCCGGTCTTGTGTTATAACCATGTTGTCCAGTCGCAGTAAGTGGAGGGACTGGACTCTTTGTGCTGAGACTAGTAGCATCAGCATGACCGTTTTCAGGGTTAGCTTTTCCCGGGTGAGAGACCTGGCTGGGGACCATCCCCTTAGGTATGTCAGGACCACACTGACATCCCAGATTTGTGTATACCTAGGTCTAAGAGGGTTGGAGTTGACGATACTCCTCATGAGTTTGATCACCAGCGGTTGAGACCCTATGGCCTGTTGTCCTGGCACCTGTTTTAAGTAGGCTGACAGCGCACGTCTGGCAGTATTGATGGCGCTGTAGCTCAATCCTTCATTATGGTGAAGGCCCCCCAGGAACTCCAGTACATTGGTTATGGTTGCAGATGATTACGTTGTCCCAGTAGTCGAGCAGTATCTTTCCCACTTCCTGATGCTCGATAGGTATTGTTTCCTGGTGGACATACGGTGTCATCATGTTGATGGTCCTGTCAGACAATCCCAGTCCCAGCAGTGGTCTTTTGATAATCTGCAACCCAGTAGGTTAATTTTGGCATGGCATGGATGACTTATGCCTGATACAGGGTGCGTCAATAGGTCTGGGCTACTGGGAAAGGTCATAGGAGTTTCGATGACCATGTCGAGGACCACTGGGAACCATGGCTGTGTAGGCCAGCTGGTACTATCAAAATACCTGAAGCAGAGTCCATCTGTATTTTGCGTAGTACCCTACAGATTAAGGCAGAAGGGGAAAAAGCATAGAAGGAATCGGTCCCCCAGTTCAGCGCGAATGCATCTATCGCTGCTGCCTCAGGGTGTGGTTCCCAAGGGACATACATTGGTACGTGGTGATTTAGTCTGGATGCAAAGAGATCGATATCTGGTGTGCCATATTGGTTTGTAATTTTAGCAAAAGCTCTAGGATTTAACATCCATTCGGTGTTTATCATTGAATTTGCGTGACCTGGCACTGTATTTAGCTTACCTGGTAGGTAAGTTGCTGATAGCCAAATATGTCTATCGACCCACCATTACCAGATTGTGTTGACCCAATTGTCACATGATATCGATTTTATTCCGGTCATATGGTTAATATAGGCCACCACCGTGATATTATCAATTTGTAAATGAACATGCAAGTTGTGCATATTCCTAGAATATGCTTTAAAACCATAAAACGCACCCAACATTTCCAAATAATTTATGCCCAGTGTTTGTAGTAAAGACGAGTCTAGGTTAGTCCATCTACCACCTGTGCTGGATATGGTATTAGTTGCTCCCCAGACTTGAGCACTGGCATCTGTTTGTATAGTTAACGTTGGTTATTGATGATGATAGGGCTGGAACTATGCCAAATGTGTTATATCCACCATTGTAACTCTGATATTGCTTCAATGGGTAGTTCCATGGATCTGTCAAAGTGACCTGCATGTCGTTTCAACGCCTGTACTTTTGCCCTTTGTAGGTGCTGATAGTGCAGGAGTCCAAATTGTGTAGCTGAAAATGCTGCTACCATTTTGCCAATTACTCTTGCCACTTGTCGGATGGTTGGTCGATTGCTTACCATTAAATTGTTGCACATCTGTGCCAATTCTGCTGCTTTACCTTTTGGCAACGTTACAGACATGTGGATTGAGTTAATTGTGAATCCCAGATAGTCCATAGTTGTGGATGGCGTCAACTTAGATTTATCTGGATGTATGACAAACCCAGGGTTTCAAACAATTGTTTGGTAGCTAATACAGCTGATTTAGCCAACTCCATGGTTTTGCCAACTATTAGGATATCATCAAGATACGCCATGACAATATGTCTTTGTTTCGTTAATGTTGCCAAGGCTGGTTTTAATATCTTGGTAAATAGTCTAAGGCTGATGTCAACCCATTAGGCAACACTTTATACTGCCATAGTTGCCCCATCCAGGTATGTTGCCCCATCTGCGATGACCCTTGTGAATGGGTACTGAATAGTAGGCATCTTTTAAATCAATGCTTGCCATAAAGTATCCTTTGGAAATCAGTTGTTTAGCAGTTACAAATGTTTCCATTTTGAAATGTACATACTTAACAAAGGTATTTAGTGAGGTTAAGTCAATGATGATGCGACATCCACCATCTTTTTTGCTTTTGGTAAATATATTTGAGACAAATTCCAAAGGATCATGTTTGGATTTCTCAATGACACCCTTTGTAAGTAACCTCCCCAGTTCTGCTTGAGCCTCTAGTTCTCTTTGACTGAGAGGGTAAAGACCCTTTGGGGTACGTGCTGAACTGGTGGCATGTTTTCTTGAATGAACTCTATTTTGTATCCCCGAATACTGTTAAGTATATAACTATCATTCGTGAGACACCTCCTGTTAGTACAGACCTCCTGTTAGTACAGTTCCCCATTTACATGCTGGTAGGAACCAGACCCACCTACCTCCATAGTTATGGTAGTGTTCCTTTCTTCCGTTTGTTCATCCGTTGTTATACTGCTGGATGTACTGCTGATGTACTGCTGATTGGGGGTGGCGCATTTTCCATGGGGTCCGCTCTGGGCCCTGGCCTAAAAAGGCTTTCGGGGATAGTATGCGGACCCCGAGCTTTCACCAGTTACATAAATTTGACCTTGACTGGTGGACGCGGTGGGGTACTGCCGTCTGGTTTTTTGTGTGGGTCTGCTCGTTCCGGGGCCTGCCCTCATGAGGCCAAATGCTTTGGACTCTTCCTCCAGGTCTTTCACTTGTCCTTCCAAATAACAGGATCTGCGGCTCTGAGGCCGGTGTTTTACACAGTCCTGCAAACCTGGGATTGAGGGCAGGTCTTATTCTCTCCTTGCGGAGGTTATTTATCTCATATTGGGTGTAGCACAGCAGAGCCAGAGTGTCTTGCTGGTTTGTGGTCATATCCACCCCATCCACGGAACGAGCATAGGCTGTTATCCCTGTCGTCAGGAGCTTGAGGATTTTAGCTCCTGGTTCCGGATACTCTGTCCCCCCCCCCCAGATTTGGCTGTTAACAGCCGGTACATTGAGCGAACTGCAGTTTTCCAGCTCTAGTGCCTCATTAAGTACCTGTCTTGTAGGGGTTTGAGGGACAGGTGGTTGATGCTGGCCGCCAGTTTTGGCTCCAATGGCCACCCTG
Source organism: Malacoraja senta (assembly GCA_038087875.1). NCBI lineage: Eukaryota > Metazoa > Chordata > Chondrichthyes > Rajiformes > Rajidae > Malacoraja > Malacoraja senta. The sequence goes on from CM075977.1 coordinate 316,601,081, forward strand.
CTCGTGGTGAAACCACGTAGCGAATCTCCACACCCAGCAGCTCTTCCTGATCCTGTACCCCAAGCGTACTCCCGACATCTTCAGCCAGTGACCCCTGTTCCTGACCAGCCCAGCCCTGGTCGCCAACGCTGCCCTGCTTTGAGGGGGAAGCGATGGCCAGTGCATTGTAGAGCACTGCTGTGGGAGTGCCTGATCCCCCTGGCGAGACTGCTCTAGCTCCTGAAGCAAGTCTCGCTGGAGCAGTTGCTCCATGAGCCTTTCCATTCGGCTCAGGCGGCTAGCTCTGCCGCTCTAAGGCGGACCCTCCTCATCGGAGTCAGACATAACCGGACGGTTTTTTTGTTGTTGTTTTTTTAAAACTTTTCCTCCAGCCCGCTGCCGCTCATCAGGCTGCGCTAGCGGGACTGGGCTCGGCTCGGTCTCGATGAGGGTGGACCGCCGCATATGCGGTCCAGGTGCCGCCTCTCGCCCCCCACTGATGGAGCACTCCCGTTCTGTTGGAGTCGAACGGGGGGCGGTTTTCTTCCTTTGCCGTGCTGCTCCTGTTCCCAGTTCCTCTGGAATAGAGAGCAGAGCACAGCTTGCGGATTACGACCTCAGTGTAAGACTTACCTGATGGTCCGCTGTTTAGTTTTCACCGACGTGTAGCGGGAGCGCCTGTACTCCCGGTCGTCGCTGTTGCACTGCGTGAACGCTAATGTCGCGCATGCGTGCTGGACGGGGTCTTCACGTAGTCACTCACGTGACTCCAAAGTAAAATGTGGATAAATGTGAGGTTATCCACTTTGGTGGCAAAAACAGGAAAGTAGACTATTATCTAAATGGTGGCCGATTAGAAAAAGGGGAGATGCAACGAGACCTGGTTGTCATGGTACACCAGTCATTGAAAGTAGACATGCAGGTGCAGCAGGCAGTGAAGAAAGCGAATGGTATGTTCGCATTCATAGCAAAAGGATTTGAATATAGGAGCAGGGAGGTTCTACTGCAGTGTACAGGGTCTTGGTGAGACCACACCTTGAGTATTGCGTACAGTTTTGGTCTCCAAATCTGAGGAAAGACATTCTTGCCATAGAGGGAGTACAGAGAAGGTTCACCAGATTGATTCCAGGGATGTCAGGACTTTCATATGAAGAAAGACTGGATAGACTCGGCTTGTACTCTCTAGAATTTAGAAGATTGAGGGGGGATCATATAGAAACTTACAAAATTCTTAAGGGGTTGGACAGGCTAGATGCAGGAAGATTCTTCCCGGTGTTGGGGAAGTCCAGGACAAGGGGTCACAGTTTAAGGATTAAGGGGAAATCCTTTAGGACCGAGATGAGAAAAACATTTTTCACACAGAGAGTGGTGAATCTCTGGAACTCTCTGCCACAGAAGGTAGTTGAGGCCAGTTCATTGGCTATATTTAAGAGGGAGTTAGATGTGGCCCTTGTGGCTAAAGGGATCAGGGGGTATGGAGAGAAGGCAGGTACAGGATACTGAGTTGGATGATCAGCCATGATCATATTGAATGGCGGTGCAGGCTCGAAGTGCCGAATGGCCTACTCCTGCACCTATTTTCTATGTTTCTATGTTTCTATGTTTGTCACTCCCATTCCCGGCCCCAGCACCTACCCAGGTCACAGATCAGCACCAGGGTCTGGAATTCGGCCTGGTTCTCGTAGTCGGCCCGGCCCTGGCTGTACGCCCAACTCCAGCCATCAGCTCGGCTGCCACCTGGGCTCCAGTCCAGGCCCTGACTTAATCTGAAACTCTCTGCCACAGAGGGTAGTTGAGGCCAGTTCATTGGCTATATTTAAGAGGGAATTAGATGTGGCCCTTGTGGCTAAAGGGATCAGGGGGTATGGAGAGAAGGCAGGTACGGGATACTGAGTTGGATGATCAGCCATGATCGTATTGAATGGCGGTGCAGGCTCGAAGGGCCGAATGGCCTACTCCTGCACCTAATTTCTATGTATCTATGTATCTATGTAATCTCTGGGCTCGTCGCTGACCCTGGACCCAGGCTCGTCCTTGGTTCCAGCGGCGGCTTCTTTCTCGGCTCCGGTCACGGCCCCATCCCAAGCCTCGAGCTCGGCCCTCACTCAAGCTCCAGCACCAGGCTCGGCTCCAGCCCCGGGCCAGTCCCCGTGTTCAGCCCGTGGCACCACCCTCCCCAGCAGATACAGGGTGGGCATCGGGCACCGGCAGCCGCCGACATTCCTCATTCACCACGAGCGTTCGAGTGCCCCTCCCTCCCGGAGTGTCCCGTCCTGCCTTGCGAGTGCATTGTGACGTCACTCGGATTTTTTTCTCCAAAATGGGTGAGTTTTTGGGGCTGTTTTTAAAATTTATAGGATTAATAAGCGGAAATATAGGTGGGAATGCGACGGGAAGATGTTTATCACCACGACAGGAAAAATGTGAGTAGGATGTGTGAAAATGGGAAGGCCGTGACCTAGCATTTGTAAGAAGATAGGAAAACCAGATTGACACATCGTGGGCTCAAACAAGATGAAGACTTTTAGTTGTATAGAGATAAACTGACAGAGAGTCAGAATTTGTTAATGGACAGAAAGCAAAGAGCAAGAATAATCAGATGAGCATAAACGGCTCCTTCTCAAGTCAGTAGACTGTGCCTAGCCTGGTATTGCAGAGATCAGCGCTGGCCCCAGCTGCCATGACCTATGCTAGTGATTTTGCTAATGGAACAAGATGTCAGGTTTCTAAGCTTTCTAATGATGATATAGAAAAATAGAAACATAGAAAACAGGTGCAGGAGTAGGATATTCGGCCCTTCGAGCCAACTCCCGCCATTCAATATGATCATGGCTGATCATCCAAAATCCGTACCTGTTTTCTCCCCATATCCTTTGATTCTGTTAGCTCTAAGAGCTACAGTATATCTAACTCACTCTTGAATACAGTAGGGATACATATGTAGGGAACAAGCATAAAGGGTTTGTAAGATGTGGAAAAGGTAAGTGAACATGTTGGAAAATGTGATATCATTCAGTGCAGTGCACAAAACAGAAAGTACTTTTTAAATGATGGAAGATTAGAAACATCAATGTTCAAAGAGTCCCCAATGTCCTTCTGTGCAAGTCACTGGAAGGTTAACATGAAGGTGAAGCAAGTAATTAGAACATAGAACATAGAACAGTATGGCACAGGAACGGGCCCTTTGACCCACCATGTCTATGCTGAGCATAATGACAAGTTAAACTGATCTCATCTGTCTGTACATGATCTATATCCATCTATTCCCTGCACTTCCATGTACCTATCTAAAATCCTATTAAAAGCCGCTAATGTATCTGTCTCCACCAACACCCCTGGCAATGTCATCCAGGCCCCAACTGCTCTCTGCATAAAAAAAACTTGCCCCGCACATCTTAAGAACTAAAAGTCTCATCTTGACCACTTCCTGTCTGCACTGTATATTGATTTTAGAAAAAATGCTATCCTGTATCACTATGATTTTTGGCCATTTTACTCACAGTCCTCCTCCGCTGAGGCAGCCCTGAGCATTTTTCCGATCGATGAAAAATAAAAAATTTATGAGTGTTTAAGAAATCTTGAGATCAGCTGATTGGTCCTCTCGCCTGTCAATCACCACGATGAAGGTGATGCCCCTTCCGGGGGCGGCAGGACTATAAAAGCCCGGATGCCTGGAAGTGAGTCAGTCACTCTGGAAGATGGCGAGGGAGAGTCCTCAACTGTGATTTTAAGCTGTGAATAAACTGAATTGTGAGTCTGCAATATACTTGCAATAAATGATTTGTTAGCCCTTAATGACAATGCAAGGAGTTGTTAGGCAATTTGGTTGCCTGCACTCTGCTTGAAATGCTGTGAAACGGAATGTGGTGGCCTGCACTCTGCCTGAAATGCTGTGGAGTTGAATGTGGTGGCCTGCACTCTGCCTGAAATGCTGTGAAGTTGAATGTGGTGGCCTGCACTCTGCCTGAAATGCTGTGAAGTTGGCTGTGGTGGCCTGCACTCTGCCTGAAATGCTGTGAAGTTGACTGTGGTGGCCTGCACTCTGCCTGAAATGCTATGAAGTTGACTGTAGTGCCCTGCACTCTGCCTGAAACACTGTGAAGTTGACTGTGGTGGCCTGCACTCTGCCTGAAATTCTGTGAAGTTGACTGTGGAGGCCTGCACCAAAGATCCTATAGCGAGCAAGATAGTCCACTCCTGCTAAATCCAATGGGCTGACGTTTGATACGCAACGGTGCTTTTCTTCGGCCATTTCAGTAACCCGGCCCGACTTTGTATATCCCTCTGGCAGTGCGGGGGGGCAGTTTTTGTGTGTGATATAGGGTTAGATTCATAATTCTGTTAATTCATAATTCTGTTAAATTTTGTTAAAGATTTATGTCAATAAATTATGATTCTGTTAATTGTATTTTTTAAAGTTTTTTTTTAAACATTTCTTTTTAAATGGAAAAATAATAGCAATATGAACATTCCAGTTGCTCTACTCTTGGAAAGTTCCTTAATGTTCCTGAATGATTTTTTGTGTCAACAAAAAAATGGGTCTGGTCTTCCCAATAGCCAGAGAGTGGAATGAGATCTGTCTGTAATGGTGATGTTATCTAAATGAAGTATTTAACAAAATAAAAATTGTTTTGAGCTAGATTAAAAAATGATGTATGACTTAAGGATGGTTTTATTCAGCGAACATACAACTGATTAGATTGTGTATGAAAGAACACACATACACACATATATGAATGTGATATAGATGTATATAATCAAATAACACACACATGTATATTTCTCCAGATTTTTAAATATAATGATAAACTTTATTTTGAACACAAGGCCCAGACAAGGGACAACATTACATAAAAATACATTGCAAACCTCGCCGCAAATTTACCCTGACGTCCCAGCCGTGCTGATCCGGGCCAGACATCCCACACACTGTGGAAGGAACATGTGTGTTCTGTGTCGCTTTGTGACTGTGTGGCTAGGTTCAGCTCCAACTCGATAATCAAGTTTGCTGATGACACTGTGGTGGTGGGCCTGATCTCAGACAATGACGAGAAGGCCTACCGGGAGGAGGTGGCTGATCTGGCACTCTGGTGTCAGGACAACAGCCTCCTCTTGAACATCAAAAAAACTAAGGAGCTGATCGTGGACTTTAGGAGGGTACATCATCCGAGGATGTACACACCATTGAGGATAAATGGGAATACTGTGGATGGGGTGAGCTGTTTTAGATACCTGGGAGTCCACATCTCTGAGGATATGACATGGACATCACACGCTGCAACACTCGTGAGTAAGGCAAGGCAGCGCCTTTACCACCTTAGGCAAATGAGGAAATTCAGAGTGTCCTCCGAGGATCCTCCAGTGCTTCTACTCAGCGGCTGTGGAAAGCATCTTGTCCGGAAATATCACAATCTGGTTGGGAATTGCTCTGCCCAGGACAAGAAGGCTCTGCAGAGAGTAGTGCGTTCGGCCGAACGCACTATGGGAACTACACTCGCCCTACTGCAGGAACTATACATCAGAAGGTGCAACTCCAGAGCCAACAAGATCATGGGAGACCCCTTCCACCCCTGCAAACGGACTGTTCCAGCTGCTACGGTCAGGCAAATGCCTCCGTTGCCATGCTGTGAGAACGGAGAGGTTGTGAAGGAGTTTCTTCCCAGAGGCCATTAGGACTGTAAACTCCTATCTCACCAGGGACTAACTTTACTGGACCATTCTACTGGTTTTTAATTGCTGTTTTTTTTTCCTTTTTCCTTCCGACCACAAAATTCAATAATGTAAAAGAATATGTGATTCTGTTCCATTCTGTTTGTAGTTGTTTGTTTGTTTGTTTTTGCACAAAGTCCGCGAGCATTGCCACTTTTCATTTCACTGCACATCTCGTATGTGTATGTGACGAATAAACTTGACTTGACTTGACTTGATAGGCATCATTTTGCTTTTTATTGTGAGGCAGAGACACAGAAAGAAAATGAGGAGACATTTTTTACCAAAGATCTTTGATTTTTACGAGGATGTTTCCGTAAACGGCTTCCGTCTCCGCACTAGTATCTTAGCTCCGCTATGGGATTTTTTGGTGTGGAGACGGAATCCGGTTACGGAAATGGGGCCAAAGATTGCCCATGACTCTGCCCATGACCCTACTACGTCTTTTTCGTCAAGTGGACTATCTTGCTCCCTATAGGATCTTTGCCTGCACTGTCTGAAATGCTGTGAAATTGACTGTGGTGGCCTGCACTCTGTCTGAAATGCTGTGAAGTTGACTGTGGTGGCCTGCACTCTGCCTAAAATGCTGTGAAGTTGACTGTGGTGGCCTGCACTCTGCCTGAAATGCTGTGAAGTTGATTGTGGTGGCCTGCACTCTGCCTGATATGCTGTGAAGTTGAATGTGGTGGCCTGCATTCTTCTTGAAATGCTGTGGTTGAATGTGGTGGCCTGCACTCTACCTGAAATACTTTGAAGTTGAATGTGGTGGCCTGCTCTTTGCCTGAAATGCTGTGAAATTGAATGTGGTGGCCTGCACTCTGCCTGAAATGCTGTGAAATTGAATGTGATGGCCTGCACTCTGCATGAAATGCTGTGAAATTGAAGGTAGTGGCCTGCACTCTGCCTGAAATGCAGTGAAATTGAATATGGTGGCCTGCACTCTGCCTGAAATGCTGTGAAATTCAACGTGGTGGCCTGCACTCTGCCTCAAATGTTGTGAAATTGAATGTGGTGGCCTGCACTGACTGAAATGCTGTGAAATTGAAGGTGGTGGCCTGCACTCTGCCTGAAATGCTGTGGAATATATTGTGGTGGCCTGCACTCTGCATGAAATGCTGTGAAATTGAATGTGGTGGCCTGCACTCTGCCTGAAATGCTGTGGTTGAATGTGGTGGCCTGCTCTTTGCCTGAAATGCTGTGAAATTGAATGTGGTGGCCTGCACTCTGCCTGAAATATTTTGAAATTGAATGTGATGGCCTGCACTCTGCCTGAAGTACTGTGAAATTGAATGTGGTGGCCAGCACTCTTCCTGGAATGCTGTGAAATTGAATGTGGTGGCCTGCACTCTGCCTGAAATGCTGTGAAATTGAATGTGGTGGCCTGCAGTCTTCCTGAAATGCTGTGAAAATGAATGTGGTGGCCTGCACTGACTGAAATCCTGTGAAATTGAATGTGGTGGCCTGCACTCTGCCTGAAATGCTGTGTAATATATTGTGGTGGCCTGCACTCTGCCTGAAGTGCTGTAAAATTGAATGTGGTGGCCAGCACTCCGCCTGGTATTCTGTGAAATTGAATGTGGTGGCCTGCACTGCCTGAAATGCTGTGAAATTGAATGTGGTGGCCTGCACTGCCAGAAATGCTGCGAAATTGAATGTGGTGGCCTGCACACTGCCTGAAATGCTGTGAAATTAAATGTGATGGGCTGCACTGCCTGAAATGCTGTGAAATTGAATGTGGTGGCCTGCACACTGCCTGAAATGCTGTGAAATTGAATGTGGTGGCCTGCACTCTACCTGAAATGCTGTGAAATTTATTGTGGTGATCTGCACTCTTCCTGAAATGCTATTAAATTGAATGTGATGGCCTGCACGCTGCCTGAGATGCTGTGAAGTTGAATGTGGTGGCCTGCACTCTACCTGAAATGCTGTAAAATTTAATGTGGTTGCCTGCACTCTGCCTGAAATGCTATGAAATTGAATGTGGTGGCTGCACCCTGCCTGAAATGCTGTGAAATTGAATGTGGTGGCCTGCTCCTTGCCTGAAATTGAATGTGGTGGCCTGCACTCTGCCTGAAATATTGTGAAATTGAATGTGGTGGCCTGCACTAAGCCTGGAATGCTGTGAAATTGAATGTGGTTGCCTGTACTGCCTGAAATGCTGTGAAATTAAATGTGGTGGCCTCCACACTGCCTGAAATGCTGTGAAATTGAATATGGTGGCCTGCGCTCAGCCTGAAATGCTGTGAAATTGAATGTGGTGGCCTGCACTCTGCATGAAATGCTGTGAAATTGAATGTGGTGGCCTGCTCTTTGCCTGAAATGCTGTGAAATTGAATGTTGTGGCCTGCACTCTGCTTGACATGCTGTGAAATTGAATGTGGTGGCCTGCACTCTGCCTGAAATGCTGTGAAATTGAATGTGGTGGCCTGCTCTTTGCCTGAAATGTTGTGAAATTGAATGTGGTGGACTGCACTCTGCCTGAAATTATGTGAAATTGAATGTAGTGGCCAGCACTCTGCCTGAAATGCTGTGAAATTGAATGTGGTGGCCTGCACTCTGCCTGAGATGTTGTGAAATTGAATGTAGTGGCCATCACTCTGCCTGAAATGCTGTGAAATTGAATGTGGTGGCATGCACTCGGCCGCAAATGCTGTGAAATTGAATGTGTTGGCCTGCACTCTGTCTGAATGGAGTGAAATTGAATATGGTGGCCTGCACTCTGCCTGAAATGCTGTGACATTGAATCTGGAGGCCTGTACTCTGCCTGAAATGCAGTGAAATTGAATATGGTGCCCTGCACTCTGCCTGAAATGCTGCGAAATTGAATGTGGTGGCCTGCACTCTGCCTGAAATGCTTTGAAATTGAGTGTGGTGGCCAGCTCTCTGCCTGAAATGCTGTGAAATTGAATGTGGTGGGCTGCACTCTGCCTGAAATGCTGTGAAATTGATTGTGGTGGCCTGCTGTTTGCATGAAATGCTGTGAAATTGAATGTGGTGGCCTGCACTCTGCCTGAAATGCTGTGAAATTGAATGTGCTGGCCTGCACTCTGCCTGAAACGTTGTGAAGTTGAATGTGGTGGCGTGCTTTTGCCTGAAATGCAATTGAATGTGGTGGCCTGCACTCTGCCTGAAATGCTGTGAAAATGAATGTGGTGGCCTGCACTGACTGAAATCCTGTGAAATTGAATGTGGTGGCCTGCACTCTGCCTGAAATGCTGTGGAATATATTGTGGTGGCTTGCACTCTGCCTGAAATGTTGTGAAATTGAATGTGGTGGCCTGCACTCTGCCTGAAATGCTGTGGTTGAATGTGGTGGCCTGCTCTTTGCCTGAAATGCTGTGAAATTGATTGTGGTGGCCTGCACTCTGCCTGAAATATTGTGAAATTTAATGTGATGGCCTGCACTCTGCCTGAAGTGCTGTAAAATTGAATGTGGTGGCCAGCACTCCGCCTGGAATGCTGTGAAATTGAATGTGGTGGCCTGCACTGCCTGAAATGCTGTGAAATTGAATGTGATGGCCTGCACTGCCTGAAATGCTGTGAAATTGAATGTGGTGGCCTGCACACTGCCTGAAATGCTGTGAAATTAAATGTGATGGGCTGCACTGCCTGAAATGCTGTGAAATTGAATGTTGTGGCCTGCACACTGCCTGAAATGCTGTGAAATTGAATGTGGTGGCCTGCACTCCACCTGAAATGCTGTGAGATTTATTGTGGTGATCTGCACTCTGCCTGAAATTCTATTAAATTGAATGTGATGGCCTGCACGTTGCCTGAGATGCTGTGAAATTGAATGTGGTGGCCTGCACTCTACCTGAAATGCTGTAAAATTTAATGTGGTTGCCTGCACTCTGCCTGAAATGCTATGAAATTGAATGTGGTGGCTGCACCCTGCCTGAAATGCTGTAAAATTGAATGTGGTGGCCTGCTCCTTGCCTGAAATTGAATGTGGTGGCCTGCACTCTGCCTGAAATATTGTGAAATTGAATGTGGTGGCCTGCACTCTGCCTTAAATGCTGTGAAATTGAATGTGGTGGCCTGCACTAAGCCTGGAATGTTGTGAAATTGAATGTGGTGGCCTGCACTGCCTGAAATGCTGTGAAATTGAATGTGGTGGCCTCCACACTGCCTGAAATGCTGTGAAATTGAATATGGTGGCCTGCGCTCAGCCTGAAATGCTGTGAAATTGAATGTGGTGGCCTGCACTCTGCATGAAATGCTGTGAAATTGAATGTGGTGGCTTGCTCTTTGCCTGAAATGTTGTGAAATTGAATGTGGTGGACTGCACTCTGCCTGAAATTATGTGAAATTGAATGTTGTGGGCAGCACTCTGCCTGAAATGCTGTGAAATTGAATGTGGTGGCCTGCACTCTGCCTGAGATGTTGTGAAATTGAATGTAGTGGCCATCACTCTGCCTGAAATGCTGTGAAATTGAATGTGGTGGCCTGCACTCGGCCGCAAATGTTGTGAAATTGAATGTGTTGGCCTGCACTCTGTCTGAATGGAGGGAAATTGAATATGGTGGCCTGCACTCTGCCTGAAATGCTGTGAGATTGAATCTGGAGGCCTGCACTCTGCCTGAAATGCAGTGAAATTGAATATGGTGGCCTGCACTCTGCCTGAAATGCTGCGAAATTGAATGTGGTGGCCTGCACTCTGCCTGAAATGCTTTGAAATTGAGTGTGGTAGCCAGCTCTCTGCCTGAAATGCTGTGAAATTGAATGTGGTGGGCTGCACTCTGCCTGAAAAGCTGTGAAATTGATTGTGGTGGCCTGCTGTTTGCATGAAATGCTGTGAAATTGAATGTGGTGGCCTGCACTCTGCCTGAAATGCTGTGAAATTGAATGTGCTGGCCTGCACTCTGCCTGAAACGTTGTGAAGTTGAATGTGGTGGCCTGCTTTTGCCTGAAATGCAATTGAATGTGGTGGCCTGCACTCTGCCTGAAATGTTTTGAAATTGAACGTGGTGGCCTGCACTCTGCCTGAAATGCTGTGAAATTGAATGTGGTGGCCAGCACTCTGCCTGGAATGCTTTGAAATTGAATGTAGTGGCCTGTACTCTGTCTGAAATGATATTAAATGGAATGTGATGGCCTGCACTCTGCCTGATATGATGTAAAATTGAATGTATTGGCCAGCACTCTGCCTGAAATGCTGTGAAATTGAATGTGGTGGCTTGCACTCTGCCTGCAATGCTGTGAAATTGAATGTAGTTGCCAACACTCTGCCTGAAATGCTGTGAAATTGAGTGTGCTGGCCTGCACTCTGCCTGAACTGCTGTGAAATTGAATGTGGTGGCCTGCTCTTTGCCTGAAATGCAATTGAATGTGGTGGCCTGCACTCTGCCTGAAATGTTGTGAAATTGAGCATGGTGGCCTGCAGTGCCTGAAATGCTGTGAAATTGATTGTGGTGGCCTGCACTCTGCCTGAACTGCTGTGAAATTGAATGTGGTGGCCTGCTCTTTGCCTAAAATGCAATTGAATGTGGTGGCCTGCACTCTGCCTGAAATGTTGTGAAATTGAGCGTGGTGGCCTGCAGTGCCTGAAATGCTGTGAAATTGATTGTGGTGGCCTGCACTCTGCCTGAAAAGCTGTGAAATTGAATGTGTTGGTCTGCACTCTGCCTGAAATGCAGTGAAATTGAATGTGGTGGCCTGCACTCTGTCTGAATGGAGTGAAATTGTATATGGTGGCCTGCACTCTGCCTGAAATGCTTTGAAATTGAATGTGGTGGCCTGCACTCTGCCTGAAATGCTTTGAAATTGAATGTAGTGGCCATCACTCTGCCTGAAATGCTGTGAAATTGCTTGTGGTGGCCTGTACTCTGCCGCAAATGCTGTGAAATTGATTGTGGAGGCATGCACTAAGCCTGGAATGCTGTGAAATTGAATGTGGTGGCCTGCACTGCCTGAAATGCTGTGAAATTGAATGTGGTGGCCTCCACACTGCCTGAAATGCTGTGAAATTGAATACGGTTGCCTGCGCTCAGCCTGAAATGCTGTGAAATTGAATGTGGTGGCCTGCACTCTGCATGAAATGCTGTGAAATTGAATGTGGTGGCCTGCTCTTTGCCTGAAATGCTGTGAAATTGAATGTGGTGGCCTGCACTCTGCTTGACATGCTGTGAAATTGAATGTCGTGGCCTGCACTCTGCCTGAAATGATGTGAAATTGAATGTGGTTTCCTGCACTCTGCCTGAAATGCTATGAAATTGAATGTGGTGGTTGCACCCTGCCTGAAATGCTGTGAAATTGAATGTGGTGGCCTGCTCCTTGCCTGAAATTGAATGAGGTGGCCTGCACTCTGCCTGAAATATTGTGAAATTGAATGTGGTGGCCTGCACTCTGCCTTAAATGCTGTGAAATTGAATGTGGTGGCCTGCACTAAGCCTGGAATGCTGTGAAATTGAATGTAGTGGCCTGCACTGCCTGAAATGCTGTGAAATTGAATGTGGTGGCCTCCACACTGCCTGAAATGCTGTGAAATTGAATATGGTGGCCTGCGCTCAGCCTGAAATGCTGTGAAATTGAATGTGGTGGCCTGCACTCTGCATGAAATGCTGTGAAATTGAATGTGGTGGCCTGCTCTTTGCCTGAAATGCTGTGAAATTGAATGTGGTGGCCTGCACTCTGCTTGACATGCTGTGAAATTGAATGTGGTGGCCTGCACTCTGCCTGAAATGCTGTGAAATTGAATGTGGCGGCCTGCTCTTTGCCTGAAATGTTGTGAAATTGAATGTGGTGGACTGCACTCTGCCTGAAATTATGTGAAATTGAATGTAGTGGCCAGCACTCTGCCTGAAATGCTGTGAAATTGAATGTGGTGACATGTACTCTGCCTGAAATGATATTAAATGGAATGTGATGGCCTGCACTCTGCCTGATATGATGTAAAATTGAATGTATTGGCCAGCACTCTGCCTGAAATGCTGTGAAATTGAATGTGGTGGCCTGCACTCTGCTTGAAATGCTGTGAAATTGAATGTAGTTGCCAACACTCTGCCTGAAATGCTGTGAAATTGAGTGTGGTGGCCTGCACTCTGCCTGAACTGCTGTGAAATTGAATGTGGTGGCCTGCTCATTGCCTGAAATGCAATTGAATGTGGTGGCCTGCACTCTGCCTGAAATGTTGTGAAATTGAGCGTGGTGGCCTGCAGTGCCTGAAATGCTGTGAAATTGATTGTGGTGGCCTGCACTCTGCCTGAAAAGCTGTGAAATTGAATGTGGTGGCCTGCACTCTGCCTGAAATGCCTTGAAATTGAGTGTGGTGGCCAGATCTCTGCCTGAAATGCTGTGAAATTGAATGTGGTGCCCTGCACTAGGCCGCAAATGCTGTGAAATTGAATGTGTTGGCCTGCACTCTGTCTGAATGGAGTGAAATTGAATATGGTGGCCTGCACTCTGCCTGCAATGCTGTGACATTGAATCTGGAGGCCTGCACTCTGCCTGAAATGCAGTGAAATTGAATATGGTGGCCTGCACTCTGCCTGAAATGCTGCGAAATTGAATGTGGTGGCCTGCACTCTGCCTGAAATCCTTTGAAATTGAGTGTGGTGGCCAGCTCTCTGCCTGAAATGCTGTGAAATTGAACGTGGTGGGCTGCACTCTGCCTGAAATGATGTGAAATTGATTGTGGTGGCCTGCTGTTTGCATGAAATGTTGTGAAATTGAATGTGGTGGCCTGCACTCTGCCTGAAATGCTGTGAAATTGAATGTGCTGGCCTGCACTCTGCCTGAAACGTTATGAAGTTGAGTGTGGTGGCCTGCTTTTGCCTGAAATGCAATTGAATGTGGTGGCCTGCACTCTGCCTGAAATGTTTTGAAATTGAACGTGGTGGCTTGCACTCTGCCTGAAATGCTGTGAAATTGAATGTGGTGGCCTGCACTCTGCCTGAAATGCTATGAAATTGATTGTGGTGGCCTGCACTCTGCCTGAAAAGCTGTGAAATTGAATGTGGTGACCTGTACTCTGCCTGAAATGATATTAAATGGAATGTGATGGCCTGCACTCTGCCTGATATGATGTAAAATTGAATGTATTGGCCAGCACTCTGCCTGAAATGCTGTGAAATTGAATGTGGTGGCCTGCCCTCTGCCTGAAATGTTGTGAAATTGAGCGTGGTGGCCTGCAGTGCCTGAAATGCTGTGAAATTGATTGTGGTGGCCTGCACTCTGCCTGAAAAGCTGTGAAATTGAATGTGGTGGCCTGCACTGCCTGAAATGCAGTGAAATTGAATGTGGTGGCCTGCACTCTGTCTGAATGGAGTGAAATTGAATATGGTGGCCTGCACTCTGCCTGAAATGCTGTGAAATTGAATGTGATGGCCTGCACTCTGCCTAAAATGTTGTGAAATTGAATGTGGTGGCCTGCACTTTTCCTGAAATGCTATGAAATTGAATGTGGTGCCCTGCTCGTTGCCTGAACTGCTGTGAAATTGAATGTGGTGGCCTGCACTCTGCCTGACATGCTGTGAAATTGAATGTGGCGGCCTGCACTCTGCCTGAAATGCTTTGAAATTGAATGTGGTGGCCTGCAATCTGCCTGAAATGCTTTGAAATTGAATGTAGTGGCCATCACTCTGCCTGAAATGCTGTGAAATTGCTTGTGGTGGCCTGTACTCTGCCTCAAATGCTGTGAAATTGATTGTGGTGGCCTGCACTCTGCCTGAAAAGCTGTGAAATTGAATGTGGTGGCCAGCACTCTGCCTGAAATGCTGTGAAATTGAATGTGGTGGCCTGCCCTCTGCCTGAAATGTTGTGAAATTGAGCGTGGTGGCCTGCAGTGCCTGAAATGCTGTGAAATTGATTGTGGTGGCCTGCACTCTGCCTGAAAAGCTGTGAAATTGAATGTGGTGGCCTGCACTCTGCCTGAAATGCAGTGAAATTGAATGTGGTGGCCTGCACTCTGTCTGAATGGAGTGAAATTGAATATGGTGGCCTGCACTCTGCCTGAAATGCTGTGAAATTGAATGTGATGGCCTGCACTCTGCCTAAAATGTTGTGAAATTGAATGTAGTGGCCTGCACTTTTCCTGAAATGCTATGAAATTGAATGTGGTGCCCTGCTCGTTGCCTGAACTGCTGTGAAATTGAATGTGGTGGCCTGCACTCTGCCTGACATGCTGTGAAATTGAATGTGGCGGCCTGCACTCTGCCTGAAATGCTGTAAAATTGAATGTGGAGGAATGAACTCTGCCTGAAATGCAGTGAAATTGAATATGGTGGCCTGCACTCTGCCTGAAATGCTGTGAAATGGAATGTGGTGGCCTGCACTCTGCCTGAAATGCTGTGAAATTGAATGTGGTGGCCTGCACTCTGCCTGAAGTGCTGCGAAGTTGAATGTGGTGGCCTGCTCTTTGCCTGAAATGCAATTGAATGTGGTCGCCTGCACTCTGCCTGAAATGTTGTGAAATTGAATGTGGTGGCCTGCACTCTGCCTGAAATGCTGTAAAATTTAATGTGGTTGCCTGCACTCTGCCTGAAATGCTATGAAATTGAATGTGGTGGCTGCACCCTGCCTGAAATGCTGTGAAATTGAATGTGGTGGCCTGCTCCTTGCCTGAAATTGAATGTGGTGGCCTGCACTCTGCCTGAAATATTGTGAAATTGAATGTGGTGGCTTGCACTCTGCATTAAATGCTGTGAAATTGAATGTGGTGGCCTGCACTAAGCCTGGAATGCTGTGAAATTGAATGTGTTGGCCTGCACTGCCTGAAATGCTGTGAAATTGAATGTGGTGGCCTCCACACTGCCTGAAATGCTGTGAAATTGAATATGGTGGCCTGCGCTCAGCCTGAAATGCTGTGAAATTGAATGTGGTGACCTGCACTCTGCATGAAATGCTGTGAAATTGAATGTGGTGGCCTGCTCTTTGCCTGAAATGCTGTGAAAATGAATGTGGTGGCCTGCACTCTGCTTGACATGCTGTGAAATTGAATGTGGTGGCCTGCACTCTGCCTGAAATGCTGTGAAATTGAATGTGGTGGCCTGCTCTTTGCCTGAAATGTTGTGAAATTGAATGTGGTGGACTGCACTCTGCCTGAAATTATGTGAAATTGAATGTAGTGGCCAGCACTCTGCCTGAAATGCTGTGAAATTGAATGTGGTGGCCTGCACTCGGCCGCAAATGCTGTGAATTTGAATGTGTTGGCCTGCACTCTGTCTGAATGGAGTGAAATTGAATATGGTGGCCTGCACTCTGCCTGAAATGCTGTGACATTGAATCTGGAAGCCTGCACTCTGCCTGAAATGCAGTGAAATTGAATATGGTGGCCTGCACTCTGCCTGAAATGCTGCGAAATTGAATGTGGTATCCTGCCCTCTGCCTGAAATGCTTTGAAATTGAGTGTGGTGGCCAGCTCTCTGCCTGAAAGGCTGTGAAATTGAATGTGGTGGGCTGCATTCTGCCTGAAATGCTGTGAAATTGATTGTGGTGGCCTGCTGTTTGCATGAAATGCTGTGAAATTGAATGTGGTGCCTGCTGTTTGCATGAAATGCTGTGAAATTGAATGTGGTGGCCTGTACTCGGCCTGAAATGCTGTGAAATTGAATGTGGTGGCCTGCACTCTGCCTGAAATGCTGTGAAATTGAATGTGGTGGCCTGCACTCTGCCTGAAATGCTGTGAAATTGAATGTGGTGGCCTGCACTCTGCCTGAAATGCTGTGAAATTGAATGTAGTTGCCAACACTGCCTGAAATGCTGTGAAATTGAGTGTGGTGGCCTGCACTCTGCCTGAACTGCTGTGAAATTGAATGTGGTGGCCTGCTCTTTGCCTGAAATGCAATTGAATGTGGTGGCCTGCACTCTGCCTGAAATGTTGTGAAATTGAACGTGGTGGCCTGCAGTGCCTGAAATGCTGTGAAATTGATTGTGGTGGCCTGCACTCTGCCTGAAAAGCTGTGAAATTGAATGTGGTGGCATGCACTCTGCCTGAAATGCAGTGAAATTGAATATGGTGGCCTGCACTCTGCCTGAAATGCTGTGAAATAGTAAGATTAAATGAGAACTTACCAGTTTGAAGTTTGATCTGTATTTTATGAGGAGTTACGATGAGGGATTACGTGAAGAGCCCGTCCAGCACGCATGCGCGACATTCTTCAAAGCAGCGGTGTGGAATCACAGGAAACACAATAATTGAAATAAACATAGTAAAGAAAAGGAGAACTAAGATACCAGTTGATCTATAATTGAGGGTGGGAGCGGAGGGCACGTAATCCCTCATCGTAACTCCTCATAAAATACAGATCAAACTTCAAACTGGTAAGTTCTCGTTTAATCTTACTATTTTACTTCGGTGTCATGTGAATGACTACGTGAAGATTTTAAAGCTCTGTGATTTCAAACCGTGTAACAGTTCATACTTCACTCGCTGCCGAAGTCATTCAAGGGAAGAAGTATGTTATCGTAATCAACCATAATCTGTTTGTAAACAATAATGGTATCTATTAAACAATAACAAAAGACAAAATGCTCCCCCGGGCTTAAATTATATATTTTTGCAGATTTTAAAACTCTTTCTGCAAATAACACAGGTTCTGCTAGCGGCTTGTGGTAGAACGTCTGGAACGTTTTCTCCATGTTCATTCTTTTAGCCGCCGATGTGGATGCTGCCCTGGTGGAGTGAGATGTATATACATCAGTATCTACTCCAGCAGCTCCCAGTACCTGCTTGAGCCATCTCGAGATGGTTTGGCTCGACACCCAACCATGAGGTTTCTTGTGGCTGACCCATAAGGCTTTTTTTTTTTTTTTTCCGTTCTCCCTCGAGAATCTCTTGTTGTGTTGATGTAAGTGAATAAGTGAGTCATGACACACAACCGTAGGTCAGGTGGGTATGCCCGGAAATCCATAACTAGGACTCAAGTTCCTGGCTTGCTCTGCTTTAGCAGCTCCTGAATGGTGAATGACCCGGTCTGGTGTTATAACCATGTTGTCCAGTCGCAGTAAGTGGAGGGACTGGACTCTTTGTGCTGAGACTAGTGGCATCAGCATGACCGTTTTCAGGGTTAGCTTTTCCAGGGTGAGACCTGGCTGGGGACCATCCCCTTAGGTATGTCAGGACCACACTGACATCCCAGATTTGGGTATACCTAGGTCTAAGAGGGTTGGAGTTGACGATACTCCTCATGAGTTTGATCACCAGCGGTTGAGACCCTATGGCCTGTTGTCCTGGCACCTGTTTTAAGTAGGCTGACAGCGCACTTCTGGCAGTATTGATGGCGCTGTAGCTCAATCCTTCATTATAGTGAAGGCCCCCCAGGAACTCCAGTATATTGGTTATGGTTGCAGATGAGTATGTTGTCCCAGTAGTCGTGCAGTATCTTTCCCACTTCCTGATGCTCGATAGGTATTGTTTCCTGGTGGACATACGGTGTCATCATGTTGATGGTCCTGTCAGACACCCCAGTCCCAGCAGTGGTCTTTTGATAATCTGCAACCCAGTAGGTTAATTTTGTCATGGCATGGATGACTTATGCCTGATACAGGGTGCGTCAATAGGTCTGGGCTACTGGGAAAGGTCATAGGAGTTTCGATGACCATGTCGAGTACCACTGGGAACCATGGCTGTGTAGGCCAGTTGGTACTATCAAAATACCTGAAGCAGAGTCCATCTGTATTTTGCGAAGTACCCTACAGATTAAGGCAGAATGGGGGAAAAGCATTGAAGAAATAGGTCCCCCAGTTCAGCGCGAATGCATCTATCGCTGCTGCCTCAGGGTGTGGTTCCCAAGGGACATACATTGGTATGTGGTGATTTAGTCTGGATGCAAAGAGATCGATATCTGGTGTGCCATATTGGTTTGTAATTTTAGCAAAAGCTCTAGGATTTAACATCCATTCGGTGTTTATCATTGAATTTGCGTGACCTGGCACTGTATTTAGCTTACCTGGTAGGTAAGTTGCTGATAGCCAAATATGTCTATCGACCCACCATTACCAGATTGTGTTGACCCAATTGTCACATGATATCGACTTTATTCCGCCCATATGGTTAATATAGGCCACCACCGTGATATTATCAATTTGTAAATGAAGATGCAAGTTGTGCATATTCCTAGAATATGCTTTAAAACCATAAAACGCACCCAACATTTCCAAATAATTTATGCCCAGTGTTTGTAGTAAAGATGAGTCTAGGTTAGTCCATCTACCACCTGTGCTGGATATGGTATTAGTTGCTCCCCAGCCTTGAGCACTGGCATCTGTTTGTATAGTTAACGTTGGGTTATTGATTATGATAGGGCTGGAACTATGCCAAATGTTATATCCACCATTGTAACTCTGATATTGCTTCAATGGGTAGTTTCATGGTTCTGTCAAAGTGACCTGCATGTCGTTTCAACGCCTGTACTTTTGCCCTTTGTAGGTGCTGATAGTGCAGGAGTCCAAATTGTGTAGCTGAAAATGCTGCTACCATTTTGCCAATTACTCTTGCCACTTGTCGGATGGTTGGTCGATTGCTTACCATTAAATTGTTGCACATCTGTGGCAATTCTGCTGCTTTACCTTTTGGCAACGTTACAGATATGTGGATTGAGTTAATTGTGAATCCCAGATAGTCCATAGTTGTGGATGGCGTCAACTTAGATTTATCTGGATGTATGACAAACCCAGGGTTTCAAACAATTGTTTGGTAGCTAATACAGCTGACATAGCCAACTCCATGGTTTTGCCTACTATTAGGATATCATCAAGATACGCCATGACAATATGTCTTTGTTTCGTTAATGTTGCCAAGGCTGGTTTTAATATCTTAGTAAATAGTCTAGGGCTGATGTCAACCCATTAGGCAACACTTTATACTGCCATAGTTGCCCCATCCAGGTAAATTTTCAGGTATCTGCGATGACCCTTGTGAATGGGTACTGAATAGTAGGCATCTTTTAAATCAATGCTTGCCATAAAGTATCCTTTGGAAATCAGTTGTTTAGCAGTTACAAATGTTTCCATTTTGAAATGTACATACTTAACAGGTATTTAGTGAGGTTAAGTCAATGATGATGCGACATCCACCATCTTTTTTGCTTTTGGTAAATATATTTTAGACAAATTCCAAAGGTTCATGTTTGGATTTCTCAATGACACCCTTTGTAAGTAACCTCACCAGTTCTGCTTGAGCCTCTAGTTCTCTTTGACTGAGAGGGTAAAGACCCTATGGGGTACGTGCTGAACTGGTGGCATGTTTTCTTGAATGAACTCTATTTTGTATCCCCGAATACTGTTAAGTATATAACCATCATTCGTGAGACACCTCCTGTTAGTACAGACCTCCTGTTAGTACAGTTCCCCATTTACATGCTGGTAGGAACCAGACCCACCTACCTCCATAGTTATGGTAGTGTTCCTTTCTTCCGTTTGTTCATCCGTCGTTATACTGCTGGATGTACTGCTGATGTACTGCTGATTGGGGGTGGCGCATTTTCCATGGGGTCCGCTCTGGGCCCTGGCCTAAAAAGGCTTTCGCGGATAGTATGCGGACCCCGAGCTTTCACCAGTTCCATAAATTTGACCTTGACTGGTGGACGCGGTGGGGTACTGCCGTCTGGTTTTTTGTGTGGGTCTGCTCGTTCCGGGCCCTGCCCTCATGAGGCCAAATGCTTTGGACTCTTCCTCCAGCTCTTTCACTTGTCCTTCCAAATAACAGGAACTGCGGCTCTGAGGCCGGTGTTTTACACAGTCCTGCAAACCTGGGATTGAGGGCAGGTCTTATTCTCTCCTTGCGGAGGTTGTTTATCTCATATTGGGGGTTGCACAGCAGAGCCAGAGTGTCTTGCTGGTTTGTGGTCATACCCACCCCATCCACGGAACGAGCATAGGCTGTTATCCCTGTCGTCAGGAGCTTGAGGATTTTAGCTCCTGGTTCTGGATACTCTTTCCCCCCCCCCCCCCCCCCCAGATTTGGCTGTTAACAGCCGGGACATTGAGCGAACTGCAGTTTTCAAGCTCTAGTGCCACATTAAGTACCTGTCTTGTAGGGGTTTGAGGGACAGGTGGTTGATGCTGGCCGCCAGTTTTGGCTCCAATGGCCGCCCTGCTCGTGGTGTAACCACGTAGCGAATCTCCACACCCAGCAGCTCTTCCTGATCCTGTACCCCAAGCGTACTCCCGACATCTTCAGCCAGTGACCCCTGTTCCTGACCAGCCCAGCCCTGGTCGCCAACGCTGCCCTGCTTTGAGGGGAAAGCGATGGCCAGTGCATTGTAGACCACTGATGTGGGAGTGCCTGATCCCCCTGGCGAGACTGCTCTAACTCCTGAAGCAAGTCTCGCTGGAGCAGTTGCTCCATGAGCCTTTCCATTCGGCTCAGGCGGCTAGCTCTGCCGCTCTAAGGCGTACCTTCCTCATCGGAGTCAGACATAACCGGCCGTTTTTTTTTTTTGTTTGTTTTTTTAAAAAACTTTTCCTCCAGCCCGCTGCTGTTGGTCAGGCTGCGCTAGCGGTACTGGGCTCGGCTCGGTCTCGATGAGGGTGGACCGCACCATCTGCGGTCCAGGTGCCACCTCTCGCCCCCCACTGATGGAACACTCCCGTTCTGGTTGAGTCGAACGGGGGGCGGTTTTCTTCCTTTGCCGTGCTGCTCATTTTCCCAGTTCCCCAGGAATACAGAGCAGAGCAGAGCACAGCTTGCAGATTACGACCACAGAGTAAGACTTACCTGATGGTCCGCTGTTTATTTTCCACCGACGTGTAGCGGGAGCGCCTGTACTCCCTGTCGTCGCTGTTGCACTGCGTAAACGCTAATGTCGCGCATGCATGCTGGACGGGCTCTTCACGTAGTCACTCACATGACTCCGAAGTAAAATTGAATGTGATGGCCTGCACTCTGCCTAAAATGTTGTTAAATTGAATGTGGTGGCCTTCACTTTTCCTGAAATGCTGTGAAATTGAATGTGGTGCCCTGCTCGTTGCCTGAACTGCTGTGAAATTGACTGTGGTGGCCTGCACTCTGCCTGACATGCTGTGAAATTGAATGTGGCGGCCTGCACTCTGCCTGAAATGCTTTGAAATTGAATGTGGTGGCCTGCACTCTGCCTGAAATGCTTTGAAATTGAATGTAGTGGCCATCACTCTGCCTGAAATGCTGTGAAATTGCTTGTGGTGGCCTGTACTCTGCCTCAAATGCTGTGAAATTGATTGTGGTGGCCTGCACTCTGCCTGATATGCTGTGAAATTGAATGTGGTGGCCTGCACTCTGCCTGAAATGCTGTGAAATTGAATGTGGTGGCCTGCACTCTGTCTGAATGCAGTGAAATTGAATGTTGTGGCCTGCACTCTTTGCCTGAAATGGTGAGAAATTGAATGTAGTGGCCTGCACTCTGCCTGAAATGCTGTAAAATTGAATGTGGAGGCATGCACTCTGCCTGAAATGCAGTGAAATTGAATATGGTGGCCTGCACTCTGCCTGAAATGCTGTGAAATGGAATGTGGTGGCCTGCACTCTGCCTGAAATGTTGTGAAATTGAATGTGGTGGCCTGCACTCTGCCTGAAGTGCTGCAAAGTTGAATGTGGTGGCCTGCTCTTTGCCTGAAATGCAATTGAATGTGGTCGCCTGCACTCTGCCTGAAATGTTGTGAAATTGAATGTGGTGGCCTGCACTCTGCCTGATATGCTGTGAAATTGAATGTGGTGGCCTGCACTCTGCCTGAAATGCTGTGAAATTGAATGTGGTGGCCACCAGTCTGCCTGAAATGCTGTGAAAATGAATGTGGTGGCCTGCACTGACTGAAATGCTGTGAAATTGAATGTGGTGGCCTGCACTCTGCCTGAAATGCTGTGGAATATATTGTGGTGGCCTGCACTCTGCCTGAAATGCTGTGAAATTGAATGTAGTGGCCTGCACTCTGCCTGAAATGCTGTGGTTGAATGTGGTGGCCTGCTCTTTGCCTGAAATGCTGTGAAATTGAATTTGGTGGCCTGCACTCTGCCTGAAATATTGTGAAATTGAATGTGATGGCCTGCACTCTGCCTGAAGTGCTGTGAAATTGAATGTGGTGGCCAGCACTCCGCCTGGAATGCTGTGAAATGGAATGTGGTGGCCTGCACTGCATGAAATGCTGTGAAATTGAATGTGGTGGCCTGCACACTGCCTGAAATGCTGTGAAATTAAATGTGATGGGCTGCACTGCCTGAAATGCTGTGAAATTGAATGTGGTGGCCTGCACACTGCCTGAAATGCTGTGAAATTGAATGTGGTGGCCTGCACTCTACCTGAAATGCTGTGAAATTTAATGTGGTGACCTGCCCTCTGCCTGAAATGCTATTAAATTGAATGTGATGGCCTGCACGCTGCCTGAGATGCTGTGAAATTGAATGTGGTGGCCTGCACTCTTCCTGAAATGCTGTAAAATTTAAAGTGGTTGCCTGCACTCTGCCTGAAATGCTATGAAATTGAATGTGGTGGCTGTACCCTGCCTGAAATGCTGTGAAATTGAATGTGGTGGCCTGCTCTTTGCCTGAAATTGAATGTGGTGGCCTGCACTCTGCCTGAAATGCTGTGAAATTGAATGTGGTGGCATGCACTCTGCCTGAAATGTGGTGAAGTTGAATGTGGTGGCCTGCACTCTGCCTGAAATGCTGTGAAATTGAATGTGTTGGCCTGCACTGCCTGAAATGCTATGAAATTGAATGTGTTGGCCTGCCCTGCCTGAAATGCTATGAATTGGAATGTGGTGGACTGCACTCTGCCTGAAATGCTATGTAATTGAATGTGGTAGCCTGCACTTTTCCTGAAATGCTATGAAATTGAATGTGGTGCATTGCACTGCTTGAAATGCTATGAAATTGAATGTGGTGGCCTGCACTCTGCTTGAAATGCTATGAAATTGAGTGTGGTAGCCTGCACTCTGCTTGAAATGGAATTTCAAGGAATAGCCGTGAGTGAACTATCTGCCCACCAGCCCTGACTGATCTGCCAGCCCACCAGCCCTGAATGACTGATCTGCCAGCCCACCAGCCTGAGTGACTGAGCTGCCAGCCAACCAGCCCTGAGTGACTGAGCTGCCAGCCCAAGAATCCATTTGTCCCACAATGTCCATACTAGCCCTCTTGAAACCAGTCCCTTCGGCCCTCAACACCCATACTAGCGCTCCAGAAAGCCCTCCCCCCCACCAATGGCCACCAATATTGGAATCCATGGAGAGGTGGAATATTGTGTTGGGGGACCAGCCCTCCCATATGAACATTGGTCCCGACAGGTCCCACTTAGTCTAGTTTCCATTAAACTTCCCCTCTTTCACTTTAATGTTGAAGCTATGCCCTCTAGTGTTGGACATTTTCACCCTCGGTGAAAAAAGGTTATGACTGTCTAGCCTATCTGTGCCTCTCATAATTTTATATATTTCTATCAAGTCTCCCCTGAACCGGCCCTGAACCTCCAAAAACAAATGACTGGTAGTTGTCCAGGACTTAATGTTTCCTCGTCAAGTACCTGTTTTGGGAAAATTGTACTGGAGAAAGGAATTCCTCTACTGATCTTTAAATGGATACTAGTTTCCCATTAGGATATAAGATTGTTCATGGACCAACAACAACCTCCCTGTGTTTTTCACATCTTGCCACATTCCGTAACCTTTACTTGCTCCATTCCATCTTTCACTTCTTTCTCCAGTGATGCTGCCTGACCCGCTGCGGATCTTCAAGTGCATTACAGCAGAACATCCTTCCCAGTGGTCCTGGATAGTTCCTTCTGCGTGAATCTCTCTAACTGCATGAGGCTAACTACAGCACTTTGTATCTTTTTATTTGTAAACCAGCATCTGCAGTTCCTTCTTTCTACTCTCGTGAACATTTTATTGTTTGTTCCTTAACGTGTTGCTGCCGAGCTCTTTTCACTTTCATCATGCTGGCCCACTCTAAAACAAAACTATTGACATTGACGTTAGCAGCAATGGCAACATCACACCGGCACCACCTCATCACCGGGCTCACCTCCCACACCCCATTTTTCACCCTTGTCTGATCTGTTCTGGATTACTGTGGCAATGATTCGGGGCCTGGTGAGAAATAGTTAACACTGACATAGCAGCTCAGCAGTACCTGCCATGTGACTGTTCACACTGGAGGAGTGAGAGTGGGAGGAGAAGCAAGTAAAACCTTCAGGCTGACAAGTGACATTTGCGGGGGAGTGCTGAAGAAGTATTAGAAATGGATTCATAATTTATAAGTAGTTTCTTAAATTACCATAGATGTACTTTACATTTAAATTTCTAATTTCACGTTATATATAAAGAATACATATTTTTAGATTCTGGTTTCACCTGTTCTTAATTGACTAAGTTGATGAAATAGTTTGATAAATTAACATTCAACAAATTTAAACCAACTGAGCATCCATATATTCCAGCATCTTGTCTAAAACCATTGTTGCTGTTCATGGAAGATTAAATTGAAAGTTTTCTTCAGTTTTTGGTACATAAAAGGTATAATGAAAAAAAGATAAGGAAAGTTTTAGAGTGGGTCAGTTATGTGAATTATTCTCATTATGAAGCTTAATGTAATTGACCTGAAAATTGGGAAATAGAGACACAGGGTCTATTGTGTTTTAGTCCTTGGTATGAAACACTGTCAATTTTCTTTTATCTGCTTAAGCAGAAAACGGTGAGACCAAATAAAAGAACAATTCAATATGAGAAAAATTTGTTCAATTTTAGATCTGAAGTAAGATCATTAATCCAAAAATATTAATGGTTTATCTAAAGACTCCTGCCATCTGACCTGCTGCATATTTTGTGTTTAAATTTCTCATTGGAAAAGTGATTTGTGGTACATTTTAAAACGTATTCTCATTCTTTCCCCAAAACGTTTAGAGCGTATTCCTCAGAAAACAATTGTTTGAAACATTTTGTGGTAGAGTGTCTTCTCCAGGCACACTTCGAGCTCCGGCCATACAATGTGCCTTAAATTACAATGTTTTGCTAGATTTAGTTATAGTTCATCCTGAACTCATTTGCATAATTGCAAACACAAGTTCTTTTATGAACTAGCATAATTGGGGAGTGTAATTATTTTTCCTTTATCAAAAAATATTCATTAATATATCTGGTGCGATTAAATCATATTATAGAATCGAAAATGAGATTACTGTTAAAAAGAATAATTAAAGTGCTCAACTTTCTCTCTGCAAATTCTCCAATCTTAAATCACTGAAATAAATTGACAAAAAACCTACCATACTGACATTTTCACAGGATTCATTGATGTACACTAATTAGTTTGTTGGCTCTTTTTGACACGAAAAGTTTTAAAATCTGTCTACCAGAGTTTGTGTATCAAAAGAATCAGTACATTTTGAATGGCCTCCAACAGCATGTGTATAGGGAGGCAGTGGATGGAAAATCAGCATGTCCACAATATTGACTTGGGCTAGTGGCCAGCACAGTGAGTGTGGGCAACTTTCACCATGACATTTGATCACAACATTTCTGATCAAAGACACTTGACTTACATTTGGCTTGTCTTTAATGTTCCACAATGTTTTGCCTTGGTTTGGCCAGTTTCAAACGGAGTGTGCTGATAAAATCAGAGCGATTGAGAAATTTATCTTTGGAGCTGTGGAGTAAATGCATGTGAGAAGAAAAGATGCATAAGAAGGAGATGCAGATGCTGGTTTATTAAAATAGACACAAAAAGCTGGAGTAACTCAGCGGGACAGGCACCATCTCTGAAGAGAAGGAATGGGTGAAGTTTCAGGTCGAGACCCTTCTTCAGACTGGTTAGAGATAAGGGAAATGAAAAATATAGATGGTGATGTGGAGAGATAAAGAACAATGAATGAAAGATATGCAAAAAGTAACAATGATAAAGGAAACAGGCCATTGTTAGCTGTTTATAGGGTGAAAATGAGAAGCTAGTGCAACTTGGGTAGTGGAGGGATAGAGAGAGAGAGGGAATGCTGGGGCTACCTGAAGTGAGAAAAATCAATATTCATACCACTGGGCTATAAGCTGCCCAAGCGAAATATGAGATGCTGTTCCTCCAATTTACGTTTAGCCTCAATCTGACAATGGAGGAGACCTAGGACAGAAAGGTCTGTGTGGGAATGGGAAGGAGAATTAAAGTGTCCAACCACCGGGAGATCAGGTAGGTTCAGGCGGGCTGAGCAAAGGTGTTCCGCGAAATGGTCGCCCAGTCTGCGTTTGTTCTCGCCGATGTATGATTCCACATTTTGAACAACAGATACAGTAGATGAGGTTGGAGGAGGTGCTGGTGAACAACTGCCTAACCTGAAAGGACTGTCAGGGTCCCTGGACAGAGTCGAGGGAGGAGATATAGTGACAGGTGTTGCATCTTCTGTGGTTGCAGGGGAAGGTACCTGGGAAGGGAGTGGTTTGGTTGGCAAGGGATGAGTTAACTAGAGAGTTGCGGAGGGATCATTCTCTGCAGAAGCTGGAAAGGGCTGGAGATGGGAAAATGTGGCTAGTGGTTGGATCCCGTTGGAGGTGGCGGAAATTATGGAGGACTATGTGTTGTATAGACTCCAGAACCAGGGGCCACAGTCTTAGAATAAAGGGGAAGGCATTTAAGACAGAGGTGAGAAAAAACTTTTTCACCCAGAGAGTTGTGAATTTATGGAATTCCCTGCCACAGAGGGCAGTGGAGGCCAAGTCACTGGATGGATTTAAGAGAGAGTTAGATAGAGCTCTAGGGGCTAGTGGAATCAAGGGATATGGGGAGAAGGCAGGCACGGGTTATTGATTGGGGACGATCAGCCATGATCACAATGAATGGTGGTGCTGGCTTGAAGGGCTGAATGGCCTCCTCCTGCACCTAATTTCTATGTTTTTATGTTTCTATGTATGCGACGGCTGATGGGGTGGGAGGTAAGGACAAGGGGGTCTCTGTTGCGACTAGAAGGAGGGAGAGCAAGGGCAGAGCTGCAGGGTACCGAGGCAACATGAGTGAGGGCCTCATCTATGATGGAAGATGGGAACCCCTGTTCCCTAAGGTATGAGGACATCTCAAATGTCCTAGTATGGAACACCTCATCTTGGTTGCAGATGCGGCATAGACGGAGGAATTGGGAGTAGGAGATAGGGTCTTTGCAGGAAGCAGGGTGGGAAGAAGTGTAATCTTTCTTTCTTTCTTTCTTTTTAAATCTTTTAATTAGTTTTTTCCCAAAAAACAGAAACAAAACATAAACAGAGCAAAAATAATAATGATAAACATAACAATGATATTGATACATAGGGATCAGGATTACATTCATAACAGGTATAACCTAATATGAGTCCAGTGTCAAAATACACATTGAATATAGATCTCCCAGGTCTCTATGTAAATATAGTTACATCTTTAAAAGAAAACTTGTATATGTAGAAAAAAACACAAAGATAAAAAGACAAAAAAGAGGAAAAAAGGAAGAAACAAAACCCCCCTAAACTAATGAAAAAAAGAAAGTGAAAAAAAATAAAAAAAATAAAAACAAAGCAGAACAAAACAGAATCTGAACTGAGATTTCAACCATTGTCTGTTTGTCGTCAAGTCCGTTCCACCATATAGAGGTAAAATAGTTTTTATAACGGTTAGAGAGGGAGCAATTTATGTTGTATGAAAGTGTTGAATACATTTTCCCCAAGTCTTATCAAATTTAACCAAGGGTTCAACAATGTCACTCCTGATTTTTTTTTAATTTAAACATGATATCGTTTCAGAGTACCACTGGAGTGTGGTCGGAGGGTTGGAGTCTTTCCATTTAAGTAAAATAGATCTTCTGGCGATTAGTGTAGTAAAAGCAATCAACCGATGGGCGGAGCGGGACAAATGAATAAAATCTAACATTGGTAGCCCAAAAATTGCAGTAATAGGATGAGGTTGTAAATCAATACCTAAGACTACAGAAATAGTATCAAAAATGTAATTCAAAATTTTTTCCAAAAGTGGGCAGGACCAAAACATATGGGTCAGTGAGGCCACTTCAGAGTTACATCTGTCACAGGTAGGATTTATATGACCATAGAAACGAGCCAGCTTATCTTTTGACATATGAACTCTGTGAACCACCTTGAATTGTATCAGAGTGTGTCTTGCACACATTGAAGAGGTATTAACTAATTGAAGAATCCTCTCCCATTTCTCAATAGATAGAGAAATTTGGGGTTCTCTTTCCCAGTCATTCTTAATTTTATCAAATATATCTATTTGTAATTTCAAAATCAACTCATAAATAGCTGTTATTAATCCTTTCTGATAAGGGTTCAAATGTAATTAATTTTTCAAAAATTTTGGTTTGTGGTAGCGGAAAAATGGGTAGAGTAGCCTTCAAAAAATGTCTAATTTGTAAATATCTAAAAAAGTGTGAATTAGGTAAATTATACTTATTGGAGAGTTGTTCGAAAGACATAAAACAACCATCCAAAAACAAATCACGAAAAGCTACTAATCCCTTCCTCTTCCATAACAAAAATACTTGATCAGTACTAGAAGGTAGGAAGAGAAAATTGGATAAGATAGGACTCGATAAGATAAAATCATTTAGTCCAAAAAACGTACGAAATTGAAACCATATTCGAAACGTATGTCTTATTATTGGGTTGGTCGTATATTTATTCAATCTTGTAATTGTAAAAGGTAACGAGGCTCCTAGAATAGAAGCCAGTGATAGCCCTTGTAAGGAATCACGTTCAAGGTTTATCCATCTTCTAAATCTTTTGTCCAAAATGTTAGATAGCAAATATTGACTGCCCAATAGTAGAATCTAAGGTTCGGCAATGCCAAACCACCATCTTTTTTTGATTTCTGTAAGTATATTTTACTTAGTCTGGAATTTTTATTCTGCCATATATATGAAGAAATTTTGGAATCTATAATATCAAAGAAAGATTTGGCAATAATAATTGGTATCGTCTGAAATAAATACAGAAATTTAGGTAAAATGACCATTTTAATAACATTGATTCGGCCGATTAAGGATAAGGACATTGGTGACCATTTGTTTAATATGGTCAATTAAAGGCATACAATTAGCTTTAAATAAATCCTTGTGTTTCTTGGTGATCTTAATACCTACATAAGTAAAACTTTCGGTAGTCAATCTAAGTGGAAACTGTCCATAATTCGAAACTAGATTATTTAATGGAAAAAGCTCACTCTTACTAAGATTTAGTTTATAACCAGAAAAACTACTAAATTGATTAAATAATGCTACTATTGCCGGAATATATTTCTCAGGGTTAGAAATTAATAATAACAGATCATCTGCATAAAGAGATAGCTTATGTGTCTTATTCCCGCGGACAATACCAAAAATATTAGGGGATTCCCTAATAGCGGTGGCCAAAGGTTCCAAAGCAATATCAAATAGTAAAGGACTTAAGGGACAGCCCTGTCTAGTACCTCGAAAGCCTGAAAAAAGGGGATATCTGATTATTAGTATTATTAGTAGGTACAGAAGCCTGAGGTGTATGATATATCAGCTTGATCCAAGAAATAAATTTTGGACCAATCTTAAATTTTTCAAGTGTATTGAATAAGTACTCCCATTCTACTCTATCAAACGCCTTCTCAGCATCAAGTGAGATGACACATTCTGGGGTTTTATTTGATGCTGTATATACAATATTCATTAATCTCCTAGCGTTAAAGTATATAACGATTTTTTAATAAAACCTGTCTGATCTCAGAGATAATTTGCAGTAAAATATTTTCCAATCTCATAGCTAATATTTTGGAAAGAATTTTGAAATCTACATTTAACATTGATATAGGTCTATATGATGTCACTTCAGTAGGGTCTTTATAGATTGTGGTAATCTATTCCTTAAAAAGGCTTCTTTAAATACCTTGCATAGCCAGGAAGACAATAAATTTGAAAAATACTTTTAAAATTCTACTGTAAACCCATCTAAACCGGGAGCTTTACCAAAATTCATTGAAATAATTGCTTTCTGTATTTCTTCTTCCGTGATGGGTTCATCTAACAACAGAGACTCATTATATGGTAAATTTGGTAAGTTCAGTTTCTTTAAAAACTCATGCATTATATTGGAATCAGTAGGAAATTCTGATTGGTTTAGGGAGGTACAAAATTCCTGAAAGGAATTATTAATTTCGTCATGGTCTACAGATAGTGTACCATCCCGTTTACTCACTTTAGTAATCTGACGCTTGGCCGACACCACTTTCAACTGATTAGCGAGTAATTTACCAGATTTTTCGCCATGTATATAAAATTGACTTCGGTTTTAAGTAGCTGGTTCTCAATCGGTGATACTAATAACAAATCATCTCAATTGAAGTTTAACTCTATTCTTATAGAGCTCTAAACTAGGAGCTTTTGAATATTTTTTATCAATTTCTTTAATCTCGTCAGCCAATGTATGTATTTCTTTTTGAGTTTGTTTTTTTAATCCCGCGGAGTATGAAATAATTTGTCCACGAATATATGCCTTAAAAGCATCCCAGACTATACCATTGGATATTTCTTCAGTAGAGTTTGTCAAGAAGTAAAAAGCAATCTGATCTTTCGTAAAATTAATAAAGTTTAAGTCTTGAAGCAAAGTAGCATTAAATCGCCATTGTTTAGTACTAAACTTGGAATCAGGTAGTTTGATTGATAGTTTCAATGGTGCGTGATCAGAAATAGCAATTGCATCATACTCACATGCAGTGACCGATGAAACAAGCTGAGAATCTATTATAAAGTAGTCAATCCTAGAATAACTACGATGTACATGAGAGAAAAAAAAAATTCTTTGTCATTTGGGTGTAAGAATCTCCAAACTTCTAACATTCCAGAGTCAAGTAAAAAAGAATTTATAAAACTAGCTGATTTATTTGGAAGCACATGATCAGATGTAGATCTGTCAATCAAGGGGTTCAGACAGCAATTGAAATCTCCACCCAAGTGTAGTCTAGATAGTTGTGGGAGTCAGTAGGTTTGTAATAGACAATAGTCTCTTTCCTGTGATGGAGACAGTGAGATCAAGAAAGGGGAGGGAGGTGTCGGAGATGGTCCAATTAAATTTGCGTGCAGGATGAAAATCGGTGGTGAAGTTGATGAAGTCCATGACTTCTGCATGGGTGCAGGAGGTAGCACCGATTCAGTCATCAATGTGATGGAAATAGAGTTCGGGGATAGGACCAGTGTATGCCTGGAACAGGGATTATTCAACATACCCTACAAAGAGGCAGGCATAGCTAAGATAGACACAAAATGCTGGAGTAACCCAGTGGGTCAGACAGCATCTCTGGAGAAAAGGAATAAGTGACGTCACGCTAAGTTACTCCTGCATTTTGTGTCTATCTTTTGAGAAGAAAAGACATGGATTTTACTTAGTTGCAACACATTTTGTTTCATTGTGTCGTCACTGAGCACATACTTCCTTTCCAACATATTGGAGATTTAAAGGCCTGTCTCACGAGTCTGCGGTCATTGGCGGTGATACAGGAAGTATCTACCGCTCGTGGACCGCCAGAGACCGCGGGTTCGGTCAAACGCCCACCGCCGAAGCCGTGCGCCGTTGGTCCCAACACCGCACGGTGCTCACAAAAAGTCAGCACTGTTGAAAATAATTTCTTACCGCACAGCCGCCGCCAGTGAGGCACGGTCACCGCCACAGCCTCCGCCAGTGAGGCACGGTCACCGCAACAGCCGCCGCCAGTGCGGCACGAGCGCCGTGAGTGGAACTATCACCGCCACAGCCTCCGCCAGTGAGGCACGTGTGTGGCACGGGCGCCGCGATCAGCACTACCGCCGCAACAGCCCCGCTTGCTTATTTTCTATAACACCGCAAGCTCGTGGGACCGGCCGTACTCGGCACTCTCGGGGTTGACGTGCGGTCCCCTCTTCCAGCGACGCCGCGCTTCACCGCCAATGACCGCAACACCGTGAGACAGAGCCATTAGAAGACCAGTTATGAGGCAAACAATGAACGATGCCTGATTAAAATTCTAAGCCATTATTGTTGCTAATTGACTTTTACCTCCTGCTTTAATGTTATAGTGCAGTTTGTTCTCCTTTGAACCTAGTATGACATTGCTCTGTTGGTCATTCCGCTGAATTCTACAGAGATGGTGGATATATGGTGGTGGGTATATGGAACAATCTGCCAGAGAGGGTAGTTGAGGCAGCTACTATAACAACATTTAAGAGGCATTTGGACAGGTACATGGGTTGGAAAGGTTTAGAGGAAAATGGGTCAAACGTGGGCAGGCGGGACTAGTGTAAATGGGGCACATTGAATGGCATGGGCAAGCTGGGCTGAAGGGCCTATTTCAATGCTGAATGACTCTTTGACTCTGTATCTCCTCTGTTGAGCACTGTGATCACATGTTGTTGTCTTTCCAAATTAATATTAAACTTTTCTTTCATTTTCTCAAGCTGTTAAACCTTTTTTTTTCCTCCTGGTTTCTCCGAGAATATGTTGTTACATTTTTTTGTTATGAATTGTCATGACATGGCAAGACCCCATTGACCTGACGCGAGCCTCTATTAGTATCAAAACAACTAATTGCCTTGTCAGAAAATTTCCACAGCTCCTTGTCAGAGAGTTCTGTTTTCTTTCATCGCTATTCCTTTTTATATGTATTCATCAAGCATATTGAGAGGGCTCATTCATTTTATCTTTTACAAGGTGAATCTAAACTCATTGTATTTTAATAGGTCAATTTGAAGATTATCTTCCCTTTTTGGGGATTTTTAATTTCATCTTTATTGAACATATACTTCAACAGACTGTGTTGCCTCAACAGAAGTATTTGCCACTTCCAAACATTGCAACGTAATGATAGCAACACGGTTTATCAGCTCCAAGTCCTGTTTTGGTTTTTGCACTTGGAGATATGTCAACTGAGAGCCATCAGATGACCTTGGGCAATACACTCAAAAATTTGTTCTCACGCTAAGCAGATTTACTGAAAGCACATTACAGTAAAATATGTGCTTGGCTTCCGACACTTCATTTTTTGAGAGAGTAGTCATAAAAGTGTGTTTAATGCACTTAGCCAAGGGCAAATTTGTTCTCCGTTGATGAATGCATCTTTGCCTTGCCTGCATATTTCATATATGCAGCTTTCTTCAAAACAAATTTGGTGATACTAATCTTAGAGTCAACTATTCAAAATCCAACTACCATCAGCCGTCTGATTTGGGAAATATCTAGTGAATAAATGGGGAAAGCACAGAAAAAGGCCATTCAGGCCACCAAGTCCACACCGACCAACAATCACCCATACACTAGTTCTATCTTACATACTAGGGCCAA
This sequence comes from Malacoraja senta, assembly GCA_038087875.1. Classification (NCBI taxonomy): domain Eukaryota; kingdom Metazoa; phylum Chordata; class Chondrichthyes; order Rajiformes; family Rajidae; genus Malacoraja; species Malacoraja senta. The sequence goes on from CM075977.1 coordinate 316,634,969, forward strand.
TTTACAGAGGGCCAATTAACCTACAACCCTGCTTGCTTTTGGAATGTGGGAGGAAACCGGAGCACCCGGAGGAAACCGACAGAGAGAACGTGCAAACTCCGTACAGATAGCATCCGTAGTCAGGATTGAATTCGGGTCGCTGGCGCAGTTATGGGCCTGTTCCACTTTGGCGACTTTTTAGGCGACTACAGGAGACTATGCGGTCACCACATGGTCGCCACATGTTCGCAGGTGGTGCCGGGGAATCGGCTTCATGGTCGTGCATTCTCGCAACTAGTCGCAGCTTCATTCTGGTCGCCACTAATGTTTCAACATGTTGAAAAATGAGCGGCGACCAGAATGAAGCCGCCATGGAGAGTAGCGAAAATTCTCGTGCCATGGGTACAGTGGTAGTGGGTCGCCAGGAGGTCGTAGGTTGTCGTAGGTTATTGCCGGTGCTGACCAGTGAATTTCATTGGCTCATTGGGAAAAAAAATTTAAACAGTAGTTATCAGAACCAAGGATAACCGACTAATAATGTTAATGTCCTCCGAGCTTCACAGCCATGTATATCCGGCTTCTTAAAAGTTATCTCCACTCCTTCTCCCCCCCTTCTCTCCCCCCCCCTTCTCTCCCCCCCCCCCTTCTCTGCCCCCCTTCTCTCCCCCCCCCCCTTCTCCCCCCCTTCTCCCCCCCCTTCTCCCCCCCCCTTCTCTCCCCCCCCTTCTCTCCCCCCCCTTCTCTCCCCCCCCTTCTCTCCCCCCCCCTCTTCTCTCCCCCCCCTTCTCTCTCTCCCCCCCCCTTCTCTCTCCCCCCCCTCCTTCTCCCCCCCCCTTCTCTCTCCCCCCCCCTTCTCTCTCCCCCCCCTTCTCTCCCCCCCCCCTTCTCTCTCCCCCCCCTTCTCCTCCCCCCCTCTCTCTCCCCCCCCCTTCTCTCTCCCCCCCCCTTCTCTCTCCCCCCCCCTTCTCTCTCTCCCCCCCCCTTCTCTCTCCCCCCCCCTTCTCTCTCCCCCCCCCTTCTCTCTCCCCCCCCCTTCTCTCTCCCCCCCCTTCTCTCTCCCCCCCCCTTCTCTCTCCCCCCCCCTTCTCTCTCCCCCCCCCTTCTCTCCCCCCCCCTTCCTCTCCCCCCCCTTCTCTCCCCCCCCCCCTTCTCTCCCCCCCCTTCTCCCCCCCTTCTCCCCCCCCCTTCTCCCCCCCCCCTTCTCCCCCCCCCTTTCTCCCCCCCCTTCTCTCCCCCCCCTTCTCCCCCCCCCTTCTCCCCCCCCCTTCTCTCCCCCCCCCTTCTCTCCCCCCCCCTTCTCTCCCCCCCCCTTCTCTCCCCCCCCCTTCTCTCCCCCCCCTTCTCTCCCCCCCCTTTCTCCCCCCCCCCTTCTCTCCCCCCCCTTCTCTCCCCCCCCCTTCTCTCCCCCCCCCTTCTCCCCCCCTTCTCCCCCCCTCCCCCCCCCCTCCCCCCCCCCTTCTCCCCCCCCCTTCCCCCCCCCCCTTCTCCCCCCCCCCTTCCATTCTATTTTAGAAGATGTGGCTACAAATTCAATAGTATAGAGTTGTTTACCTTGGATTGTCACCTTGTCGTGGTGGAGAAGCTTGTGTGGTCCTGAGATCCTGAGTACGATGCCGTCTGGAGCTATGCTCCTGGTAGGGCCACCCATGGCGGTAAGGTCGAGGGTGAGGACTCTGACAAAGAGCAATCCAACCAAGACCTCAACGGTGGAACAGGCAGAGGATGATGGCTGACCTTAGTGGAGCGTCACAACGGCTGGGAAGGCGGATGAAGGCTGCAGCAGAAAAGGGCCTCTGGTCATCTTGGACTCCATGCCACTGGATCCTGACCCAGATCTGTCAAGGACCTTGTGGTGGCTGTCTGTGTACCAGTCTCCTCACGTTAAACAAAGTCACGCACTGGCATCCTCCAACCCTGGAGACACCCATGGTCAGCCATGACCAAAGGGGGCCTAAGAAGAGTTGTTTATTTAAGTGACTGAAAATTTGTTTTTTTCCCCAGACTTTATGGAAAGCATTTATGACCATTTCCAGGTCATTGTGTGATACTCAGGAAATATAACTAATGCATTTCCTGACATGAATTCCACGTTCACATCAGATACACATCCAGATACATGTCAAATGATTGTTTGGATTGTTTCCAAGGAAGTTAGCCAACATTGTCCTAAGGAGTCACCTTCACTGTTTATGTGTGTGAAACTAGGTTTAATAGTTCTATGCAGGATAAAGGTAAAGCACAGTTCCTCACAGAACTGGGCTCTCATGCTGATTTAATTTTCATTTAGTCTATACCCTTACTTGATCTTCTAGCTGCCCTAAATGCAGAGGTTTTCCACTCCAGTCATCAACTAGTTCTCCAATGCACCAACCTCAGTCACCTCTGCACTCTTATGCCAGCCAAGCTCAACCTCCAAAGCATCTTGCCCTCCTTGACACCAGGTTTCTGATTCAGCATCTCCAACTTGACCCTGGGCTCAACAAGTCCCTTGTTATTTGTATACGGCCTCATGGCATTCAAGCCCTGATTGCACCTCGAGTGCAACAACTAGGCTTCCTGTCTAGACCTGTATTATACACTTGGTTATAGATCTTCCTTATTCTCTGACTACTCAACCTGATTTTGTTCAGGGTACCATATTTTTTCTCATGCACCTGGCAGCATCATAGGATGATGTTTAAGTGAATGATAGGGCTTTGGGAAGTGTTGTAGAGCAGAGGGATCTAGGCGTGCAGGTACATAGTTCCTTGAAAGTGATGTCGCAGGTAGATAAGGTGGTCGAAAAGCCAAGAATATAAAGGACAGTAAAAGATTCTTTAGGTATGATAAGAGGAAAAAAATTAGTTAAGAGCAAAGTTGGACCCTTGAAGACTGAAAAAGGTGAATTTATTGTGGGAACAAGGAAATGGCAGACGAGTTGAACAGGTACTTTAGATCCGTCTTCACTAAGGAGGACACAAACAATCTCCCTGATGTACTAGTGGCCAGAGGATCCAGGGTGACGGAGGAACATCGGGAACATGATTCCTGCCTCTAGCCGTGTCCAAACCCTTAACAATCTTATATGTTTCAATAAGATTCCCTCTCATCCTTCTAAACTCCAGAGTGTACAAGCCCAGCTGCTCCATTCTCTCAGCATATGACAGTCCCGCCATCCCGGGAATTAACCTTGTTAATTAACCTTGTCTGCATCCCAGGGTACTTAAGGAGGTGGCTCTAGAAATCGTGGACGCATTGGTGATCATTTTCAAATGTTCTATAGATTCAGGATAAGTTCCTGTGGATTGGAGGGTAGCTAATGTTATCCCACTTTTTAAGAAAGGCGGGAATTATAGACCAGTGAAGCCCCTGTCCTGCAGGAGACCTCCACAGCAACCTTTGGAGACCTAGCCCGCTACCCATGGTCGCTGCAAGGTCGCCATGAGGTCACAGAAGGGTTTGGTCACTGAAGGGCACTCGCCTGGAAAGCGTCGAGCTGGATCGACCGGCTGCGTTGAAACCGCGAGCTGGATCGACCAAAGGGCGAGCTGCGTCTACAGACCGCACACACACACACATCGCGAAGGTGGGGGCCATGGAGAGCGGAGGAGTGCTGTCTGTGCGATGAAGATGAATGTAAACGGCTGCCACAGAGTACGGTAAGTCCTTTAGAGAGCGCGGAGGTGGGGGGGGTGGGGGGGGGGGGGTGGGGGGAGAAGGGGAGAGAAGGAGAGAGAAGCAGAGAGAAGCAGAGAGAAGCAGAGAGAAGCAGAGAGAAGCTGAGAGAAGGAGAGAGAGGTGAGAGAGAAGGGGGGAGAAGGGGGAGAGAAGTTGTGAGAAGGGGGGGAGAAGGGGGGGAGAAGGGGAGGAGAAGGGGAGGAGAAGGGGAGGAGAAGGGGAGAGAAAAGGAGTGGAGACAGTTTTAAGAAGTTTAATAAAGTTTAGCGGGCATTTTACCTTCTAGGTCGTGAAACTCCAATGAGCCAATCAAAATGGCCAGTCAGCGAAGGAGATTGCCTTCAACTGCCTGTAAGTAAATAGCCACCCCACTCCACTGGCTTCGACCAAACGGCGACCTATTTTTAGTCAAGGCCGGTTTTCATCATGAAGAAAAAAAAGCAGCGACCTCGATGAAGCCTCGACAACGCGGAAACCACTTTCGACCATTAGGGAGAGTGACCAAAACCCCCTGTGACCTTGTGGGACCTTGCAGCGACCATGGGTGGTGGGCAAGGTCTCCAGAGGTTGCTGTGGAGGTCTCCTAAGTGGGACAGGGGCTTTAGCCTGACATCGGTGGTGGGGGTAGATGCTGGAGTCAATTATAAAAGATGAAATAGTGGCACATTTGGATAGCAGTAACAGGATCGGTCCAAGTCAGCGTGGATTTACGATGGGGAAATCATGCTTGACTAATCTTCTGGAATTTTTGAGGATGTAACTAGGAAAATGGACAAGGGAGAGCTAGTAGATGTAGTGTACCTGGACTTTCAGAAAGCATTTGATAAGTTCCCACATAGGAGATTAGTGGGCAAAATTAGAGCGCATGGTATTGGGGTAGGGTGCTGACATGGATAGAAAATTGGTTGGCAGACAGGAAACAAAAAGTAGGGATTAACGGGTCCCTTTCAGAATGGCAGGCAGTGACTAGTGGGGTACCGCAAGGCTCGGTGCTGGGACCCAAGGCTATTTACAATATACATTAATGATTTAGATGAAGGGATTAAAAGTAACATTGGCAAATTTGCAGATGACACAAAGCTGGGTGGCAGTGCGAACTGTGGAGAGGATGCTATGAGAATGCAGGGTGACTTGGACAGGTTGGGTGAGTGGGCAGATGCATGGCAGATGCAGTTTACTGTGGATAAATGTGAGGTTATCCACTTTGGTGGCAAAAACAGGAAGGCAGATTATTAATGGTGTCAAGTTGGGAAAAGAGAAGTACAACGGGATCTGGGGATCCTTGTTCATCGGTCAACTAAAGTAAGCATGCAGGTACATCAGGCAGGTACTTCATAACAAGAGGAGTTGAGTATAGAAGCAAAGAGGTCCTTCTGCAGTGTACAGGGCCCTAGTGAGACCACACCTGGAGTATTGTGTGCAGTTTTGGTCTCCCAATTTGTGGAAGGACGTTCTTGCTAATGAGGGAGTGAGGGAGGGAATGAGGGAGCTTATGTTCACCAGGTTAATTCCCAGGATGGCGGGACTGTCATATGTTGATAGTATGGAGTGGCTAGGCTTGTATAAAAATATTTTAATGGAATTTAAAAGGATGAGAGGGGAT